>CM046870.1:23593665-23930243 GCA_025617745.1 Heliocidaris erythrogramma
TCAAACTGGTGTTGTTTTAACACTAACTGGTGGTGTTTTGACACTTATCTGGTGTAGGCCAATATGGATACCGAGATGGTGTTAAATTAACACCCTGGTTTTTGCAATGTATCCTGGATAGGCTGTAGACTCTGGACTCCAAACGTGTTCATCATACAGAGTTTAATTGAAATGAAATGATAAAAGAATTAGTGTGATATAATTAAATAGTTTGAATAGAACTTACTGCATTTCCGCAGTCACACTCCTCCCCTTCATCAACAAACCCGTCACCGCACACAAAAATCTGAAAATATCAAACACGAATAGTTCGCTGATGAGGTGGTTGCAAATCAATAGAAAGACCAACAATTTTTTTTAGAAATACAAAAGACTGGAACTTGGAGGTCGGGGGGGGGGGGGGGCAAAACCTCCAAGCCAATGGTGATCCAAATATTTCCCGATACCTAATTTTCTCAACTTGTAAATATTATGAATTTGATATCGATATGATAATTATTTGCACAATATTGTAAGGTTGTTAACAAAAGCGGTATCCAAGGAATTCAGTCATTTACAAGCTAGCGAATCGAACGAGCAAAAATTTGGCCGCATTACTTGAATTAGAGTATTATAGGACCGGTGTATTATCTCTAATATCTCTAATTCCTTGAATGCTTGAGCACCTTATCATGGCGGTCGGCTAAAGCCGGGGTAATAATATGATTACAGGGCCCTCAGGGAGAAATACTGATGAGGCTACCCTGGGTAAACAAGACATATTTTTTTTTATTATTATTATTATTATATTATTACTATTATTATTATTATTATTATATTATTATTATTTTTATAATTATTATTATTATTATTATTATTATTATTACTATTATTATTATTATTATTATTATTATTATTATTATAATTATTATATTCGCTCTATACTAAAAATTCATAAATGTTCATATTTATTTTCTGAAGAAAATGACGAATTATACATGCACCCTGGATAAAATTAGTGCACATATGTTTTTAAACAACTCCTGTGTGAAATATATCTATTCTTTAATCAAAAAACAAGAAAATTGAAACATATGACATTTTCAGTAAAAGAAAATGGGAGATGTGCTTGAAAGTTACGTCAGTTACAATTTGTGTTTGATCGATTAATATGTGTTAAAAACTGATACATTTTTTTCATTTTTATCAGAATTTCTGCAAGTTTTCACTGATATGTTTCTCACATGTTTCTGTTTCTATCAGAAGCAACTTATTACCAGGAAGGATGTTCCTTTAATTAAGTCCAAATTACTGACTTAAGTTCAAGGTTACTTACTGCAGGACGGTCGTAAAGACACTGTAGGCCGCCTGCTCGGAGAATATTCTGGTACTCGTGAATGGAGCATTGCGCGAAGACTGAAGGAGCAGCATCCAACCATACGCTGCGAGTGTGAAAGAAAAGCAAAATAAAAATATATATGTATATAAGAGGTATATATATGACGCTGTGTTAAATGTATATACATGTGTTATGAAATATCATTGAACGTGTTAATGTTACAGAGCCATGAGGGCAATAACATAACATGAATGATAACAATAATGATAAACCGTTCTAGTGCGTATCACATCATGAGATAACGTTATTATAATTATATAACGTAACGTTATTATATAAATGTGTGGCATCCCTGTGCGCTTCCAAAGGATTACAAGGACACGGGGCATTTAACCCTTACTGAACTGGGCTATTTTGCTCCATGAAAATACTGGGGCCTGGGAGCCCCCCCCCCCCCCCCCCCCCCCCCCCCATTGATCTCGGAAACGCAATGTCCAATGAACTTGAAAATTTGCATGTCGATAGATCTTCACATGCTGAATCTGATGGTGTGATTAATGTTAATCAATTATGCACATTTTTTGAATAATTAGCTAAGTAAATTAAATTAATTAATTAAATGCAAGCCATTTCATTTTAATGACATGCGCATACTAATTAGCATATAACACCCCCTAGGTTGTCTGATATGGACAAATTGGTATCAAAACGTGCGCAAGACTTCAGGGGAAAAAGTCATGAAGCGAGAATCCGAAATTGCCAGCGGTCGCAATGCAATCACCAAAAATATGGAGGGGGAGGGGCTCCCAGCCCCCCCCCCCCCAATGCAGTTACGGTTAAGGAAAAAAATCCTGCCAGGTACCCTTTTAACAAATGGGTGGAGAGAGACAACTGTAGATGAAATGCTTGTCTAAGGGCAAATGGACCAGGCAGAGATTTGAACCTTCAACGTTCTGATTAAGAGTCACTTTATCACAAGGACAAACGTATTTTGCATTTTAAAGAATCATGAGAATAATTTGAGGACAAATGTTTTTTTTTTGGAAATTCGATATCGAGCCCGGCATAAGAAAGTCACTCTAACCACGGATTCATATTCCCCTCCTTCGACAATAAGCAAATGACAGAAAAACGTAATCGTTAGCTATTACTATTCATGATGTCATTATAATATTGAAGTCTCTGTTGTTACGATAAAGAGGCTAGAGACAATCGATTTCATTAAGTTTTCACTAAATTACATCATCGTTTGATTCAATAAATCAGCCAAATTCGTGTAGATTTACTTCAGTTTTTTAATACATGAGACATTGAATTTAATTAGAATTTTCCCACGGGAGGTCCTTCATCTAATGAACGTCATTTTTACACATCTACATGTAAAGGGTTTTGCGAATATGTTTGATAAGTGGAATTCTATTTTACTGCAATGACTTAACTCTGCTGAGTTTTTTTTTCCAATTATTAACTTGGCCTTAATTTTAACATATTTATGTACCATTATTCTTTGCTGTAGGCCAGAAATTTTATATAAAATCTTTGCAGAATTATGAAAGGAAAAGAAAAAAGAAGTTAAAAAAATATATATAAAACGTCTTACGAGGTATCCGGGGTCATCACACACCGGCCATTACTGCAACTACATCCAATACCTAAAGAGGAAAGAAGGAAAAAAAGAAGAGAGAAATATATAGCTGGGCCAAAATTGACAATCAGCAAAAGTACCCCCCCCCCCTATTTCTACCGAAGTAACCAACACCCATACATTCTTTCTCTTGGTCATGTTAGTAAAAGAAGGCTAATCGCTTTCTTTTCGTGAGTTTCATTATCATTATTCAATATAATGTACTTGGTAGGTCACTAGGCCTATTTGTTTCTTTATCTAATATTTTTCCTACAAAACTCAAAAATATGACCTGGTTTGAACAAATAAAATAAAGTACAAAATATTCAACAGCCTATTGATATATAATCACATATTCCTGTCTTAATCTCTTGTTCTTCTCCTCTCCTCCCTCTCTCTCTCCTTGTACAATTTACCCACACCCTATAATATTATTATTCTTCCCCTTTTCATTTCTCTCCTTCCCATCGCTCTCTCTCTCTCTCTCTCTCTCTCTCTCTATATATATATATTCCTCTCTTTCTCTCTCTCTCCCTCTCTCTGCTCTCCCTGCCCCATTGCTCTATTTTCCCTCTCTGCCCTCCTTTGTAATACCTCCTCCCTCTCTCTCAAATCGACGTCTCTGTTTGTCTCTGTCTGTATCTACCCCCCCCCCCTCTCTCTCTCTCTCTCTCTATCCCTATCTCTATATTGCTCTCTCCCCTATTTACCCTCCTTTGTAATACCTCCTCCCTCTCTCCCAAGTTTACGTCCCTGTTTGTCTCTGTCTTCTGCCTGCCCGTCTGTCTCTTTCTTTTCTCCTCTCTCTCTCTCTCTCTCTCTCCCCCCCCCCCCTTTGTTCTCTCTCCCACGCCTACGTCCCTGTTTGTCTCTGTCTCTCTGCCTTCCTGTCTGTCTGTCTCTCTCTCTCTCCCCCTCTACCTATCTCTGTCTCTGTCTGTCTCTCTCTCTCTCTGCCCTTTTTGTAATACCTCCTCCCTCTCAAGTCTACGTCCATGTTTATCTCTGTCGGTCTACCTCTCTCTCTCTCTCTCTCTCAGCCTCTTTCTCTTTCTTTGATGTGTTGATTTTATCAAATTATCAAGTATAGTATTTAATAATTCACACCTAAATTACAACTAGAAATATCACTGAAGATGATGATTAATACCCCCGCCCCGTGACAACAGCCTTTCTTGACTTTTGGTCGAAAACTGAGGAAGTAGTTCGATCCACAAGATTTTTCCCTGATTTTCTGTACTGCCATAGATATGCCATTTCCATGGCAACGCAGCTTCCGACACATCCAAAAAATATGTCTTGCACATCTTCCCACCAAGACCAATGTGTGTACCAAATTTCTTGACTTTTGGTCGAAAATCGAGGAAGTAGTTCGATCCGCAAGATTTTTCCCTGATTTACTGCCATAGATATGCCGTTTCCATGGCAACGCAGATTCCGACACATCAAAAAAATATGTTCTACACATCTTCCCAGTAAGACCAATGAGTGTACCAAATTTCATGACTTTCGGTCAAAAACTGAGGAAGTATACAGGGTTGGAAAAAAGTTTGGAATATTTTTATTCCAAGAATTATTTCTTGTCTTAAACATATCCCTCGTCATTTTAAGTTCTTCTTTGAGGTTCAAATAAAAGATATGTGTCCCTTTTTAACTTTAAAAGCACAACATTAAAAATCAGGCTTATCACACAGTGCAGAGGTCCACTTGGAATTCGGAAGCGTATATTTGCTGTTTTTGCAAATGTCTAACGAAAAAGTTAAATAAGCAGATACAGTTTAATTGCTATACCGAAGTCCTCAAAATGACTGCAAACTGCACGTAGCTTTTTCAAAATTCCACGTGAAGTACAGAAATGTATAACAAGATGTTCAAACACAAATAGAGCAAATCTGACAACATGTGGTTCATTGGTCAGCCATTGTAACATGTTTAACAATATTACGTAATCTTTGGTACAAGATGGAACAGTAGACTTCATTCAACACAGTTAATCCGATTTGGATGAATTATTCATCACAATATAGTAGAAACTAGCATTTAAAATCAGACATACTCATCGCCAAAAAAATATTCCAAACTTTTTTCCAACCCTGTAGTTCGATCCGCAAGGTGTTTCCTTGATTTTCTGCAATAAATATGCCGTTACCATGGCAACGCAGATTCCGACTCATCCGAAAAATATTTCTTGCACATCTTCCCACCAAACCAATGTGTGTACCAAAGTAGTTCGATCCGCAAGGTTTGCAACGGACCGACCGACCGCCCGCCCGCCCGCCCGACCGACCGCCCGACCGACCGCCCAACCGTCGACTGATTCCTATATACCCCCTTCAAACTTCGTTTGGCGGGGGTATAAAAAGACTTACCGTCTTTCATTTCATAATAATCCTCATTCAGGAGTCCGATGTTCCTAGCGATATTTCTGGCCACTGCTCCCGCTGATCGAATAAAAAAAGCTGAACCAATATGCTGAAAACAATATAATCATCATAAATGATAATGCTCTACTTGTAAGTAACATTTTTACGTTATAAATTATGGCCATCGCTAGCATAGGCATAGGAGGCGGGGGCTGAGGGGCTGCAGCCCCCTGTCAATTTATGAACTTAATTATATTCGGGCAGCGAAGTGGTCTCTTTTTAGTTTGTCATACAGTTTAGCTGCATAATCTGATGCAAATAACATTTTTTATCATAACAATGTGGCAAAAAATTTAAAACTATGGAAAGTTGATATTGGGGCAAAAGGCCCCCAACCCCACCCCCTGGCGAAAATGTGGACGGTCAGAACATTTGTATGAGCTGTTGGACAAAAATAATGAAAATGAAATTCAAGGTAATTATTAATATTTTCATTGTTGTTATATTAGTAAAAAAAAATGTCACTTTCATAAAAACGAAAGTAAGTGCTGATTTTTTTAATCACCTTCACTAGTCCGACGGCTCGAGGAGTGCACATCGTGCCGAGGGTTGCCGCTCCGAAGGCGAAGTTGCTTCGGTCAACTGCTGATTGAGGCTCTTCTACACGTCTACAAACAAATGAAATAAATTAATCAATAAATGCAAGAGGAAAGAGGGTTGATACGAGAGTTGCATAGGACCAGTAAAAGAACAAAGGAAGAGGATGGAAAATGAAAAGAAAAACAAAAATTAGAAAAATATCTACCCGCAAGGAAGAGAGAAGAAGACAGTGTTTGATGTTTGAGTGAAAATATTCGATTAAGTTGTTGCCACAAGCTTCTCAAATAAACAAGTTTATACACCTGCATGACTGTATTCATCATACATATATTTTATGATCTTCGATCTTCATGATTTATATGTTTATAAACAGAATATTGATATCTAATTTATATCAATGATGTTTGATACAATACAACTCAATACATCTTTTAATATGAAAACAAAGTAATAATTTGAAAAGAGGATCTAAATTTAAATCAGTAAAATCATTTGAACCGTTTTAAAGATTATGTGTACGTTATGAGAATATGTTGTTGCTAAATGAATACCGAATAGAAATTAAATCTACAATGTATTCATGTCGGTATCTTCGTGCAATCTCACTATCACCTTTTCCACGATTTCACACTCCAAATTAAGTTATTCACGAATGTCATCAATATCTTACATTAGATACTGCGTGACGTCAGCTCGTTCTTCTAAGGGCGTGGCCATGTCTTCATAAGATGTCGTATTTCTGACGTAATTCTCGAGGTCAGCTAGCATCATGTGTAGGTTAGAACTATACTCGATTGGATCTTCGTCCGTAAAGATCACCTCGTTCCGAATTATGACGGCTATGTTGAAAGGATCCAGGAGCTAGAAAAGACCAAATCATCATTAAAGGTTTTAAAACTTGTTTTTAATCATACATAATTCTTGAAGAAAAAATATCAAAACATATCCAAGCTCCCCCGGGAAGCAATCGAATCATCGGGTAGGGTGTATAGCGAGATGTTTGCTGTCTGTCGTCTTTTGTCTTGTTATTTATGAGGAATATGGATTGAATTTTCATCGTAGCCCAAATTAAGAACAATTAAGAATAGGCCTACCTTCAACACACGCTGTGTCTTAAGCGACATTGGTAAAAGCAGTTACCGCCTACCGGTACACGTGTTTTAGGGACTTGTAATTTCAAAATATTACATAAATATGATAATTATATAATTGCGCACATCCACCCCAGAGGATGCTCAAGGCGCATACAAAGCATATACTCAGCCAAGTTTCACGTTGGCACTGAAAGCATTTAAGCAATTACTTCCTACCAGGTACCCGTTTACCTGTTTGTATTTCTTCCATGCTCCCCCCCCCCCCCAGGAGGGGCCGTCAGAGAATTAAATCATTGTCATTGCCATTGCCATTGTCACACATGAGTTGAGAGTGGCAAATGTAGATTAATGTATTACTAAAGGACATTGGTCCTGCGGATTGGACTCGAACAGCGAACGTGTCCACTAGACCACGGCATCTTCACATACATACGATAATGTGTTCAAAAAGTGTGCTAGTATTATTAGAATTACACATTAAGTAGTTCGTTTCTTCTTGATTTCTGTCATCAACCCATTGACAACCCTGCATTGCCAAACCATGAAATGTTTCTGTCATGATCCTCTAAATCAATTAAAGAATCTACCGTGCTCCCAGACCACAAGATCGTTCATAAAATATTACTTACGTGATTAGCGAGACTAATTATTGTCCTAGCTTGGGAAGTGTCAATCTAAGGATAGTAAAGAGGAAATAGCAAGTTAAAACAAAATTCTCAGAGAGTTCACATTTGCTATCAGTTGAATTTATAGGCGTACGAAATGGAGGTGGCTAGGGCCCAAGTACCTTTGAGGGTGATTCGGACAGAAGGTGGTCTCTTTGAAATGTTAATATATCTTATCTATTCCATTTCCAGATGAAATTTACATTGATAAGCTATAAAGTTATTAAACATTACACGTTTATAGTTGATGTCAACTTTGGAGAGTTTAAATTCTTTTTAATGAAGAGTTGATATTCGGGCAAGAGACGACAACCGTCATTCCGAAATTTTGCCCTTACCGTACGCCCATAATAATATTGAATCAGCTGGTTCATCCTCAATTTGGTTCGAAATATATTCAAACAAATTCTAGAAGCAAGATTCAAAGGTAAATATAACATTATTGTCTGCACTATAATTACAAAATTGGAAATCCTCTCCTGCTTAACAGGGTGAGAAAAAAATATCATGATTATGGCGACGAAATGTGAAAAATTATTCAAGGGCAACAAGCTACTGCCATTTCCCCTTCTCTATATAAAAATTGCATATTATCAAATGAAAGTACGAACTGGGCGTTGTGGCGTGCGCCTGTAATCCAGCTAACAGTAGAAGTTATAAACTGATTCAGCGGACCCAGGTTCGAGACTGAGTCACGTCTTTCGGATGGTGACGTTAAAGGTCGGTCCCCAGACGTAAATAATCATATCTGATTGATACACGTCTGTAAAGACCCAATTACACACACACACACAAATGAAAGTACGGTATTTACGAATTTTTTGTTCATAATTTTAAGAATTTATAATCTTCTGCAAAAGTTTAAGAGGCAAACAATTCATACTCACAAAACTGTTTGAGACAAGGATATCAGCTGTAACATATTTCCTCTCATTTGTCACCTCTCTTCGTATCTGTTGGTAAAATAGATTTAAAATATTACAAAATTTAAGGGCTGGTCACATTTCTTCGATAAAGATAACGATAACGGGATTTTCCATCAAAGGTGCACCTATATTCATTCACTAGTGATCCCGCACCAAGATCAGCAAGTGTTTCATTATGTTGAAAGAAATCCAACGCTCTTCCCATCTTCTTTCCTTCCTTTCTTCGCAAGTCACACTCTTAGTCTCGTATTTTAATTATTGTAATTGTATCTGAGGGCTGCAGGCACGTCAAGCTACCTGCTTATGCTGTAGCCCTCCTGCGCCTACTACGATCATAATTTGTTCAATGTATTTATTTAATTCGTTAATTATTATGCTTAATTATGTATTCAATATGTATTTAATTATATATTCAGTTATGAATTAAAATATGTATTCAAATATGTATTCAGTTATGAATTCAATCATGGTTCAATTATGCATTCAATTATGTATTCAAATATGTATTTAATTATGAATTCAATCATGATTCAATTATGTATTCAATTATTATGCATTCAACAAGTATAATTATGTACTATATATGAGATTGTACCGTGCCTGAAATAATGTATATTAAAAATGATGAAGAAACCAATAAATCAAATCAAATCAAATCAAGACAATAAAATAAAAAATTTGAAGACAAGTAATATCCTTACCCTTCTGTGATTGGTTGGTCTTGACGTGGTATATAACCTCCTCCAGTCACTATTCATACCAATCTCTGAGATAACGTGTTCACGAAGATTGTTCTACGGAAGTTAAAGTTAAACACAATCATTTAGTCACTAAAATGTCAAATAATGGTAATACAAGAAATGAGAAAGAAGCAATTTGAATTAAAATCGGGTTAAGTTTCTACAAACATTACGTAAAAGGTAAGGCAGCTGACTTTGATTTATTTTCAGAAAAATCTTTGATTTACATAAATATTATTGGCTCCTTGTAAGTATAAAATCATAGTTCTAAAACTTGCTCTACAGAAAATCAATAACTAGAGCGGCGAATGTACGTGGGGCTTAAAGGGGACACATACACAGTATTTTCATTGCCCCCTCCCCCTTCCCCCGCGAAAATTTATGAGAAAGGTGCAACAAATAAAATTATGATGATTTAAGCTTGTACTACGGATCCAGCAGACAGGATACTGAGTTGCAGACTTACCTCTTGGTCGGCATGATGCAGTGGCTCAATCAGGAGCGTTTCACTCGCAGAAATTATTACACCTCTGTGTTTGATAATGGAGAAAGTGAACATAATGAATAATGTTGGTACTGTACATCTTTAACGGATATAAACATGGGCAATGATTAAAATAACAATTGAGAAAGCGACAGATGGTGCAAATGACAGTGATGAAGAAGAACAAAGAAGAATAAGAAGAAGACGAAGAACAAGAAGAAGAAGAAGAAAAAGAAGAAAGAGAAAACAAACGAACAAACAAAGGAAGGAAGGAAGAGAGGGAGAGACAGAGACAGATAGAACATGTATAGAGACAGCGAGAGCAAGAATGTTAGGGGAAAAATTGAAAGAGATGATAGACGAAAGAAAAGGGACATGGTACATGGACAGATATCTTGCAGAGAGAGTTTGGGTAAGAATTAAAGTGGGAGGGGGAAAGTGGAAAAGGGAGAAATACGATATTGGAAATCGATAGAAACAAATTAAATTAAGAAATGAAAAGATGTCAGGATATGAATAAGTAACACACCTTAATCCATTGCAGACATCGATAGACACAAACGATCCTGGTATCTCTTCCACGATACCGTGATATTGGCAATGTGTCGGAATCTTCATAACAAAAAAAAGAATCAATATAAAAAACATTTTGCATTGTTTTATGTTTAATCATGGAATCGATATGCATGTATATAATTATTATGTATGCTATATTGCAACGGAAAAAATCAATCAAATGAAAATGAATAAAGCTTTGAAGACATCGGCAGATTGGGCTTTCCCAACGACAAATGGGAGATTGTTACAAATCTTCGGAGTGGCACAACAAAAGCAAAGTCTTAAAGTGACATTTTTATTTTACGGTGAGGCAGGATAAGTACCTTATCCTAAGAACTTCGTAAATTGGTATAGGTGCAAGTTCATAAGATATTAATCTAGACATATGACATATTTCAAATATGAAAATTGAAACTAATTGTTAATGTCTGCAGCATTATTGACTGCAATGCAACAATTCGATGGCATTTTGGACGGACTTCGCATCGAGAAAATACCTTATTTTAGAAGAGATGGGAAATATACATAACTTACTTCTTTTGAACCGATGACCTGTTGCGAAGCGACAAATATTTCTTTTGCTCCCTGTACTGCATGGTGTCTGCAAGAATGGGATAAAGAAAATGGAGTATGGACTGTTAACCTCATGCACAATGTCATAAAGCAGATATAACTCGAAATACATGTTTATCAAAATGGATTCTAATAAAATTACTAATTCAAACGAAATTAACCGAGATCATTTGCTGATTATACTGTTTTATTTCAGAGACGGAAGGTCAGGCAGGGTCGTGATGTGTTAAAAACATAACTTAACATTTCCCCCAAGTTTCTCTTATGGTAATATATTGCTTTAAAAAAATCATAAAACAAATGTATTGTTTGCAACGGTAAATTTAAAACATACCAACAACGTTTATGGGACTATGCAGCAATTAAATTGTTTGAACTAGAAATTGAATGTAAATCTTCTTTGAAATAATTTAATAAAAGTGATCGCTCTAAAAGTCCAACTGAGCTGATAATATGGGCTAAACCAACTCATAACCTAATGAAACGATTATTTCCTTTATGAAGGAGTGGAAAGTAGCGTCTGGAGAGCTTAAAAGTGTAGAAAATGATACATTATAACACATCACAAAATAGACCTGCGTGAAATATGTTCATCAAGACCTTGAATCAAGTTGTTGAATATCTGTATTGTGATACGAACATGAAAATGTTGATCTCCATTTACGCTTTGCCTAATTGGGACTATTTCAGAAAGTACCTCTCGGCTCTTTGAAATTGTCAGAACATGTGTGTTTGGAAGCTGTACATTGAACACTACACGAAATGAACTTTGAATCCCCACTATGATAGAGCCCACGGCAAATTCTTCGTGATTCATACGTTTGCGGCTCATTAATTTTTTTCTGTATCCGATTCATGTTACAACATTTCAACTCCAAGTAGACAAAACATAGTAGGTTGGGTATCTCACACAGCACGTATGACGAATGGTAAGAGTTCAAACAAGTTTGGGCGCCATTGTCATCGCCTGTTTAATGGTCTGTTCTGAACATAAACCTCATGCGTGTAACCCTTCAGAATTGCCGGTAATCTGTTCATATTCATGCTTCGAAAACTGAATCGCATACAATGATTATGTTGGAGTGCATTTCACAATTAGTTGTACAAATAGACAAACTGTACAAACTGTTTTGATATTCCTGTAATGAATGTGACGCTGCCATCCAATAGCATTTCTTTGAGTGCGAATTTGATTACTGGTACACAATAATTTTACTTATATACACACATTGCTATAATATGCATTGCTCGTTCCCACTTTATATCAAAGAATAGTATAAATCCTATTACTATTTGGAGTCTATAACTCACAAGCGTAGCTTTCTCCTTTAGTTCCTCCATATTTCACTTCTTTTTTTTTTAGCCCAGTATTTTCAATTGCATTAAGTATTGTTTAAAAGATGTAAACTACATGTATAGTCAATAGTGATTAGTGCAAGTAAAATCATTGCAGTATTCCAGAGTACAAAATGGCTTAGTTGAGGTTAAGCATTTGTGAAATTAATTGTGTGGGTTGAGATTGTTATTTAACTCGCTAGCAGAGTAACGCGTGTTTACTTTAAAATGAGAGAAATATATAAATGTTTGTGCCTTCAAAACGAAATTAAATAAAATCACACTGTTTTAATTACAAAATCGTTCTAGTTGAGTGCATAGTGTCCATGTACCGTGGGATGTAATCCCTCATACTAATTGAGCTTAAAAGGGTCACGATGACAATGAATTGATACTGTTGCACTTTTAGTACAAATACAGTAGGAGTACAACTTCTCTTTTATCTCATACGCGACAAAATGGATAGTGGATTTATGCGTCAACAGTGGGCATTCCAGCCTTTACTCTGACCTACTAATGCAAACGATGATCAATGACCTGAAAAGAAATGCGTGGGACTGAAGCATTGAATCTTATAGTAAAATCTAATAAATTGCCTTTTACGATCTGATAGTCCCATTCAGAACGCACTTACAATACACGTAACAAAAGCAAACTGCTGTACCAGCATGGGCTGTAGCTATGTTGCTTCATATCAATTAAAATAAGATGCATATTTCTTGTTGAACTATAATTATACTTTTTTAAGGGGGCGTCTTTGTATGATAACTCGGGAGATCTGTGATAAGTGATATATCCTATATCTATTCTGGATAACAATGCCCACTAAAAAGAAATATCCCTCGTATCTTACATAGTTCATATTTTCATTAGCGTCATACTCTTTCGTACGTTATCCCATTTCTTTAATGTGTACTTGAAAATTAGGACGAATCCAGTGACTCCAGTCACACCAAAGAGACCGATACTATGATACTAGTCCGACAACATACCGAATGGCCAACAATCGGTAAGATATCGTTGGAGTCGCTTTGGTGGTGTGACTGAGGTATTCTTAGGATTACATATGCCAAATCATAACGGCATTGTTTGATCATGGTTTATGTGATAAGCGCAGACCTGGATAAGCTGTGATCATTCGAGTCTTATTATGTGTCCTTGTATACGTACCTGTTTTGTTCTAAATCCAATGTTAAGTGATGATCCCAGGCCTCGAATTCTACTTTAAGTAGCGATGTTATTTGAGTCTGCAGGGACGGCGAAATTGGGAGAGAAATGAAAGACTTGTTAAATATGTGAAATCATGTGATAATAGCATGTCCACAACAAAAGAGTTTGGAGAAGAAATTCTTAGCCCCTCTTGGTAAACGATATATGCAGGACTGGATACGAACAAAGCGAAAAGGGTGTGCAAATAAAACATGTTTGATAATTACGCACATACAATCATTCTAGCACTACATGTTTTGTACCGTGAGCATCATTTCAGTGTTAAATATAAAGTAGAGTTCTGTCATGTAATTACATTGTGAAAGAACCTGTCTCAAAGGAAATGGGAAAGGTTGACCATGTCTACATAAGAATTGTTTGATACTGTGTTGTTTTGGAATCATCAAAATAGATAAGAAATTGACCCAATCATCGCTGAAAAGCACATGTACTTCACACAGAAATGGGTATATGGGACTACACACACTAGTGGCATGAATGTTGGGCCCGAACATTTCAGCTATTTCTAGTCATATTTCGAATATAAGAGCATTTGAAGAGCAATCCTTTTCAGGGGATGTTTCTACTATGATGTTCTTCCAAACTGACATAAAAGGAATGAGAAAGCTCACAAATTATTTTTCACCTTTCCCAGAACTCAAGATTCCCTTTAATACCTATAGGACTGACACACTTTTACAGTCATCCATGTACTTTGTTTGATATTTCAGCCCATTTTTCTGCTCCATTTATTGTGCGGGGTTGGAAACGGTTAGATTAAAATCAAACAGATTCGTTCAGTTTGTAGGTCAAATTCATCAACACGAGACAGATACATGTACATTGATTAAAAAACAAAACAAACTTATATCTTAATTTACCATAGATAACTAATGAATCACTCTGTTTAGTCACTAAACTTTCTAAACTCCCTTTTCTCGCGGCAGGATCAGCCGGTGAAGATACAGTGAAGTTGTTCTGTTGATACTGACGATAAACGGATTTGGTCCTTTACTTTCTTAACTTTTGAAAGAGGGCAATAAGTATGAAACTCGTACACTGCTGTTATTGTAGGCCTACATGTAGATCTGTTTTGATATAAGTTTCCATGAGTTGGACAGTGGACACAGATATCAGGGATACAGCTTTGGTAATTTACATTTGCAAAAGGACAATGATGATTGGACTCGTGCATTGCTGTTGTTATAAATCTATAAGCAGAGGGGGAGCCGAGGGGTTTTTTGGGATAATACTAGTAAGATAACAACAATAATAAGAGTAAAATGATTATTAACAACAATGATAATAATAATGATGATAGTAATAATAAAAATTAATGATAATGATAATAATAATAATGACATCATTTATAATGCGCACAAATCCGGCCATCCCAAGGGATGCTCAAGGCGCCGAACAAACATACAAAATAATTATACAAGAAAGATTTTTAAAAATTACATAAGACAGAGAAACTAGTATGGAATAGGTAAAACTGTGAAATATAGAAATTAACCAAAATAATCCGACATGAGATATGTTTGCAAGTGTTTCTGAAACAATTTTTGAGTTGGTGACATTTTAATTGAGTGGGGTAGGGAGTTCCAAAGCCGGGGTGCAGCAGCAGTAAATGCTCTGTCATCCCAGCTCCTCTTTGTTCGTAATTCTTTGAACTTTATGGAGGCGGAGGAATAGAGGGGAATAGAGACCTGTACGAGCGGTTGAAGAGGAATGATAAATGATATATGAACCCAACGAAATTTGCAATTGACAAAGGAAAACAAAGGAAGAGAAGTTAAGCGAGAAGTAGATGTTACTAGGCAGTATAAGTCGTGATTTGATCACCTGACTTGGGATGCATGCAGGGGTCGTGGGTTCGAGCCCCGACACCAACGCACTTACCGCTATATGAATCTGTATTTGCCACTCAGTACCCAGAACAGAAATGCCCATAAGAATTTTCATTAAATTTGATTTACGCCCTCACGTTGACCATATTGTGGGAAATTAGTGCATAATTATGGTCTACGTATTGTGGATTAATGTACTGACCGAGGCAAGAAATTCTGTACAAAGTGCTGAGAGACTTTATAATCCAGATTGCTGTTATGACTATTAGTCACTAACCTTTACGTTCACACGTAGAGCGATAGCATCGATGCTATCTAGGTTTCGAGACTATGGTCGCGTTTATCATCTTTCCCCAGTTTGTGTGCACATGTACTTGCCTGGCGCGCGTCTTTTCAGAAACCGGAAACACGTAGTTCGTGACCGAAGTATAAAGTCGTTTCAAAACAGCTTAGCGTTTATCTCGCTTTTTGTAACCTGTTTCTGGCTGAAACCTGTTTCGGAAAGCACAAATTTGCGACTTTCAAAAAGGCTTTCCGAACCCCATAATCAAAACAGCTTTGCGTTTATCATCTCTAAAAAAATCACTGAAAGCCCTTTGGAAAACCTGTTTCTGCCGAAAGAGTTGATAAACGCACCCTATTTTGGTCATGACCAGATAGTTTTAAGACCAAACGCTGTCTGAACGCAGATAGTCACGAGATAGAAGCGAGTTGGAGCTAGGTTTCGAAACTATTCTGGCAGCGAGTTTGGCAGGAGTAAATCTCAGGATCCAGCGACAAAGCATCGATGCTTTGTGGTAGACCACCCACCGCGCTTGTGACTATTTGTAATGTGAACGCAATCACTGCTTCACTCGCTGCTATCTTCACTAGCAACTTCGCACGATATGACTTTTGTGCACAAATTTCCGCGCGTTTTGACCATACCAATTATACTAGGGTCACCGGTTGTGGCGCAGTAATTACTTTTTGGCAGCGAGTGAGCGATGAATAGTCACGAGTGGGTGACAGAAGCAAGTCGATCATGGCCTGTCTGAACGCAATGGAAATAGTTTCGAGACATAACTACTGTCTCTGTGAAGGAAAAAAAATTAGCGCTTTCTACCAAGTAAACCACGAGATCAAAGTGCATTTTCCCTTTTTATTAAGCCCTGCTTATGCTCCATTGTTTACGGGAAGAATATTTGTTCCGGTATGAACACAGAATTCCCAGTAGAAAAAAGGAGAACGTTTCTTTCAAATGACACAATTAAGAACACTTATTCACAAATCGCTGTTTGACTCTAACAAATAAAAGCTTGGTTCGTAAGCAAATATGGCTCATCAGATATTCGAAAAATGTTGTCAGGTAAAGTGAGGATGTGCGTGTGCGTGAGAATGTGTGTGTGAGTGTGTGTGGGTGTGTGTGTGCGTTTGTTTAGCATTATGTCCGAGGACATTTTCGGACAGAGAACAAAAAAAAAATCATGACAACAATGGTCCTCGGAAGGCGGACAATAGTCCTCGAACGTCGAACAATGAATTTATGCCTTATTCCGTCGACTGTCCGAGGACGAGTAACAATAGAGGAACAATAGTTGTCCTCGGAAGTAAAGCCATGTAAACGTGTGTGTGTGTGTGTGTGAGAGAGAGAGAGAGAGAGAGAGAGCGAGAGTTAAGAAAGAGAATGAGAGAAAGAGTGAGTGTCTGAGTGTGAGTGTGTGTGCGTGGGGGTGCGTGTGTTTGTGTGCGCGTGCGAATGAAAGAGAGTGATGAAAGAAAGACAGATAGAAAAAAGACATACGGAGAGAGAGAGAGAGAGAGAGAGAAAGACGTGCAAAAAGAGACTGAGAAAGAGAGAAAGGCACTGACATGACTGATGAAAGAGAGAGAGAGAGAGAGAGAGAGAGAAATAGGGTGATTGAATTTCACGCCTGACTATTTTAGCACATACCATCTCAGAGCTTGTTTATTATGTTTATGTATTCATAAACACGAATATAGAGTAAACACGCTATAACGAGAAATTAACACTGTCAGGTGGGAGTTTTTTAGGCATCATATGGTGACAAATAGCCAAACCTTTTCAATGTACGATAAAATCAGAAAGTGTGGGTTTCAAAGAGATATAGGGGAATTATATTGTTTGTTCCGAGATTATTGGAATGTCCATGTTGGTCATTCTATGCGAGATCCCTCTTCATTTAATATGATAAGCGTATGTTACTTTTAAAATCATCTTTCATAAAAGTTTCAGATAATGTTACGTCTTGTGGCAGGAATTAGACAAACGATTAAAATTGTTTGATTCGCTGAGGACCATATTGTCTACATTCATTTGAATGAGACTTACCATCAAGACAAATTATTCCCTTATCAGAAATCCTTTAGATAAATTTATTGATCTAAAAGAAGGTTGTTTATAGCATTTTTAATATCTTTGCCATCAAACTTCAAAGTACAGAGCGACTCAACATTGTATCTTGCACTGGCATACCCAAATGCTCACAAAGGGGCCATGCCCCCGCCCCCCCCCCCCCCCCCGTTTGTCAGGGAAAATATGTCATCCATGTAACTTACGGGTCAACACGTACTTTGGGTGTGTGTGTGTGATTGTGTGGGTGCCTGTGTGGGGATACATGGGGTGTGTGAGTGTGTGAGGGTGTGTGTGTGTGTGCACTATGTAAATCTGCAATTTTTTTGTTTGTCACCCCCGTCTGGCTACGCCAAGGGTGCGCTGCCATAGGTGTTTTGATTTCCTTAAGTTTCGTCTAGACACACTTACAATAAACACCCAAATTCGTGCCCTAGAACTGTATGAAGTCTCCATTTACTCATGACAAAAGTTACTGTATTAGATGTTACATTTGTCCATTTTTTTTCTAGCGAAATTCTGACTTTGACTGACGACATTATAATATGTTAAAGCAGACTTCTGATACATAACACTCTATTTCATTAAAAGTTGAAACAGATATGTTCCTCTTGCCCTTCCAACCGTATACGAAACTGCAAACTATAACTGTAACATTCTTGCTCGGGGCTAATTTTATATTTGCTTAGCTGTGTACAGACTATTCTGGAAAAAAATGTAGGATGCGTTTGAGATATTTTGAAATGGAATGTCGTATAACTTGCGAAACCATTTAACAGAACTTTAGTGGAAGGGTGTGGAAGTTACAAACATCTCTTCTTATATATGACAGGGGCTTTTTTTTGGGGGGGGGGGGGGCAGTAGGCACAAGATTAACTAAAGCCAGCCATTTATAAATACGGACATTGCAAAGTATCATCAAATAGTCAAGTTGCCCATTAACGACTGGCCTACTACTCCTGAACTACATCAATTCAAAGCTTATAGAGAATTTATACTGTAGATATAATAATGTGCAAAATATGACTAAGAATCGTAGAACCATTCCAAACGATGAGTATTATACCCTGATGAATATAATCGGGTCTGTAAACAAGTGACATATGCGAGGCGGTGTCATGATTTTGTCCAAAAGAATATACCTCCAGTGAAAGAGTTCGTGACTTTTATAGACACTATTCAAACACATGCCGCAGGTATTTCTTATATAGATTTTGACAGCTGATATTAATACATTAAAAGGAACTAATAAATCGAAATATATTGTTCGAGAAAGTTTATCCCTAGGTTAAGGGATTACCTTGCTGTAATGACGTGTGTACTGCTTATGAACTCCGTACAAGATATGACATGACATCGGGTTTGCTGGGAGAAAATTGCATTTCTAAAGACATTTGCTTTTCTTACAGCGCAAGAGATCGCATGTCTGATCTGCAAATTAGAGCATGTAATTTCTAACACTTCTAGAAAGGACAGATTCTTTAGAGCAGTGGTAACTACTTTGACGTAACGTATATGGACAAATTAAAGGTGTTGCTCCATGCCTGGAACCTTAAATACTGATCATGCTGATATACATGTACTGTACAAGTTAATCCTCAAGATATTATATTTTACTTTGTATGATTTTATACATTCAACTTTCAATTGTTAATTTAAAACATGAGGCTCTTTTTAACAAATTGTGCACATGTCTATCGAGATGAGGAAACTTACCGGTACATTTTCTGTGTTGTTTGTTATGATTGGATAGAACACATCACGTGATCCTCCTTGCGGACGCCATTTTTGGTCATCGCCGTTTGTTTGCCACAAAACATCATCAGACCAATCTGAAGAGAGAGAGAGTGAGAGTGAATAAGGGAGAGAACTAAAGCGAATGAGTATAATTAATAGAAGACCACAAAAAGTGGTAATTATATCACTGCAAAATAAAAATGATAGTCCAACTTACATCCATATCTTTGGACTTATGAACCCCCCCCCCCCCCAAAAAAAAAAAAAAAAAAGTGACTAATGTTGCAAAAAAATGTTGCAATTTGCACCAAATCGACGATTTTATATATTTTTGTAAATAACAAACGATGCCCAGGATTATCCCCAAAGATCCATTATTACCTATTTCGTGCTTAATTAGTGTACCCATTTGCGTTCATCATAATTATCGTAAAGGAACAACTACTCCCTTCGACAAGGACCATAATTACCCATCGGAAAGCTACCTTGTCTTAGTGGGTTGAGGTAGCACATATAGGGGTAATTGGCCAAGGAGTGGTCGTCTAGGGTAGAAATCTGCGGGGTACTGTTGCCCGGGCGCGGTCGTTGTGTACGGAGGTAGATGTCCAGAGGTAATAGTCCGTGGGAGGTAACATTGGCATAAGGAAGGTCCAGTCACTGAGGGGGCACTGGTGTCATACGAGGCGCACCGGTTGTACAAGGTGAATGGAATGGGTCATATCGTCTTTGTTTCACCATGTATTGCCATCTCTCATGATAAAATGATGAAAATGTTAGTCCAACTTACATCCATATCTTTGGACTTATGAACCCCCCCCCCCCCCCCCCCCCAAAAAAAAAAAAAAAATGACTAATGTTGCAAAAAAATGTTGCAATTTGCACTAAATCGACGATTTTAAATATTTTTGTAAATAACAAACGATGCCCAGGATTATCCCCAAAGATCCATTATTACCTATTTCGTGCTTAATTAGTGTACCCATTTGCGTTCATCATAATTATCCTAAAGGAACAACTACTTCCTTCGACAAGGACCATAATTACCCATCGGAAAGCTATCTTGTCTTAGTGGGTTGAGGTAGCACATATAGGGGTAATTGGCCAAGGAGTGGTCGTCTAGGGTAGAAATCTGCGGGGTACTGTTGCCCGGGCGCGGTCGTTGTGTACGGGGGTATTTGTCCAGATTTCCGTGGGAGGTAACATTGGCATAAGGAAGGTCCAGTCACTGAGGGGGCACTGGTGTCATACGAGGCGCACCGGTTGTACAAGGTGAATGGAATGGGTCATATCGTCTTTGTTTCACCATGTATTGCCATCTCTCTTTTCTTCTTTCTCTTATTCTCTTTTCATTAATTAATTTCTTTTTCTTTTTTTCGTCCTTGGATGGGGGCAAGTGCCCCATTCCACGAGCCCCGTACACCTGCTGAGCAACTAGGAAGTATTACAGGGGGTAGTTGTCCACGGAGAGGTGTCTGGCCGGGGAAAGTAGTTTGGGATGGTAGTATATGGATCAGTTCTCGTAGAATCTTTATATGGAGCTCAATATTCTGCATGCTGGTCATCGAGAAACTGGGCCACTACGGCCATTTGGGCCAGGACCAGCCTGTAGGATATGGGGCTTGTTTCTGAGAGAAATATACTACTTGACTTTAGACTCGTAGATAAGCTCCATTTCCAATCGAATTTACATCTTCAATAGAAATAGCTGGCTTTGGACCTTGCCTCCATGAATCATCCGCGTGTTTCAACGCCAACGAAGTATTTCTTTTCAGGTTGAGGTGTTCATTCAAATATTGCCATTCAACAAAATCGTCACAAATCGACAAAGAATGTCCCAATGGACCCGCTGAACTGTGAAAGGACCACGCTATAAACCACGTAACATGCGTAATGCAAAAGTACAATGCAAGTATAATTATTTTGTCAGTGCAATGTGTAGTGCAGTGCAACCTGCCTGTAATATTATGAGATATACAGTCAAAGCTATAGAGGTTTAAATAGGTTAAGTAATTACTCTGCCGTGGTTTAAATGTGAATTTGATATGTTGCCAATCCATTTTGAGCAACACGCTTCTGATACCTAAGTCACACCGGCAAACCGACTCGACACCGACTCCAAACCGACCGATTCTTGGCCATTGGCGGGAATGTAATTGTTTATTCGATCTGCTGTCGGTCTGGTATCGGTCTCGTATGTGTGACTGAGGTATAATATCAAGTTAAAACAATGAGTGTAAAATGGGTTAAGTAATAATTTAATACTGTTTCAATGCTAAATTGCAGGCTAATCAACATTCACTAACTAGCTACAGGGGACATTTGCCAACCCCCTCCTTTTTTATATGGCAAAAAAAGGGAGAAAGAGAGGGCAGAAGAACTTAAGAGAGGGAACGTAAACGTAAACGGAAGATGATAAGACCCCGTCTATACATCCTCATCCCCCTCGAAACCTTGTTTCAGTTCATTCAACTAGTAAGATCGATGCCCCCCCCCCTCCCCCATCCCCTCCCCACGATGCCAGTGCCGCCTCATTTATATGGTATATGGTGTCAAACCCTGCTTAACTCAATGACCTATTTCAAGGTAATTTTCATAACCATGTCATTGGCTATTTATGGGCAAGATTCATATAGATTGAAAAGGTTACCCAATAGGTGGGACTATTGTGTTACACAATCAAAAATCCACCTGACCACTTCCTATCTATTTAGTATGGCATTATCATTTTTTTTTTTTGGTCAAATGCATAACTTTTTATTGTAATTATATGCGGGTCAAGGGTGACATCGAGTCGACTTCTCTTTATGTGCACAATGCGTGATCTATATACCGCAGAGGCGCAGACGGTATTCATCTTCGTGAAATTATACATATCAAATGATCAGAAACTCTCACACAGCAAACTGATAGTGAAAGCTGCAATACCTACAGTGAGTGATGAAACATAACTGTTGAAAATATTTCCAGAATCGATTTTACCCATTGCCCATGGAAACGGAGTAGGCCCTGAACATGGTGAATATAATAACATCAAACCCCTTTCATTGCGAAAGTCGCAATTTTTCACCATTAGTCAGTGTGCGCTATTTCTCTCTCTCTCTCTCTCTCTCTCTCTCTCTTTCTATCATGAAAGCCGATTCCGACATGAAAAGATACACAAACGTGAGAAAACAGGGTATCAATAACAAAAAGATAATTCCGGAAATAATCTCCTAGACTGGTGTAATACATTAAGTACATCATTAAGAGATCTCCGACTTTATTTCAATTATAGTGCTTGACAGAATCCATTTTCCTGAAAATTGTCTGGTCATTAGAAGTAATGGATTCCTATTTTCACACTCCGCTCCTCAGTGAACCGAGTAATGAATGTACGTTCATAAACATACATGGGAAATGCATAATATTTACTTTAAAGAGGTGCTCAAGATCGATACACAAACTTGAGAAAACTGGGTATCAAAAGTAAGAAGCCAATTCCGGAAATAATCTACTAGATTGATTGACAGTAATGGGTATTTTACTTAATTAAAATAACAAATACACCCGATCCCGTTATATTTGTTAGAATTCTGGATCAACCACCGTGATTCCACAATGATTACGAATGTTCCACGCCCAATATTTTCATAGGCATACCCCCTTTTGCTTTACATAACTTTTGTCCCACCTGAGTTTGCGGTCAAAGTTATGGAATGCGCATAATAATAGATGTCATTATTAAAAGTTCATCCTATCGTCTGCTGCTTATTTGTAGAAGCTAGCATATAAAGGGTAAAATATTTTCGTTTTTTTCGAAGGTTCATAATTCCGAGGATTCGATATTTCGAAGGTTGTGATTCTGAAAATGAAAATGAATCCTTTATCATTTTGGGAATTACGAACCCTCGCAATAATGGCCCCCATTTCATTTTCGGAATTATGAACCCTATTCCATCTTCGGAATTACGAACCTTAGGAATAATGAACCCTATTTCATTTTCGGGACTGTTAACCTTCTGAAAACGAGTCCCCCCTCTCATATATAAAGATATAGGGTGAAACGTATGTGTATTTCGAAATAAAACGGATATATACTAGATATATATTAAAATAGTTATTTGAGTGTTTTGATGCTATAGAAATTACTTTTTGAATTCGAACCGTCCGATATTCGCCAGTGGCATACAAGAATTACTGGGTGTGGCCGTATCCGCACCAGACATTACACAAACTGAGGTAGCAAGTGTACCACCATGAATGTTGCTCATACTTTAGTAACACAGACTGCAAACTCCAAACAGACTCCAAATTAACTTCACCCTGGCCATTCGGTGTTAAGGCCGAATAAAATTGATTTCTCGTTTGTCGCCCCTCCTCCTTCCCTTTGTTCAGACTGCCTCATTTAAAAGAAAAAATATTGTTATTTGATATTTTTTATTAGACATAAAATGAAAAAGGATCTGATTGAAATCTAGATAATCAGAATAGCACAAAACATATTTAAAAGTGTAGTAGCAAATTTTTTTGATCCTCTAAAGTGCATAGATATATATAATTTTATTTCAAAGATTTTGTTTTGGAGACGACCCTATAGGACTTATGTGAGGGGAAAATATCAAATAAATAGAACTCTTTGCCCCCCCCCCCCCCCGATCTTCCACCTCCTCCTTTACGAACAATCCGGACAATAAGCCAGATTCAAATTCATGTTCGGTCTGTTGTCGGTTTGGTGTCGATTTTGTCAGTGTGGCAGAGGCATTGCGCAATAATTTGTAATCAAGGGCAGATACAATGTAGACCACATAACCTCAAAAATATCACAGGCAGGTACGGCTTTTTGTCTTTTTCTCCGTCCTGGATTCAATTGTTTGGCATAAGATATTGAATCCCCTATTATGCTCAGAAACCACAGTCTAGCAAATAATAATCTCGTAGAAAAACTGAAAGCAATTATTCCGAAAATTCTTCTCATATCAGACCTACATCCTGTAACATAGAAATCGACTTAACCTGTTGCCTAATTGAACCGGATGTGCCCTGTTTTAAACCTATGGGGCTGAGAGAATACAGTGGTAAATGGGTTAAACTGTATAATAGTATCTTCATTCTTGCTATGTACAGAAGTTGATTGGTTTTTTTTACAGTGAATTTCAGCTTTCTGTAACATGAAACTGATTGTAAGTTACTGGTGATTATAGAGATACGATTGATTGACGGATATACGATTAATTTTTGGGAGATGCAATTGATTGTAACTCTTAATTTGAGGGCCTTTCTGGAGATAAAATTGTATTCTACTATACCACCATGTTATGGAATATGTATCAACGTGTACATAAACATTTCAAGCTTAAAGATTAAAAAAATGAGGTAAAAGAAATGTCCATATTTTTATATAAATTGTAGGAACCAAGGCAGTTTCCGTGAAGTTTTACTTTTTTTAAAATCTTTTTGTTGTGTACCAATCATTTTTGCTGACATGTAAATATTTTGATTTTTGTCTTTTGATTTAATAAAACATACAATTAAAAAAAAAGTTTTACTTTGGCCTCATAATTTGTGTAATTCCTATAACATGAATGGGTAAATAAGACCATGAAGACTATTGTTATCATTAAATTTTATTATTTTCATTATCATTTTTGTGGCTATTATCATCATATTATCACGATAATGAGCCAGTTCGTAATTATGACATAGTACAAATGACCCTGAAATGACCCCAATTTGTAGGCGCACACGCATCTGTTCTGGTGGACGCGCTACTTATTTAACACGTAAAATCATTATTTCTCAGTTTTTAAATCTTTACATAATTCATTATAATAATTTATTCACATGTACAGTGTACTTGTACACTTATCAAGAAAAAATGAATTTGTACATATGTTTTTTTTTCTTCATATTTTCTGTAATAGTATCTGTAATGCATTGTCTTTTCTTTCTGTTGGAAATGAAATAAATACGAATTTGAATACTGGTACGCGCATCATGCTGGTTCGCACACTATGAAAGCGTATAGAGGTCAATATTATTGTACTCGGTACAAATGACCTTCATCTGCACATGCGCAAATCGTAATTACGAACTAAGGTGATCATTATGTAAAGGTGTGATCATTTTTGAATGTATGACTTTACATATGAATGTGCAAATATTTTTAAAATGTGATTTGACTTACTAGAACCTCATGAGAGGTGTTATTAAGGAGGCGTGACAGCTTTTCATCAACATGTTTACTGTGTTTATCATATCAATAAGAGATGGATATGGTACACTGCAGTTGAACTTCAAAACCTCCCACACATGCATGGCATTAACGATTTAACATTTAAAAAAAATCACACCCGGTTGTAAGAGAACCTTTTCAGTGCTGCTGACTACTGCTCAAACAATTTGGACGATTAGATGAAAAAGTTCGTCTTTGTTCTTAAAATTGAAGAGATGTAATGAATTGGAACTTTCAAGATATAAGAGTATATGCTTTTGATAATACTGTCCAATCAAGGAAACGGGATATGAAAAGCAACAAAAATACATTCGTAGCATCTAGTTTTAATTGTGAAATTGAGGAGAAATATGAGAGTGGAATCACATAAAAATGAACCTGAAATGATGTAACAAAAGCATAACACAAACATACATGCACTAAATGAGTGAGAAATTTTCATACACTAAAACAAATTGTACAAACAAAAACTAACTTTAAAAAGAAAAGACTAACAAAGTCAAAAAGTGACTAGAAGGGAATTGAGGAAATAGGAGTGAAAAGCTTAGTATTGAATTAATTAGCGCTACAAATACCACATGATTCATGGACCTTGAGCATAATCCCATTAGCAAATACGAGCAACACAACATACGTTCTTGACTACTAGTATGTAGATTATTCTAAATATTCCAAAGCTCTTTGTTGAATTGGTGTTCGAGAAAGAACGCAACCACATTTGCGGAAATATTGGTTTGATGCACATTCATAAAAGCGTGGAATTTCTTAAACTTAAACTTGAAAGTTTGTATATACATTCACCGAACGTTCATGATTTCAAATTTTGATCCTCACCTTAATGTTTTTTGGAGTATATAAATCATATGTGTTCTAATTCAATTCTTCTGTTTGTAAGGAGAATGAAAATAGAATGAAATACAATGGTCTGTGATATAAAGTTTTTTAACTTTATTAATTTTGGTTTACAAGAAGGTACACGAGAGACATATCGCCCAATTGCAAGAGTATCAATGAGAGAATTATATATTGAGCCTTCTATTTATTTGTTCATTTGTGGTGTGGCTTAGTCACTACTACATGCATCTTCATTAGTTCAATAAAGCATTACTTTATTGTCAAGCACGGCAAGATGTAAACGAGGATACTGCTTGCATATGGCAGGCTTTAAGGATCAACATTGTGCCGATGATGATATAAAGATTTATCGGGTCAGGTGGGAAAATTGTAGGTAAGATAAGCCGTTGGGCCCAATGTTGGGTGAAATGAGGCATCCTTTTTATTTTGTACAAATGTCCAATAATTGTTTCTTCTTTGTGGTCATTATACCCGCTGAAGAAATCAGCAGTTTGGGTGCGCCAATTTCCGGAAAAATAAATCCTGGGGTACGATAGGTCAGATGGCAAATTTTAGGCCAGTCAGTACTGCTAATGGATAAATTAAAGTCAATGCAAAGTAACTGTTAATTTGTTATCTATGATTGTTAAACCCGTAAACCTTTCCAATGACTTGCCAAGTTTAAAAAATTGACTATTTATCCCTATCTATATTTCTATTCACCAAGTACTCCCCTTTTTCCAGGCGCTAAACACAATAGACTGATATTTATGTTTTCCGTCAATTCCAAATTGCTTACAGAGAAATATTTTGATATGATTATTCTGAAAAAAATTATTTAAATATATTTAATCAGAATAACAAGAATCATATATAATCCAAATATAAATCAGCAGTAAAACTAATTGTTGTGAGAATGATAAGCATTACAAAGACATGTATCAAATTAGAAAAAAAAATAGTTTTAATAATTCAAATCTAAAAAGCGGAAAATGATAAAATAGTATAATAATTCAATTCTAAAATGCGGAAAATTATAAAATATTCATAAAATTCATACTAGTATAGTAGTAGTAGTAGTAGTAATAGTTGTAGCAGCAGCAGCAGTAGTAGTGATGGTAGTAGTAGTAGTAGTAGTATAGTGGAAGTAGTAGTAGTAGTAGTAGTAGTAGTATGGTGATAGTAGTAGTAGTCGTAGTAGTAGTAGTATAGTAGAAGTAATAGTAGTAGCAGTAGTAGTAGTAGTAGTTTAGTGGAAGTAGTAGTAGTAGTAGTAGTAGTAGTAGTAGTATGGTGGTAGTAGTAGTAGTAGTCGTAGCAGTAGTAGTCGTAGTAGTAGTAGTAGCATTAGTAGGAGTAGTAGCAGTAGTAGCAGTAGTAGTAGTAGTAGTAGTAGTTTAGTGGAAGTAGTAGTAGTAGTAGTAGTAGTAGTAGTATGGTGGTAGTAGTAGTAGTAGTAGTAGTCGTAGTAGTAGTTCTAGCATTAGTAGGAGTAGTAGGAGTAGTAGTAATAGTAGTAGCAATTAAAGTAGTAGTAGTAGTAGTACGGTAGTTTGCCATTTTGCTAAAAGCAGCTAGCGACATTAAAAAAAAAACAACACGCAGTGTGTATATTATTTCTGTCTTAATTTTTTTTAATGTAATATAGTTTATATGCTTGTAATACGTAGACAGAAAATATATGGCAAAGATCGAAATCCTATTATTGTACACGTACTGTACTCAACTTTAAAATATCTTTACATACCAAAAACAAAAAATAAATTCCTCCCGTTTGATACTCAGCAGAAAATGCTGTTCTGCATTAATCGACACACACATTAAGTAGCGTATGATTATATCTTTAATGGTTGGAAAAAATGAAATGAAAATGAAATGAAACGTTACTGTCCGAAACTAATTGGGCGGGGCCAGATGGCATGCGTATACAATGAAACAGAAACACATGTAGTTTGCGACGCATATGAATAATCTACTTTTTTATGTAATTAGTAAATTGAACTTACCATTGACTGGTAAACCGTAGGCAGCAAAACTCGAGAAAATAAGTCCAAAGATGACAATATGGGATGAAAATCCTGTCATCCACGCCATAACTGGCGTTCCAGTGATACCTTCTAGTCCAATCTACTTTCTATTCCTCGGTAATAATCTCCACACCTGTGAAAGTTTTCAAACTATCGGGAGCGAGTACTACCTGCGCCTGTGCACATGGGCGGGACTGCGGGTAAAGCTTGGGGTTTCATTTCAAGCAGAAGCTCTGTTGTGGCTGAGTGGTGATATGATTTTTTTTTTCTTTCTTTTTCCCCCGGATTTCACGCTAAGTTACATGTATTGTTCAAATCCGACATTCTTTTATTTATTCCGCATGACTGCCCCGCATGCCCTTCTTATTCATATTCATATTTATAATGACATTTTTCCATGATTCTATGTCTCCCTCTTTCTCTCTCTCTCTCTCTCTCTCACACTTTTCCTCCCCTCTCTCATTCTCTCCCTCTCTCTCTCACACACACACACACTCTTTTTGTCTTTCTCTTTTGCCTTATGCTATCACCCTTTTTTTTATCTCTTACTCTTTTGTCTTATGCTATCACCCTTTTTTTAAATCTCTTTCTCCATTTCAGCCCCCCTTCTGTCTCTCGCTGTCTCTAATTCCTTCTACATCTCTGTCTTTCTCTCTATTTGGCTTTTCTTCTCTTCTCGGCTTTTCTTCTCTTCTCTTATTCTCTCCTCATTCTTCCCACTTTTCGCTAGGCTCTAGCTATATCTTTCTTTTTCAACTTTCTCTTCCATTTTTCTTGCTGTCTTTCTATTCACCTCCCCCATTCTCTATATATCCTCTCCCTATCGTTCTTTAGCTATCTCTTTCTCTTTTCCTTTCTTTTCCCCTCTTTGTTCCCCTGTCTTTCTGCCCTATCCCCTATCTGTCTGTCTGTCTGTCTCTCTCTCTCTCTCACTGTCTCATTTTCCCTTTCTGATTTTCTTTACCATTGCCATTATCCTGGTATGCTGCTACTATTAAATATTTTCGTGCAGGAATTTAAAACGTGAATACAATATAAATTATTTACCGATGAATACATTTCAACTTTTCAACTTGTGAGGACGACTTGTTGTATATAGACTTAATGGTCTGGCTGGATCCAAAATACATATACTTTCATAGTTTTAGGTTCTATGAAGAAGTTCAACTGATACTCCTAATATTCCAAAGCGTTTTCTGACTTAATAGCTACAGGATTTATTTCTTGTGAAAACCCATACAAAGTATGCAACAACAAAAGTAGCATGCCACAGTTAGTGTATGCGTGGGAAACAAAGAAAAAAAATCTGGGTATTACCTTTATTCAAAGAAATCTTTACATCATGGTGTATTTACTGCTTCTCAATGCATCAACCAGACAATCAACCAATTATTTAACTTATCAGTCAACCAATCATCTAATAAATGGATCAACCAATCACCTTATAAACTAATGAACGATTAAATCGCTTAACTAATCATTCGATTCATCAAACCAACAAACGACACAACCAATCATTAATCAACTTATCAACCAATAAACCAATTAAGTAATCAATCGACTAATTGACAGCAAACCATCTAATCCAATGACCATTCAACTTATCAACCAATAAACCATCCAACCAACAAAAAACCAATCAATTTATCATCCAATCAATCACAAAACCAATCAATTTATCAACCCATTAACCAATAAATCAGTTAACTAATCAAGCGATTAATTAACCATCTAATCATACAATCAATCAACCTATTAACTAAGGAAAAAGAATAATAAATCTATGGACTAATCAACCAATTGGTAAAACAACTAATCAATCAATGAACCGTAGACTAATCAGTCAACCAACCAAATGACAAACTTATATCAACATACGCAATAATTAATTAAAAATAATCATCCAACTGAACAATTAACTTATTGTGGAAGTAAAATTTAAACCATCTATATACAAAATGCCTTGTTTCCTTCTTCCATTGAAGTACAGTCCACCTTGGTGGTGTATCACCATACTTAAAAGGTACTTGTGTTGGCCATAATCATTAGTAATAATAATAACAATGATAATAATAATTTATTATTATATTCACTGTAAAAAATATCTGTATTTTTACAGGGGAAAAAATACAGATTAGTTCTGTATTTACTCTTAACAGCTAATCTGATGTTATTTGTACATCAGTGTCATAGGAAAAAGTAACAACTAATCTGTATTTTTACATCAGAAGTTATGGCGCCTCTGCTGACGCCAGATTTGCTGTAAAATTACAGACATATTTTTTACAGTGTACCCCATTTATATAGCACATTTACAATATTTTCCTACACGCTTTAATAGAGAGGAAGGGAGAAAAAGAGTGAGATACGCTCAACATACTTCCTGTAGTTTCAGTTAATAGAAATTGTTTCTAAAAAGAAATGTTATAAGATGTGTCTTATCTACTAACCTTCAGATCACAGTGTACCTGTTGGAGAAAAAAAAAGCATTTCCCTTTGCCATTTTTTAAAATTTAGTTGAATAAGATGAAAAGAAATGAAGGGATTATGGTGTCTTCTTCTGTAGGTATTAACCTCTGTATCAATAAATTCTTTATTCTTCCTCCATTGGAAATATTTACACCTTCCACTATGGTAACCACTATCAGATCAATCATACCGTGAAGGTCAGTTTCAGGTATGTATTTTTAATGCAATGCTAATGGAAATACAGATGTGTCTGTCAAAAATAATATGGCACTTGCCCGCTCAATTTTATATTCATCCGTCTAAAATTGAAAACTAATCCGCAAAAATAACCATATTCTGCACCCATTAACGTCAAATAAAGATTCAGTCAAGCTCTTCACGTTTGTGTAAATAGTGTGGAATTCCTCTGACGAAATCCTATTCTGATTTTGGCGACCGATCTGTAGATTTTGTCAGGTCGGTTGTTGGACTCAATAGAGAGTCGGGTCAATGGTCCGTGGAAATCAGGACCAAACAAATTCTGAATTGCATGTTCAAATACAATTTCGATATTGACAATAAAAGACAGTGTTTAAGCCCTGTAGAAAATCGTTCAGTATCCTAGTGCATTATGATCTTCATTTACACTGTTCCCTATACTCCCATCAACACACACTCACATACCCATCCTCACACACACACACACATGAAACTCACTTAGCTCAGAGTGTAAGGGAGAATTGGAGCTTTTTAACGTTTTGCAAAATACACTCAGCAAAAAAAGAAAGTTGACACTATTCATAATTAAGATTTTCAGATAAATATATAAGATAAACTTATCTTCCATACTAGTATATCAAAATAAACATGTATTAATCCTCTTTAAGATGATATGCAACTGGAAACATGGCATTCACGCTCGAGTGAGCATAACCATTTAACAATGAATGAATCTCTGAAAGTAAATTACAAAGATAGGGCGCCTGGCCATTCAAATGTTTATGAGCATTTTCATCTTGTAGAGTCAACTTAAAACAATGAAAACAAAAAACAATAACAAGAAACACTTGAATTTGCTTGTCAAAACCATGTAGTCCTGACACTACAGCTGACATTTATAGCTCAATACTCCTCGCTGTTTCTCATTCTTTGTTTTCATTGTTGAAAAACAATATCTTACAGATGCACAATCATGTTCATTAACATTTGAATGTCTGCAATTTTCTTAACATCTCGCATGTGCAGCAACATACACTCAGCAAAAAAGAAAAAAAAGGGAAGAAAATGGACACTTTCTATTCTTCAAAATTTGCATTTTAACCGTCAATGATATTTTAATAAAATATATATCAAATTACAGAAAGAATAATAGTCTACCAACATCACTTAAGATCAATATTTGAATTTCACGCCGCTTCGATGAGCACATTCATTTATTCTTTAGAAGGTCTGATTAATATCACGTTTTAATATGTCGGTCATTATGCAAAGTTCACACTATTAAGTGCTATCCAAACATAATCAATGGTGTATTTGTTTCAGGATGTGCGTATGATAGTACTATTGCATGGTAATAGGTTGTAATGTAATTTAGTGATATTTATTGGTTTTCCCCTTTCATCTCTTACTATCACAGTTTAAACGTTTCAGGACAGAAAATATATATCACGGCTAAATAATTGAGCACCTTTTGTTTTCAAATTGGCAACAATAATATTTTTCTTTAAGTGTTACATGCTTCTAATTCTCGCTACCCCAAATTCGCAATTTCGCCAACAGATGGCGTTTGTCATGCAAACCACGCATGCGCAGTGCTGACAATATCCCGATTGGGTCGACAAGTGTTTGTCTTTTTGCATTTAAAATGTACACAGGTATTACAAAAATCGTCGAGTTTGTGTATAAATTAACCGACATGTTTGAAAAGAGACAATGATTTATTGAGACAATTAGTTGCATTTTCAAAATTTGAGTGGTTTATGTCATGCGATCCAAAATTTAAGCATTTCAGCACTCATTTTATTCATTAAGCCATAGTATTTCAATACGGACCGGAAGTGAAGTTAACGAAGATGCGGACCATTTCCATGCATAATATTGCCCTCTACGTCGAAAATTGCATATTTGAGGTAGCGAGAATTGGGTGTAATGTCTTTGAAAAAATATACATGGTTAGGAATTCTGTCACAAAGTTTCAAAAATTGCCAATTTTGATTTTAAACCTTTCAATGTGTTTCCAATTTAAGGAATTTAAAACTTATTCTTGTTTCTAAAATTCCTGGCATCAAACGCAGTATGGTCATGCAACAGAATTGGACATAGTGTGTGCACAATTTGTTGCTCTTTCTACTCATGTATCCAGTATAATTTTTAGAGCTCTAAATCAAAAGATAATGAGCCAAAACACAAATGGTCAATTGTCTCGAAAGGGTTAAGCGTTTACTTTTAGCACTTCACGGCCGCTTGATACTTTACAAGCTTATACTTATACAAGCCCCAAACCAGAACATGTATTCTGTGTTCCGGACATCCGGGAACTTTCGTCGTGATTGCAGGTGCTGGGTGAAAACAATAGCTTGTCAACGCATAGCAACGCATAGCAACGCATTGACTTTGCACGCTCTTTGGATTTTTTTTTGTGGCAATGTTTCTTTTTTCTTCATCAAAATGAAGAACGTTTGCTGTGCCATAGGTTGTCACAAGGGATAATCTCTTTCGATTTGTATTTTTTTTTAATGATCGCGTTAAATACCGGGAAAGATGGGGGAAATGGGTAAATGCGATCCAAATCGGCAGGAAAAATCCAGATAACAACAAACGCTGGGAACCAACGAAATACGTTCGGATCATTTGTTCGGATTATTTCATAATAGGTACATATATCTTGCCTATTTAACTTCAGTGTTATATATAAATATGTATATATATATATATTTACCAATAAATCTATATAGATTTCAAAGACAGAAAATGTGTCATGGGAACCAAAAACAAAAACTCGCTCATGCAGCTGTTCACAGTATCGTATCGTTACGGTATGGGACTTTGTACAATCCCACTTACTCAGTTTTGTGAAAGTTTTTAAAATATTTTTTTCAATTTCCTGATTATGACATCAACCACTCCTACAAGTATGATGTTATCCTGTCAGGAGTGAATTTCCGATGATGTTCGCTGTGCGAGAGTCGTTCTATATGCATACAAATAAACTGCAATGGATTTACTGCACGCAAATGCTACGCGTGGGACGGAAGTCAACTAAGTGCGACGCTCAAGAGGGCCGTGCTTTCACCTACTGAGGCGCTACTAGGGACGTCGTTAGGAAAATGACCTCACGCCGGAACGCAGAATATCACTTTTCACTTTGATAAATATTCCACATAAATTATCATCTTGAATGTGAATCGTTTTGTGGGTAAGGCAATATTTGGTTTGATGGTTTATTTACCGAAGAAAGAATGTGTATGCTCGTAAGTAAGCAACTAGGGGACCGACGATTATAAGTCCTCTCCGAGAGACTTGATAATGAGGATTAAGTCTTACCAAAGGGCACTGGCTCATCCACTTGGCTGCGAACTCGAGTCCTCCCGGTTACGAGACCGGTGTTCTACCACAGAGCCATCGAATCTCCTCAATGTAATGTTTCTGTTAACACTTTCTTTATATAATTTAAGCTTTCCATCAAATTATACACACATTAATGATACAATATCAATGGCAAAATTATGCTTTCCACGTTAAAGGGCCCCTGCCATCAAAATGCAAGTTGGTGTGCAGTCCTACATACATTCAATATTTTAATATTTAAACTTCTAAATATGTTTCATAGATTTTTAAATATTTTTTGAAATAATTTTCTACAACCTGCCAAGCCCCACCCACTTTAAAAAAATCCTCCAGACCACTTGCCCCCCTCCCCCCGTGACATCATCTGTCAATCATCAGTGAGCTAAGAGCAATTTAGGCAATGAGGAGGTATTGTATGAAAGCATGCAATTCTATTTTGAGCGTGTGCTGAGCTGAGGGAATCACATGCTACTATTCGTTGATACAATAGACAGTGATCCCCAAGCTCAGCACACGCTCATAATAGAATTTCATGCTTTCATACAATACCAGTTCTCCTCATTGTATGTTGTTATTGTAACAGGTGTCAACTTTGATACCATTACTAAGCATCTAAATCATTGACAATCTCCAGAAAGTAGTGGCGGACTGACGGACTACGTCACTATTACATAAATTCAAATAGCTATTCTTCAACTGGGTCAATATTGTCACATATGTTTCTAATTCAGTCAAAACTATTGCTTCTTTGTCATTTACATCCCAAAGTCGTCATATCTTCTTGGGCGCTGAATGTTTCGCAATGGACGTTTACTTGTCGCTCTAGGTGAACGCGTTTGTGATGGCGCTCGAGGTGGAGTCTCCTCCTGCCTAAGAGTTGTTGCGACAGGGCTACTTCTAGGCTCAGCTAACAGGCGAGGTGGAGTGCTCTCCTGTCTAGTAGTAATGTCGCTGGTAGTTGTCATCTCTGCATTGGTAGATGAACTGATGGGTGAGGCACCGTTGTCATCTGGGATGGGATCAGCACCTTTGGGAGCCTCTGTGCTGTTTGTCGACAGTTCTGCTCGGACTGGTCACAGAATGGCGGGTGAAGTCAGATCTGATGTGCTGTCTGTTGCGCCGTAGTAAGTGTCCCTCAGGGCTCTGAAGGATATATGATCGTTGCCCCAGCTCTGGTATGGACTTTAGCAGGAGTCCATCGTCTGGTGACAGGGTTGCCCCTGGTGAAGCTCTGGGAAATCAGCTCTTCTGGCATGTTTGTCAAAATAGAACTTCTGACTGTTTTGTCTTTCCCTCAGCTGGTAGTAGATATCGTCAGTAGCTGGTCGTGCCTTCTGTATCTTGGCTGGGAGTGTAGTCCTCAATTGGCGATTCATGAGAACTTCAGCGGGACTTGGCAGCTTCTCTGAGATGGGAGTTGTACGCCACAGTAGTAAAGCTAGCTGAATGTCTGACGTTTCTTCATGATACCCATAATGGTTCTGAATTGTCTCTCTACAAATCTGTTGCCTTGTGGACTTCTGGGGGATGATGTGGAATGTTCAAAACCCCATGACTCTGCAAATGACTTGAACTGTAAACTGGCATACTGGGGGCCATTATCGCTAACCACCTTCATGGGTATGCCATGCTCTGCATCAACATCCTTTGTAGCCTGGGGTGCTGTCTACCACAGTTCTTGCACAGGGTCTTGGGTCTTTTTTGTTGCTGCACTGCATCAATGTTATGCGTGTCATGGTACAATGACTGTAACGCCTGGACGTGTTACCTGGAAGCTTCATACGTTCTACCCAACTGTAAGGCTTTGTTGAATGTGAAGTCTTTCTTCGTGATGAGAAGCTCCTTTTGGAAATCTGCGATGGGCGTGCTCGCAATTATCTGTTCCAGTATACGTTCATCTAGCTCCTTAGCATCAAATTCACACTTGCGTGCAATCTGTCTACATCTGTTTGTAAAGTCACCAAGCTTCTCATCAGGACGCCGCATTGTCCTCGACAATTTGAGCCTGCATATGCAATTTTCCTGTGGCTCTAGTTGCTCCTCAAACCGATCCAGGATGATCTTGGCCACTTTCTTTTCGGACTCCGATAATGTCCAACAATTGTACAGTGCAAAGACCCTCTTCACCAACTGCGAGTAGAGTGACAGGTACTTCATCATCTCTATGCGTGTGTTTGGCTAAGAAGTACAGGCTTAACCTCTGTCTAAACAGAAAAGCTTCAGCAAGGTTGGGTGCACCCCAGTCCATCCTTGGAATTGAATCGGCCATGTTACTCTCAAGTGATGTGTTTTACAGCAAAGAATGTGTCAATGTATACTTCAGATGTCCATAAAGTTCAAGCACAGCTCCTTCATTCATGTAGTGTAGAATAACAACAAATTGGTAGATGTAGCTTCATACAGCACACTGAGACAAAAATGTGTAAAAATTTCAGTTTATAACTCACATGTTTCTGTTCATGGCTGGAAAATAACTCCTCATGATGCAGCGGCGTATCCAGGATTTCCCAATAGGGGGGCGCCAGGAATTATTGATCGCCGTCATGGGGGAGAATTTTCTGCTTCTGAAGGAGAGCTGAGATGCAAAATAGTGCTATATAGTGCTATATATTCTTTTTTACGACGGCCAATAGGGGGGGGGGGCGCACCTGTTGCGCCCCCCCTGGATACGCCACTGTCATGTGTGTAACATGCACATGTTGTGTGAAGAACAAGGGTATACTCTTTCTGAACAGGTGTGATCCAGTCCATGTGCCAATTTCAAAATGGCTGCTGATGTGATGTGGCACATATCACCAGAAACAAAAAAAAAATGTCACTCACTGCTTGCCACCAAGTCAAAAATAGTGGGTTGTTACTTGGTGTGGTTGCTTAGGTAGATATAAGTGGGTTCACAAAGTAGTCCACATATTCTTGATTGAGGTTTTGTAGAAGTTTATTCAAGAATCCTTGAGGCTAAAACATCGCTGAGCTGGTGATCATGTGCAACATAACACATACACATGTAGATTTCATATAGCAATGTGTGTGCTAAGTAAGAAGTGGATGGTAGGGAGTGCTTTACACAAGCATGCTTATATTGACATTGAATGCTAAAATTATGAGTGCTAATTCTGTTCAGGCTATACCTCAATTCATAAAATTACAACTATGCGATACAATCCGAGTAGAACATCCAATCAGCATCCGAGCCGTAGCCCGAGAACACGCCCACACGAGTGACGTCAAATGGGTTCGGATCCTGCCACTGGAGAAACGGTACGGTCTCGTTGGCTAACCCTAATTTGTAGATTCCTTTGTCGAAGGTGATCCAAAAACCGTTGAAGGCATCGTCTTGGCAGAAAATACCAGGCGTTTTGATAACCGGGGTACAACCGTCTATAACGGCAGCAGTAGTGTTGTTCCATCCACATATAACTGGATAATTTGGGATAAAATAAGGTAGGAGGTCAAGATGATTAAGGAAGAAATGAGTGCCTCTTTTTTATGTGTGTGAGGGTGAGGGTGTGTGTGTGGGAAAACACAACGTATTATGTGGTTAAAGCGCTTATTATATGGAGAAAAGAATGCAGGGTGGAAATTGTATTTTGATCACTGTTTTAGATCAGTTGTTGGAAGATTTGTTTTTAAATGTGATTTTGAGCCGTCCAATTTGAGATTGGTTGGTCCACCATTTTATTTGGAAATTATGAAAGCTTGGGAGGATATGTAAAAATGCTGGAATTTTGAATCCAATAATATTTAATAACAAAAATATACGTAAAGGAAAAAAAAAAGTTTTTTGATAGTGATTTGTATGATATTGGCATATACCAGCTAACATATATTTACGATAATGGACATATGAAGCCGGTGGCATACTTTCAAAGCCTTGGTATTAACGGAAACGGTTTGCTTAAGATAAACGATATAATTAGTGCTATACCAATGAATTGGAAGGATACTGAAGCCATAGACAGATTTAAGCAAGTTGATTTAACAAATTTTAATATAGTCTTGAATATTTTTGAGCAGAAACCTAATTTTCAATGCATAAAATCTAGGAGAATTTATGAACATTTTGTCAAAGAGTTGCCAGACACTTAAAATTTACAGACAAGGGATGGTCACAACTTTGATTTTACGGATTCGGAATTGAGGGAACTATTTGTCAGACCGAGAAGTTCAACACTGATTTGGAAATGCAGTTTATGTCAGTACACGGGGTCGTAGCTTATGAAATTTGGTTTTGTAGCTGATAACCTATGCTCCTTTTGTCAACTTCAACCAGAGACATATTCGCATTTATTTTTGCAGTGTGAAAAGGTTAAACAGATATGGAAATTTGTGATTGAACATTTTGATATAGCTATAACAATTGCCCTATATACTTTGAATTTGCACCCATCAGGTTTTAATCTATATACCTTGTTCAGTTAAATTGTGCTATTATTTATTTATGGATAGCATGTTATGTAAATATATAATTTGTATTGTGTTTATTGTGTAATGCTTCATTTGTAATATTCATTTTGAAAAACTGAATCAGTTAAGGAATACAAAATCATGAAAAAAAGTATGTGTGGTGTGTGTGAGAGAGAGAGAGAAAGAGAGATAGATTACGAAAGAGAGAGAGCGAAGGAGTGTGCGTTTGTTTAGCATTATGTCCGAGGACATTTTCGGACAGAGAACAAAAAAAAAATCATGACAACAATGGTCCTCGGAAGGCGGACAATAGTCCTCGAACGTCGAACAATGAATTTATGCCTTATTCCGTCGACTGTCCGAGGACGAGTAACAATAGAGGAACAATAGTTGTCCTCGGAAGTAAAGCCATGTAAACGTGTGTGTGTGTGTGTGTGTGTGTGTGTGAAAAGCGAGAGAGAGAGAGGGGGGGGGTGGGGAGAGAAAGAGGAGGAAACCATAAACCTAAGAATATGACATTATTAATCTTTCTCTATACGGTGGTCATTTTTGACGTCCGTTATAATCTCTATGATCATCCACATGTTAGAGGTTGAGTTTATCTCACCAATTTCGACGTACTCCCCATTTAGTGATGCTCCGTCGGACAGGGCAACATATGCATCCGAAGTCGCTCTCACAAGAAACTTGAACTTCCCGTCTTTGATCCGGCTAACCGGGAACAACCAGTGGTAGTTATGATTTTCCCCGCTGTCATTAGTGTGGTATCTGCACACTGTAAAAGAGATTTTAAAGAAATCAAATCTGATTTAAAGGGTACCAATCACCAACAATATTCTGCTCTATAAATTATGCTAGGGGTTCCATGTCGCTATTATTCAAAATACGAGCCTCAAACATGTCTTCTAGGAAGATATATTACAACTCTAAATACACGCTCAAAGGCTAGTTTAAATACATTCTATCTTTATCAAAAAAAATCTAGGTGCTTGTAACACTTCAATAAAATTGATATCCTAAAGGAAAATATATACCTGACGGCAAAGATACACTGATATATTAGAGGCTTTGGGTGAAACTAGGGCACCGGAGGTGACATGAATAGTAACATAGTTTCAACAATCATGACAATAGTCTCTTATGTCGGTGTATATTCATATACTATCTAATGGCATCCGTAAAAAGCCCCATCCCTTCCGTCCCCAGTTTTAACATTAACGGTACATTATATTCATAATATTCTTGGACTCACAAATCCCCGAATTTGAACCAAATGCGACTAACATTTTTCCAAAAGGATGTAATGTGTGAAAATAATGTTCCCTGTTAATACTCACAGGGTACTGTTACTATACCATCATGACCATGCATGTATACAGTGGTGTAGTAACAAGGATGGGAGCACAGGGGTAAGAAATGAAGATGATAGAACCCCCTCCCGCATAATCTCTTTGAACGGTGGCCCCCCTGATGTAAGTTACCTACTTCTATGTTTTATAAAGAGCTGGAAGGGAGAGGTGGTGTACAACACCGAGTACGACTTTCTTTTGTCAATCAAATCATTATAACCCACTCATCCTTTTCACGATAAACATCATTGTGATCAACCAACTGTCACCATGGCAACAGCGCTATCATCCTTTTCAGGAGTGAAGACATGCTCCATTTATATCGCCCAATTTGGTTGATTGCTTTCTTCAGTATTGACCTAACTTGTAGATACATCATTTTTATGCGACATGGAATCACCTCACTTTTGAAGAATCAATTACCAGGCGTTAATTTGAATTAATTGTTACTTTCAGAGCAGCTCAATATAATTTTGATTCACTGTACAACACCAGTATCTAGTTTTTAGACTGTAAGAGTATAACAAAACCTACTCCTGAAACACATTATGATTATTTTAATGGAAAAAGGAAGGTCAGGTTTATTGAACTGAAAATCATTCCGGAGAACATTTTTCTTAATCTTTTGGCAATTTGAAAATGATGAAAAAAGTCCTAATGCTCACTGACAACCCCCCTCTTTTTAATGCTGCCTCATCATGCATCTTTAATCCTAAGGGGGATGGGCTGGTAGTGATTTTCTACACAACTTTGTTTCTTCTTACGAGAAACAAAGGATGAATATAGATCAAGTTTATAATTCGAATTTAATGAATAAAGTTCTGAATGCAAGGATGATTTCCAAGCATATGACGCCTCGTCTGAGCCAGGCTTAAAGCCCACCCGGCTCTCACGAGGGTTCATTAATTTTTCTGACGTCAAGACCGCGTCAGTGACTGGTACGGTCTTCTGCGCGTCGTAGAAGAGTGGTATCATTTAAAAGTGATTGCAAAATGAACAGTGCAGACAATACTTTTAATAACTGGCGTATGGGTTAAATGCCATCAGAGGCTCGATTAGCGCAGGTACTGACGCAATCGAAATGACGTCTTGTGTGAGCCGGGCTTAACATACTGAAGTAAAGTAAACTCGCACTTACAGCACTGGTGTCTTATCATCATATACTTCGGGATGCCAACGCAAGGGTCTCCAAACTTTGCGTCCTCGACATCCAAGATACAAGTAGACTCTCCTTCACATGACTCCCTGACAGCCAACAGTGAGTCTTTGAAACAATCGGCAGGCGTTGTTCTATTGACGGAACAGACGTATTTGGCAGACTCTCTGCCGTACTTTGCCCACGTGATGTGAATACTGTGGTCGTCTCCACAGTTCAGGGTTTTTTTTTCTCCTTGGCAAATTTTTGTCAGCCAGGAATCTGCAAAATTTAAGATTAATATTATAGTAACATACAAAAACGTATATATTGAATGACGAAGAACTAACTGTAGGGGTACACTGTAAAAAAACAAAACTGTCTGTCAGCAGAGTCGCCATAACTTCTGATGTAAAAATACAGATTAGTTGTAACTTTTTCCTATGCCATTGATGTACAAATAACATCAGATTAGCTGTTATGAGTCAATACAGAACGAATCTGTATTTTTCCCTTGTAAAAATACAGATATTTTTTACAGTGTAGCGAGGATACAGGAGGATTTAGGATTATGTCAACATTTTGAGGAAAAAAATACCACTTCTTACATAAAGCAGACAAAATAAACAAGCTATTACAAGAAAAAAGTGAGCTAGTAGGAAAATCAACAGCCCTTAAAAATGTCAGGTTCGGGGATAGATAAACAAAAGTCATGTAATATGATGTTGCACGATGATTAAGATTAAAAAATCAGCATATATTTCATCGTTATTTACTTTAGTTTATGTATGGACGTTTTCTCCGCGTCCCTCCCCAACCCTCCTACTCCCAACCATTCTTCCTCCTTCCCTCCATCATTCCCACTCCCCGTATCTCTCACCCTCTCATACTTTTTTAATACTTTTTTATTCCTTGATTACGTTTGTCAAAATGAATATTACAAATTAAGCGTTAATAATACAATATTATTCAACATGGCAATAAACACAATACAAATGATATAATTCCATAACATGCCACCCATAAATAAACAATCATAGTTCAAGTTAACTGAACAAGGTATAAATTAAAACCTGGTAGGTGCATAGTAAAGTATAGAGGGCAATTGCATCATTGAATATAGATTCTTTAAAGCTGCTAATTATGTTATCGTGTATGTCTTCCTTCCGTCCAGCATTCAAAATAATATCACTTTCTAAAAGTGCATTATGGATTTCTTTTTTTTTGAGGCGTTCCTCTTAATCTATCATTGTATGTCATATATTTTATTAGTATAATCATAAACACATACACACGGCCACACACACAGACACACACACACACGTTTACATGGCTTTACTTCCGAGGACAACTATTGTTCCTCTATTGTTACTCGTCCTCGGACAGTCGACGGAATAAGGCATAAATTCATTGTTCGACGTTCGAGGACTATTGTCCGCCTTCCGAGGACCATTGTTGTCATGATTTTTTTTTTGTTCTCTGTCCGAAAATGTCCTCGGAGATAATGCTTAACAAACGCACACGCTCACACATCCCTTCCCCCTCTCTCTCTTACACACACACACACACACACACACACACCATTCCTCCTTTCATGCAATTTGTTCCAGCGCTCAGAAGCATCGCTACTAATAAGCAACTTAATTTTGTTTTTGTACTTTGTCCTATTTTTTATACAAGAGCATTATTATGTCTATTTTTCTCTTACGTTATCTATATCTTTATTGCATTATTTGTATTTTTGAGAGCGTTTCTTACCCCTGCTCTGGCAGTTAGTACTACCGAACCATTCACGGCACGAGCAGGTATAGCGGTTTACACGGTCGATGCAACTTCCTCCATTTTGACAGGGGTTACTCCAACATTCGTTGACATCTTAGAAAGAAAGAGAGAGAGAGAGAGATTAGAGAGGGGTGGGGTGAGCTAGAAAGAGATTGGGACGGAGAGGCAGTGACAGTGGAATAGAGAGAAACAGACAGGCAGAGAGGAAGAAAGAAATTCAGGATAGAGAGTCATTAAGAGAGAGAGAGGAGGAGGAGGAAGGGGAGAGATAGGGCAAGAGAAAGATGGGGAAGAGAGTTAGAGAGAGCGAGGGAGGGGAGGGGGAGAGGGTGAGAGAGAGAGGGGGGAGTGAGGCGGATAGAGATTAAGGAAAGATAGTTATAGTGAGATGAATAGGGACATAGAGAGGGACGGAAAGAGAGAGACCATTAGTTAGTATCAAACCAAACAATAATGACCAATGTTTTGTTAGAGGAAAACCAAAGGTCATTTTCAATAAGAGCAATAAATTCTACGAGGGGGATACCCTAAATTCACAAAGTAGCTTAAAAGGAATTTCATACCAATGACCTAACGATTAAAACTGTTTGCTTCCCATCATCTTTTGGAGGAATTTTTCAAAATGTTTGATATCGGCAAGAGGATGCTCAGTCGGCGTGTCAAGCATCGTACACCCGGCCGCAGGTGGGAATCTGCGCATGAGAGGCATCGATAAGACGGGGTCAATGACCGGTTGAAAAGTGCTACCCGTGAACGGAGGTGGGGGTTCATCGACAACAATAACATCGATGGCGGGCACCTTGGCAAAGACGGGTCCACATCAACAAGGCAGGACAGGCTGCGCTTCCCTAAAATCTACGACACTTCATTGATCAACTCGAGGGCAACTTCCACTAACTCTGCGAAGGTATTATGCTGAAGTGGCTGGCACGGTGGGATCTTCAAGGCAGGATTTCAGTAACCATCAACAAAGACGAAGACTGAAGCCTCCCTACCCTTGGCTTCCACTGACGAAAGACCAGCAAGGGTGGTACAAACATCTACATCTTGTGAATCAAGTGATGACGACAAAGGGTTAACTCAGCGTCTGACCTGGGATTATCTAAATCCTATGCAGGTAATGAATTAAAACCGCAGTCATCGAGATTTTCCCCCAATGTTATAGACGTTGGTATGGGCAATAATAATAGTAATGACAGAATTAAGTCACATACTGACAAACTGCGTGAGTTGGAAAAGGTGTATATCCATATAAGCAAGAGAGTGATCAAATTTGCTCACTTGAACATTCATTGCTTGATATATCAAGTTGATGAGCTAAAAATATTACTTCATAATGACCCTTTTGATGTAATATGTTTGAACGAGACATTGTGTTATTCATCAATACCGGACTTTGCATTAAACATACGTGTAGATGGCTTCGTTTCACTTCGTCAGGACCGAAATAGACATGATAGACGTGGTGGAGGCATTGCTGTTTACATTTATTATCCAATAAATTTGATTTCAAGTTAAAGGTTGACTAAATTAGAGAGAAAATGGGTGCTCTTTCAATGTATTTTTGCCTTCTAATCACGAATATGGCAATCGATTATCCAAATCATGTCTCGTTTTGGCGAAAAAGGGGGAAAAGTAGAGGTTTTGGGACCGTTCTTTAAAAATCGTGAGCTGATTGGCTAATTGACGTCACACCCCAAAGTGACGTATGAAGACTAAGAGGCATGTACAAGATCTGCAGGCTGCAGCGTATAACATTGTACACACAATGCGGTATTTGACCCCTCTGTTCAACGGACAATTTATGAAAAAAGGAAATTAATCCATAAAATCTTAGCAGTGAATAATCATTATCAATATATTTTCTACAAGATCAGCAAACACTTTTGCCCAAATATACAGCTCTTGTTTTGTTTTTTAACTTTTTTTTTGAGCAATGTTCTCATCCATCTGAGCTTGCCGAACGAAAGTTTTGCATTGGTCTTAAACGCGTGCACAGCCGTTTTATGCGTCTGTATGTACAATGTACTACACATCTTTAGTACGGCAGTTACTATGTTCCCCTCGTACATTGGAAGACTTGACTCCAAGTTTGATCGTTGGAATAGCTGAATCTTTTAGCTAGCGAACGAGAGACAGAATTTTCGGTCCACGGGTGAAGCTGCTGCAGCTGCTGGAGATGATGTCGTTGAAAAAAGGATTGGAAGACTTGACTCCAAGTTTGATCGTTGGAATAGCTGAATCTTTTAGCTAGCTTATCCTTTTCTTCATGCCAAATTCGGAGTACAGGCCAGGATCCTCAAAATCATCTTCGGCTAAGTGATCACTGCAGATTGTAGGCCTACTCCACTCACTTGGCCGGCCCTTGCCACTTTGCGACCCACAATTTCCGTAGATTTTCATCTTTAGGAAAAAGATGTAGGCCTAGGCTTACATCCCCTTACACCATCTTTAGGGGTCTTGTTACAGCCTGCAACTATACACCGATTCGGCATTATTGATGAAACTGTGTCCCCAAATCAACGTTATTGTGAGGAATTAAACACGAAAATATGCAATGCAAATGGTGAATATCATGTTCGCGCTCGGCACCGTACCGGGCTGGGCCTGCCAGGCCTGCGGGCATGCACGGTATACAGGTGGGTTTTCCTTTACCTTTCGTACGTCACAGATCACGTGATCACGATGTCGCTTCGATGGTTTTTTTTTTAGGGGCGGGGTTTATGACTGTGTAAATCAGCAAAAGTGTACTTTTCAAATGATTATGAAATACGACTGAATGCATAAAAAAGTGTGTGACAGATATTTTTTGGCTCCTGATTACTCCTTCCTACGAAAAATGGGCAATTAATTTTCTATTTTAGTAACCCTTTAAGAGATGATTTGAATAAGCGATTTCGTAATTGGCCCATGAGCAACTTTTCCCAAATGACCTTCCATTTTTTTCATTAGGATAGGCATCTTTTCAAAGAAAGATAATACGTAAGCTTGCCCGACATAGCAACCTCCAGAATTCAAACTCTATGAAAGAAAGACATCGTAGACCAGGTGACTAGAATAACACGTCAATGAACACTTGGGAAAGCGCATTGTTTGTAAGTTGGCTATCATTTGGCTATCATTTGGCAGACTGTCAAACACCAACCATCAATGAACACTTTGTTGCTTTTCAGTGGATTTAATGAAAAGTATAATTAAATGAATATATGAATAATCATTACATCACAGTCGATGTGAATTTTAAACGAACAAGCCACTTTATCTCAAATGACCTTTATCTGCTCATACGAACTCGCTTAGAGTTATGATCTGGAATGTTTGTGGCTAGAGCTCTATTATCCTCACAAACCTCCTATGTTAGTACGATCAATCTATAGACCACCAAATTCGACATCAGATTATTTTGAGAAGCTTGATTTATGCCTAGCAAGGGCGATGTTAGATAATATTAGTTGTACGATATAAGGTGACTTTAACTGTAACGTCTTAGATGAAAAAAGGAGATGCCAATGTAGACAAATTAAATTCTTGCTTGAATTTTTAGTTTTAAGCAATTGGTGGAGCTACCCACTCGTATCACACAAAATACATGTTCAATTATTGATTTATTTTTTGTCTCATATCCCGAGTTCTACTCAGAGACTGGCGTGTTTAAAACTAGCATCAGTGATCATTATCCAGTGTACACTGTGAGAGGTTTCAATAATGATATACGAACATTAACTGAGGGCAAGTCTACTAAGTTTTGCTCATTTAAAAACCTCATTGTCAATGATTTTTTTAAAATCTCACTTACAGAAGGTACCATGGCGAACATGCTTAAATACAGATGGTATTGACATTGCATGGGAAACATGGCTTGTATTTTTTTATGAATATTGTTAATAAACATATGCCGCTTTGCAAGAAAAGATTATTGAAGCAATGCACAAAAGAGATCAAGCCCTTGATATTGCATTGAACAGGGCTGATAATTCATCATGGAAAAAGTACAAAGAACTAAAGAACAAAGTGAATTACCTTCTGATGAAGGAAAAAAGAAAATATCACGATGCCCAAATAAATGATAGTAAAGGAAATAGCAGAAAGATGTGGAAGAGTATCAAAAAATATTATCCATAAATCTAATCAGGTCTTACCATGTAGTATAGAAGTGAATGGAACCAGGATTCTAGATAATAATTGCATTGCGCAGAACTTTAATGGCTATTTCATTACATGCGCTAGTAACATGGCAAATGGTATCCCAAAGAATTGTGAATTAATCTTAGACCACAATGAATTCACCAATACTGAATGTGAATTTGATTTAAAAGAAATTGAAAATATGAGTAATGATAAAGCAACAGGAAATGATGGAGTAAGTAGTCGCCTTTTAAAAATGGCGAGATATATTATTTTGCACTCTTTGACATGTCTCATCAATATATCCATTACCAGAGGATATGTACCAAGAGGCTGGAAAAGGCAAGGGTGATTCCAATATACAAGACTGGTAATATGTCCACTCCAAGTAATTATAGACCAATATCGGTATTATCCATTTTGAGTAAAATATTAGAAAAAGTTAACAGGTGTTGCTTTTATTGATCTGCGCAAAGTATTTGATACAGTAAATCATGATATTCTGTTATGTAAATTAAAGGCCATTGGATGTTCTGAACACAGTGTTCAGTGGTTTAAATCGTGTTTGTCCAACCGAGAACGGTCGGTTGGTTTTAAAAGGGTAACATTTAGTTCCTTAAAAGTTAACATGGAAGTCCCGCAAGGTTCAATTTTAGTACCACTTCTGTTTTCTTTATATATAAATAGTTTGCCTAAATGTATTGATGTTGGCATTGTTGATATGTACGCTGGCTACACGACTTAAACAATCAGTGGAAGCAACGTTAAAGAAGGGGAAGAAAAATTAACCAGAGGTATGGACAATATATTTGCATAGGTAACTAGAAACCGAAACTTTTTGGCCGATCAAAAAAAATTCCCTCTTTTTTTGTTTTCCCTTTTTCCCTTTCTTTCTTTTTTCTTTTCCGAAATTTGGGCAGCATAAAATCTTGTACCCCCCACCCCGCACTGAGCGACTTTTGGAGGGCTGGCGAAAAAAAAATTATCGCAAGTTTTGCCCCTCTTGACGCCAAGGTCCCGGTACGCCACTGGTGATGATGTATACGTGTATACATGATATGGCACCCACATATTTAAAGAGAGATTTAAGTCATGTTAGTTTATGACATGGTTAAAATACAATACAAGACAAGCTGAAAAAGATGCCTTGTGTGTACCAAAATTTAGGATCGACATAATTATACAAACACAGTCCTTTGGTTTCGGGAAGTATGGAAGTATGGAACCAACTTGAAAGTTCTGTCAATAAATCACTGAACAGTGAACACTGAACAGTTAAACATAACATGAAAGTTCTGCTACCTGCAGAAAACGTTTAAGTGAATATCCTTTACGTTGCATATTGATTAACGGGTGTTGCTGGCAAAATTATTCAAATACATTTCTCTATGAAATTTACTTATTTATTCAAAAACTTTTTGATGTCATGAAGCTTTTGAAACTGAATGAATGCACCACTCATTATAGTTATTGGTGCTTTCATTGGTATTTATGCTGTGCATACTCAGTTACTATGTCGTATAATGAACGTTCACAATGTATTGTTTGAATAACAATTCTATATTTTAATATATTCTAGTTTGGTATCCGAAGTGGGGATTTGTATTCAACCAAGATCATCTCTTTACTTTTTTAATGAGCTTTCATAATATTACTATATTGTGAGGGGATGTCAAAAAGTATTTCGTGACCTTTCATCTCATTCAAAAACCAACTACCGAATGTATATATATATATATCAATGATTTTAGAAATATGTACCAATACGTTTTTGAAAATTTCCATTTATTACAAGGATACCAGATAATATATATACATGTATATATTTAACTATCTTTTGTATTTTGTCTGTTTGCTGTAATGAGTTTATATTGTGACTTAATATCCTTGTTATCAAATAGGGTCTCACGGAAGACCACTACTATTGGTGAAAATGTGCTACCCTGTATAAATATCAGAAATAAATATTTGTATAAAACTAAAGTAGTACATGCACACACACCTTTTTTTGAAACCCCAAGTGGCATATCAGGATATGCAATAATGTGCCCCCCTTCCTTTGATGACTTTTTTGTATTTATCTCTTTTCTGCTTGTCTTGAATTTTTGAGAATACTGTGGCCCCTCTTTTATAAAATTCTGGATCCGCCCCTGAGTAATGTACATTTAAGAATAGAATGATAATTACCGACTTCGCAGTTCGGCCCATCATAACCGGGTTTACACTCGCATGTATAAGATCTATGTCCATCGATACAACGATGTCGGCTGCTACAGGGAGAGCTCGCACATTCATCAATATCTGTATAAAATGATATAAAGGAGAGAGAGTATAGATAAAGCTTGGCAGTTGCGTAGCTATAAGGATTGGGGGCATGTGCCACCCCCTCTCCCCATGGAAGGGTGAAAACAGAGAATAGTGGCCATATACATTGTCTAGCTCTTTAAGAAGAAGTAAGGGTATTATTTTGTAGAACCTGTCCATAAAAGTCTATACCTGTCTACACTGAACGTTTTTCCCCGTTTCCGTTTCCCTTTTGTGGCCTATATACACAGCCAAACACTTTGATTAGTTACATGTACGTGTTACTGGAGAAGGAAAACACTACCATGCATAATTATATCAGTTATCATTATTAATATTGTAGACAGGTTTGATGGTAAGATCGAATTCTCCTATCACTTCATGCATTAGATGAAATGCCATCGTCAAACCAAGGAGTTATCACAGACCTGGTCTGTGATAACTCCTTGGTTAAACATGCTGCAAACTTATTAAAAATTGGTTTCTGAGGGGATATTGTATTTCCTATTAGCTCTGTTACATTAAGTCAATAGGCAACAGGCGAATCATGATCAGTGTTTACAATGCGAAACATGTGTGAACACAGGGGTAGCTCAAGAACTCTCTAGTCAGTAAATGGATAGATGGTCTGTGACGGCGCCACGAATGTTCTGGAAATAATTTAGGATTCCCGGAATAGTCATTGTACAGATAGAAAGTGTGAGAGAAAGAGAGAGAGAGAGCAAAAATGTAGAGAGATAGAGAGAAAGAGCGGAAGAAGGAGAAAGAGAGAATAATAATAATAATAATAATAATACCTGGCATTTATAACGCGCTTTTCCCATAGTGGCCCAAAGCGCTCACAATTCATTAATATATACACATAGCATTACATGACGATGAAACATACACCAACAAAAAAAGTAAGACGGTTTTCTAAAACAAGTGGGTTTTAAGGGACTTCTTAAAAGAATCAATGGAAGGGGATTGTCTTAAAGTGAGAGGGAGTTTGTTCCATTCCATGGAGGATGCAACAGTGAAAGTTCTATCACCAGTCAGTTTCCGTTTAGTTAAATATGTTAATTTTAGTGGGTCTTCAGAATGAGACAAAGGGAGAGAAAGAAAAAAAGAGAAGGCGAGAGAGAGAGAGAGGATTAAAATAGCACAAGAAAGAGACGGACTCTATTACACACAGGTAAAGGCAATGTGCTATAAGCAGGGGTAGAGCGTACACTTTCGAGTTGGTAAATGGATGGTTTCTAACGGCGCCATGAAAGTGATTGTTCTGAAAATTATTTAGGATTTCCCTCATAGCCGTGGTAAAGAGAGAATGGATTGGAGTGAGAATGAGAGAGAGATTGGGGGGAGAGTGAGAAAGAAAGAAATAAAAAATAAAAAAGTAAGTTTACTAAGTAAAAGACAAAGAGAGAATGAGGCGGAGAGAGAGAGAGAGAAAGGGGAAGGGCGAAAGAGAGGGAAAGGGGGAGAGAGGGGGAGAGGGGGCGTAAAATAGCACGAGAAGAAAGAAAGAACGAGAAAGCGACAAACGGAGACAGATGGAGAAGAGAACAGAGAGAGAGAGAGATTGGAAGTAAAATAAAATGAGAAAGAAGAGAGGGATATGAGACAGATAAACAAGGAGCATACTAATCAAAACCCCGCGAACAAAAAGAGGCTCGTAACAAAACTTAGATAGCGGAGTATTACCCTTATCTTTGACGAAATAAAGCCATGAGTAATAGAGTACCGAAGTGCTGACGTCATATTCGCTGGTCGCCCGGGATACTGGTTCCAAACAACAGAGCCCGCGCATGAGGTTCTCCGCGAAATCATTCAAGCAACGGGATGGAGCAGGGCAAATTGAGAGTTTGTCGCTAGTGTGATCACCACGCCATTGTTTAGCACAAAATTGTTTGGAACCAGCAACCTTGAAAACTTGGCCGGTATGAGGTCACACTTCAGTAATCTATTGTCGCCGGAGCAGAACTTGTTTCGACGGGAGCACTGTGGTATATTCCTGAAGGTTCTTGACTCTCATACGAGAGGTCCTGTGTCGATCCTCGCTCGGTGCTTACATCATTAGACATAGTGTTTTCTCCACATTATTATGTCCCTCTCGACCCAGGTGTAAATGTGTGTCTGATAATGGGGTAATAATAACTAAAGAGCAATATTAATACTGATGTGGATACCTTGGGTATATAAAACCCAATTATTATTTATACTATTATCGTCAATATTGAATTCACCTGGGTACACACAGGTCCATGTGCTGGCCCCGGTCACTTCCTTGGAGACATACTTCATTAAGGTTGACAGGACTTGAGTGGTTGGTGGAACGAGATAGGGAACCAGCTGCACGTAGGTGTTTGTCAGCTCATCCCAGGCCACTGGACAGACGATCGATGCACATTCTGCCTCCCCTGTAGACGCTGAAGCAACTGATGACAGGAGAGAATGAAATAATAATAATAATGATAAGAATCAGGGGCAGATCCAGTATTTTGTATAAGGGGGGGGGTGCACAAATGCAGGATTGTCAACTTTCAGAAACTGTTTGGAGGGAGATCCGTATTTTTTGGTCTCGCCATGATTCTTTCCGTTCTAAAATGAGGGCACAATGCATACTTTTCTTTCAAGGGGGGGGGGAGGGCACGGGATTGCCCCTCCCCCTAAAACCGCCACTGATAAGAATAATAATAAGAATATGATAATGATAAAATGGATAATGATAATGGCTGGTATTCTCGAAAGGCGCCTAACTATGGAGAGCCAAATGTCACCCTTTTAATCATACAAATTCACCATAGTTCTGGCACTAAATACAAATACTAAATACAAACAACTGGGCGTTGTGGCGTGCGCCTGTAATCCAGCTACCAGTGGAAGTTATAAACTGATTCAGCGGACCCAGGTTCGAGACTGAGTCACGTCTTTCGGATGGTGACGTTAAAGGTCGGTCCCAGACGTAAATAATCATATCTGATTGATACACGTCTGTAAAATCCCAATTACACACACACAAAAACCGACACAATAGCATGGACTTCCGATGCTCATTTCATGCCAGAAAATAAACTTTTGTGAGATAAATATAGTAATTCAAATGGGACATAGGGGTTAACGAATGGACTTCCATAAATCAGTGTCCTAGGCTAAGTGGCCCATGCTTAACTTAGGCCACTTTAGAGAATACGGGCCACAGATAACATGGATAATGATAGTGGTGATAATAATGATGAAAATAATGATAATAATGACAAAAATTATAATAGTGATAATGATGATTCTAAAAACGATAATAATGATGATGATGCTGACGATGTTTGGTGGTGATGATGATAACAATAATATCAATAATAGTAATAATAATTATTATCAATAATAATGATATAAGTAATAATAGTCATATTAATGATGATTATGATCACGATAACAATAATACTAAATGTGATAATAATAATAATGAAACATTAAGTTATGAATGGGAATATGTAGACCGTATACATCAATAGCAATTGCATTAGATTATGAAAAATGTGCTCCCAGCCAATCCAATGCTATGATTTCGGTCGCTTATAACAGTAATTGTGACTTGTTATTGATAACAAGTTAGGCGTCACACTGTCCAGATTTTGAGCAAAGATGGACACACGATAAATGAAATGTTCAAATTCGGCTTTGATCGTATAAACATCAGGCCATTCGTGAGGGCATCTTAAGCCATCCTATGATCGATTGCCGGTGGAGTTTCTCAGGCTCCGGCAGCAACTTCGTGAGCGGTGGCAAAATCTTTGGCATGCCAAAAAATTACCGAAAGACCTTGCGAAGGTTCGTTTTCGTGTTGAATTCGTGTGTCCATTTTGCCCTTCGTCTTTACTTCGTGTGGTCATCGGTGCCATCTGGCATTTTTCGCCTCACGAAGACAATACGAAGGAAACAAGAAGCTGCCAAATTGTCTTAGGAAAGCAGCACTTCATTAATGTTAAACCAATTATCCTGTGTTTTTCTTCTAATAAAATATCTTTTTGAAACAAGGTTAATACAATTCTCGCTACCTCAAATATGCAATTTTCGACGTAGAGGGCAATATTATGCATGGAAATGGTCCGCATGTTCGTTAACTTCACTTCCGGTCCGTATTGAAATACTACGGCTTATGAATAAAATGAGTGCTAAAATGCTTAATTTTTGGATCGCATGACATAAACCACTCAAATGTTGAAAATGCAACCAATTGTTTCAGTAAATCATGGTGGTATCTTTTCAAACATGTCGGTTAAACTCAAACTTGATTTTTGTAATACCTGTGTACATTTTCAATGCAAAAAGACAAACACTTGTCGACCCAATCGGGATACTGTCAGCACTGCGCATGCGTGGTTTGCAAAGAGATTCGATCATACCAGTATGCCCTCCGAAGAAGGGCTAGAGTCTCAACTAAAAATATGACCTTTGACATGCCATAGGCTTAGCATTGGATGCATTGTGGGAGCTATGTCCGATTTGAACAGTGATCTAGGAGGGTCAAATTCAATAAATGTTTATTCATGAGGAATGACGTCAAAAAATCGTTAAATACTGTTCGATGACTGGTTAGTGGCTCATATTAACATAATGTTTTATGTATAAGATCATACATAAAACATTTTTTTTTCATTCCCAAAATTCCCTAAGATATGGACACGAAATAGGGAAAATGGCGGCCGTACGGGTAGTGCTACTTTTGTGCCATTTCAACACAAATCTCAAGAAAACTTCGTTTTTGAGAAATTTTTGTTTTAGAAGGAGTTTGTCTAGTAAATCTCACGAAAGCAGAAGATTCTCCCGGGGGACATTCTTATCAAAGTAATGCCGTATGATGCCATGAAATGTAAGTAAATATGTATTTTGTTTAACGTTCCTCTTAATAATTGATGTGTTCGTCGTGGCTGCTAGTAGGCAACAGGCGAATCATGATCAGTGTTTACAATGCGAAAGATATGTGTACACAGGGGTAGCTCGAGAACTCTCGAGTCAGTAAATGGATAGATGGTCTGTGACGGCGCCACGAATGTTCTGGAAATAATTTAGGATTCCCGGAATAGTCATTGTACAGATAGAAAGTGTGAGAGAAAGAGAGAGAGAGAGCAAAAATGTAGAGAGATAGAGAGAAAGAGCGGAAGAAGGAGAAAGAGAGAATGAGACAAAGGGAGAGAAAGAAAAAAAGAGAAGGCGAGAGAGAGAGAGAGAGAGAGGATTAAAATAGCACAAGAAAGAGACGGACTCTATTACACACAGGTAAAGTGCCATAAGCAGGGGTAGAGCGTACACTTTCGAATTGGTAAATGGATGGTTTCTAACGGCGCCATGAAAGTGAATGTTCTGAAAATTATTTAGGATTTCCCTCATAGCCGTGGTAAAGAGAGAATGGATTGGAGTGAGAATGAGAGAGAGATTGGGGGGAGAGTGAGAAAGAAAGAAATGTGTGAACACAGGGGTAGCTCAAGAACTCTCGAGTCAGTAAATGGATAGATGGTCTGTGACGGCGCCACGAATGTTCTGGAAATAATTTAGGATTCCCGGAATAGTCATTGTACAGATAGAAAGTGTGAGAGAAAGAGAGAGAGAGAGCAAAAATGTAGAGAGATAGAGAGAAAGAGCGGAAGAAGGAGAAAGAGAGAATGAGACAAAGGGAGAGAAAGAAAAAAAGAGAAGGCGAGAGAGAGAGAGAGAGAGGGGGATTAAAATAGCACAAGAAAGAGACGGACTCTATTACACACAGGTAAAGTGCTATAAGCAGGGGTAGAGCGTACACTTTCGAGTTGGTAAATGGATGGTTTCTAACGGCGCCATGAAAGTGATTGTTCTGAAAATTATTTAGGATTTCCCTCATAGCCGTGGTAAAGAGAGAATGGATTGGAGTGAGAATGAGAGAGAGATTGGGGGGAGAGTGAGAAAGAAAGAAATAAAAAATAAAAAAGTAAGTTTACTAAGTAAAAGATAAAGAGAGAATGGGGCGGAGAGAGAGAGAGAGAGAAAGGGGGAGGGCGAAAGAGAGGGAAAGGGAGAGAGAGGGGGAGAGGGGGCGTAAAATAGCACGAGAAGAAAGAAAGAACGAGAAAGCGACAAACGGAGACAGATGGAGAAGAGAACAGAGAGAGAGAGAGATTGGAAGTAAAATAAAATGAGAAAGAAGAGAGGGATATGAGACAGATAAACAAGGAGCATACTAATCAAAACCCCGCGAACAAAAAGAGGCTCTTCATTAATGTTAAACCAATTATCATGCATGCGTGGTTTGCAAAGAGATTCGATCATACCAGTATGCCCTCCGAAGGAGGGCTAGAGTCTCAACTAAAAATGTGACCTTTGACATGCCATAGGCTTAGCATTGGATGCATTGTGGGAGCTATGTCCGATTTGAACAGTGATCTAGGAGGGTCAAATTCAATAAATGTTTATTCATGAGGAATGACGTCAAAAAATCGTTAAATACTGTTCGATGACTGGTTAGTGGCTCATATTAACATAATGTTTTATGTATAAGATCATACATAAAACATTTTTTTTCATTCCCACAAGTCCCTAAGATATGGACACGAAATAGGGAAAATGGCGGCCGTACGGGTAGTGCTACTTTTGTGCCATTTCAACACAAATCTCAAGAAAACTTCGTTTTTGAGAAATTTTTGTTTTAGAAGGAGTTTGTCTAGTAAATCTCACGAAAGCGGAAGATTCTCCGGGGGACATTCTTATCAAAGTAATGCCGTATGATGCCATGAAATGTAAGTAAATATGCATTTTAGTAAACGAAGAAGCTTGACTGGGGAGGAATTTTTAATTTGTAAACAAATCTTTCGGCATATTACTCCCAGTGTTAAAGATCGTATGCTCGATCTGTAATGAAAAACACAAGTCAGAAAAAATTGAAAATATGCATTTTGTTTAACCTTCCTCTTAATAATTGGGTTGTGTTCGTCGTGGCTGCTAGTGAGTTCACTGTACAAAACGTATTAGCCCACATTCCACCCAGTCCCCCCTCTCTTGCATGACAAAAAAAAATTATCTTTGATTGAACTCTAAAACGGAAATTTTGAATAGTCTGTTGGTAATATTTTTCGAAAAGATCAGAAATTTTCCGAAGATCTCTATATTATGATAGCGCTCAGACCTAAAAAGTAAAGCGCATGGCTTCATTACCGACAATCTGCGGTAGATGTTGACCTGTTCAAAATTGATCATGACACTGAATGCGGAAGATCCTCACTCTGGGAAGCTGGGCCGCGCCGGGTAAGATCTTGCCCAGCGGTCTGTTAGTTTTGGGTGCGCCGATCCTGGCCGGCTAACTGCGCTTTGCCTATACGGCTACGATAGCAAGAGTTGCAGGTGCCCTGGATCTAGGCCTACCTTAGTCTTTTAGAGTTAGACCATCGCCTTCAACTTTGTTTAAGTAGAGTCTAGAAAGATCAACGTAGAATTTGAATGACAATATCTTGAATCATGCTGGACCAGATTAAAAATGTTCTTTATTATATATAACCTAATGTTGCTACTGAGAGCTGTCTCAATTTCTTTTGTGTACTGTACCGTAGACGTAGTGACAACCATGACAAGTCACCACTGTCACTGAGACGCGAGCTGTACATGCTCGAGTATAATATTATTAATTTAAAAAGTAGAGCTCTGGCATGCTTTTATTACTGTGATCCTAATCTCTTGTTCTCTTTTGATTACAGAGCTATTGGACCAAAGTAGAGAAACACATGGGGACCAGGACCAGATCATCCAATATCGTGATAGACCCTACCTGGGGCTGGGCTGTAGATTATTGTCATCCACCCACTGCAGGAAACCTAAGTTGAACTGGAAAGGTAAATTGTTTTTTGAAAATGTAGACCTCTAAGCCCACATAATTGGTGTAAATTTCAATTTGGCCATAGCTTAGGCTCAGACATTGCACTAGTAGCTCTATAAGATTAGATCTTATTATTAATATTAGACTTAGATGTGTATCTGTTTTCTGTAGACCGTACGTAGACAGTCTGTACAGTCAAAATCAAAATTCTAAAGTCCAGTAAATTATTTTGATTATACCCGTTTACGGATTTAGCCATTTTAAAGTTTACTAGATGTCTTGGTCTAGGAACAAATTTGGAATGGAAGATGAAAATATGCACTTCTCTTAAGTGATTTACACTTTATACATTTGCATTTCTATAATTAAGAAGGAAGAACAACATATTGTAACTTAAAAGGATAGATGCAGTGGCGGATTTAGGGGGAGGGCAATCCCGGCCCGTGCCCCCCCCCCCCTCCCTTTTGAAACAGCAGTGTGCATTGTGCCCCCTCCCCCTCTTTTTAGAACGGAAAACCATTTTCTTGTTTTTGTGTTGTTTTCTTACTTGTCAGATATTTATGAAGCAACTTTTGAAAGGCTGGCATTTTTTTTGGTGGTACCCCCCCGCCCCCGAGCGACATTTGGAGGGGTGATAACGGATCTCCCTCCTCAAAGTTGACAATCCAGCATTTGTGTGTTCCCCCTTCCCTATACAAAATCCTGGACAATTTTCTTGTCCTTTCTTTTTGTGTTTTTTAATGCAGGTTGTCAAAGGAAGCTCATCAGTTTACATGCCTTGTTAAGTGTCAAGAACGGAGTCATTAAGGATCAAAGTATTTTTTTCTTTATTACTGTTTTTTTTTCTAGAGAGATTTATTGCTAATTTACATAATCATATGGCAAATACTTGTATTCTAAATGTCAGGAATGCTATTTCTGAGCTGGAAATTGAATGTCAAAGTATGGGTCAAAAGGAAAGAGCTAAAATACTAATCTTCAGCCTAATTCTAAATTCGTTTCACACTTTAATAAATACGTAATAAAAACCTTTTAAGTTAGGCACAGTCAATTATCATATCACCTAAGACTGATGCAGTAATTTAAATTAGAAATATAACCAATAAATTTTCAAAATCAAATACCTTTCCTTTTAATAACAATTGTAATTTAGAAAAAAGAGATAGAAAAATGTGGCATGACTATATAATGAAAAATGATTTTAGTTAATCATCTTTAATGAAACTTGTGTTCATAATTGTATGCATAAGTATTGCATTAAGATTTAATCATGATATTTATTTGATCTTCAACCTTACGTGATAATCCCTTTCATCAGCTCCTTGAAGCTATCCTGCGATAGCTATGATTATTTTTCTTGAAACACAAATGATTCTATAATCTGTAATTTGTTCCTTTTTATCATCTGTGCAATAATTGTGCAGTCAATCTGGGGCATGTTTCTAGGCAAACAAATCAGGGGCTCGGGAGTTTCAGCCCACGCCGAAATTTTCAAAACTACCATTATTTGGACAAACATCACCTCATATCATTTTGGGCAGTAAGGTGATCTCTTTGTACTTTCATGTCTTGTATATTCTGATAATGTGAAGGGATGTACATGCATATATTACAATCCACCTAATGTATATATCGCATGTAACTAGATAGATTTAAACTTGTTTGCTTACAAAATGAAATAAAATAGAAATCGGTATGCCGCCCCCCTCACCTGCCCCATGATTTGTTGTCCATGAACCATATGTTATAATCTGTATATTGCATTTCAAGAGAGCATTAACTTTTATGTTGATAAGTGAGCTATTTTAATAAACATCATTTCACACTGAGAAACTTCAATTTGTTGTTTTTCCCCATAATTTTGTGAAAGATGTGGTGATGATGATGATGATGATGCAGGTACAATAATATGGCATTCGTTCAGAAGTGTGATGGTGGATTGGTGTAAATACAGCCTTATGCAACCTTGAATAACTGAATGAAAGACTGATTTGTGTGGGAGTTTCCTGATGGACTCATTTTACAAGAAGAAAAAGGAAGAAGAGGAAGGGAAAAAAAAATATATATATATTTTTTTTTTATTTATTTATTTATTTATTTATTTATTTATTTATTTTTTATTTTATTTTTTTATTTTTTTTTTTTTTTGGGGGGGGGGGGGAGGGGGGGGGGTACATGCACCAGCAGCCAGTGCATGGTGGTACATATGGGGTCATGGGGAGCACATTTTCTCTTTGGAAAGCAAGGAAATGCAATATCGAAAGAGGGCTTCTTCTTGTTCTTCTTTTTTCTTCTTCAGCCTCCTGTTCTTCTTCTTGTTCTTCCTCCTCTTCCTCTTCCTCTTTTTTTCTTGTTCATCTTCTTTTTTTCGTCTTCGTCTTCCTCTTCCACTTCCTTTTCCTCTTTTTCTTTTTCTTCTGTGTCATCTTCTTCCTCTTCCTCTTCTTTTTTTCTTCATCTTCTTTTTCTGCTTCCGCTTCTTCCTCTTTCTCTTCCTCTTTTTTTTTCCTCATCTACTTCTTTTTCTTCTTCTTCCTCTTCCTCTTCCTGTTCTTCCTCTTTTTCCTCTTCCTGTTCTTCCTCTTTTTGCTCTTCCTCTTCTTCCTCTTCTTCATCTTTTTTCTTCTTCTTTATCTTCTTCTTTTTCTTCTTGTTCCTCATCATCTTCTGCTCATTTTGGCTGCACAAGTATATTAGAAGTACAGTTCAATTTTATGTTAATTAGTTATAAAAACTCATGAATATTCAAATGTATAATTTCAATAACTTAAGGACTGCGGGCCGCCCGCGTCTTTTTTTTTTGTAACCAAGCCTAGGCAGATTTCGCATTTTTTCATGAATATTCATGACGCAGGGTCGGGAAACGGTTCCGATTGGTCTTCATGAAAGCACGGTCGCCGGTACCGGTGGGGGGAAAAAGTCCCTGGCCTGCACGCACGTACGCATATATATTATGATCGTATGTGTTCAACGTGTAGGCACCTAGCCTACGTTTTTGCACTGAATCTATTATCGATCTAAGTTAGATCTTAATATAAGAGTTAGAATTGCCTCCACGTATCCCTCAAAATGCTGGCCTAATAATAGACGTGTGGTAGACCCAACTTCAAAATGGAATCGGAATGTGATGTTGTGATATCATCAAATTTGCAGGACTCTAGCCAAGACTCTAACTACTCTAGATCTACTCTAACTAGACCAATTTTGTTACAATTTTCAATTTCAGTTAAGTTTAGATTAAGTGAATGTTATTTTAAGGTCAATGAGCATGATGAGTTAGACCTAGATCTAATCAGTACTAGTAAATGATTGATGATGGGGTAGATCTACATCTAGATGATTTTAGATCTATGCCTACCTACAATAACTAGTTACGCACTTTGTTTTCATCAGCTAAAACTAAAGGTCACCAAAATAATTTGTTTTCTTGGTACTAACGTTAGTACTACTATTGGAACGTTAGTAGTAGTCTGCTTCTTTCAGTCCTGAAGACTCTTGCAGTTCTTCTAACTCAGGGCAATGTGCGTTACAGGAGCAGGGTGCAAGTGCTAATTACAGTGTGCATGCAAGGAAATTTAATTTCTAACGTGAACAGTAAGACTCTAACGTTGTTAGACCTAGCCTAGAGTCTGTGTCTTGATTCTGCATATTGTTGTAAAGTTCATTTGTGGAGAACATTACGATGGGCAATTGTCAATATACGCATAGCCTAGGCCTAGACCTATTTTCAGAGTAATGCCAGTGGCAGTGTCAATTTTGGTCGGAAAAGGAGGGTGTCCTCAAAAGAGCTAATTACTAAATTAGATCTAGCCTACGCACATGCAGTAAATTAATGCAAAACTTGATTTTGAAATTGACTGCTCAATCCAATTTTTTACGTGTCACATTGCATAGGTGGGGTGAATATGTTGAGAATTAAACAATACATACATGAACGTAGGCTAGGCGCCTATACGTTGAACACACACGATCGAAATATAGCGCTGCACGTAATATGCCTACGTACGACGTGCAGGCCAGGGACTTTTTTTACCCCACCGACCGTGCTTTCATGAAGACCAATCGGAACCGTTTCCCGACCCTGCGTCATGAATATTCATGAAAAAAAGCGAAATCTGCCTAGGCTTGGTTACAAAAAAAAAAGACGCGCGCAGGCCAAAATCTGATTTTCGCTGGTACACTGAAAAAATTTCGACCTTATAGGCTAATACATGAAAAACGGATGCAGAAGCGGAGTTGAGCCCCTCTGGTGGTTTGCATGACAAACGCCATCTGTTGGCGAAATTGCGTATTTGGGGTAGCGAGAATTTGTTTTCTTCCTTTTCAAAAATCTTAGACTTGACGACATCTAAGCAAAATGTGTATAGACGATTCTGATTTTTTACAGAATAAGGAAATCATATTAGGTGAGATTGTCTACTTATTAAGATTATCTTTAAAAGTAAACTATTGTGAAGTAATTTGAAATTAAATTGTCTTACTTCATTATCATTGATCCTTTTCAATTTAAAACCGGATACATGTCTCCAATCATAATTTAAAGGTAGTTGCAATATTTCTTGCCATAACAATGAAACGGGGGGATTTTCTTGTTTGAATTCATCCAAGAGAGTATAAAAGTGTTTTGCTTTCATGTGACTTAATCAAGTCACCAATTGATATCTCAAACACTTCTTGCAGGTTTTCCATTTCATCTGGATTGTAAATGGTATTTTCTATTTTGTTCATCCATCCCTTTGGAAACGCCTTTTTGAACTAATTTTTGGAAAATTTAAAGTTGACTAACAAAGAATTTGAACTCAAACGTTCGTATAAAGGGTTACAAGATACCCACTGTCCGTTTTCCAATAAGTCACTGACTTAAGAATTCCATTTTCATTCCATTCTTTGAAGATTGCCAGGGACCAGCGCTTCTACAAGCTCTGCTTCTAAGCTGTTCTCTGTTTTCATTCTCATTTTCATAAAATTAATCTCATGTAGTCTTCATTGTTGTTATTACTTTTACAACTCAAACTTTAATGCTCTTTATTTTTATTTTATTAACGATCGAAAATGTTTCTGCACTAAGATGTGTTGTCAACTATTTTGCAGAATACTTCTTGTTATATACTTCGAAAAATGAAAATGTAATGAAATAAATCTAAATCTGAAATCTTAAAAAAAGAAAGATATTTTGTCCAAGTTTGATATTACTATTGTACCACAAAATTTGATTACGTATGTCTTCCACATTTCAGAAATTAACGCTCCGCAATTCACACCAGTACACAAGTAGGTTAACACAGAATTCAGGTAACTTAAACATCTTTTATTGAGAAAGCATGTCTTTACTTGAGCAGTGCACTTTTAAAAATAACGGTATATCTTGAATAAAATTAATCCAATATCGGAAAAATATTCTCCATTGCGACTTATAACTTTTGATGTACTTTGAAAACCAAGATAATTGCAATGACTGAAATTTGTTTCATATGTCTACATCTCTAATCCCCAACTCGCTGCTCTTTTGGTCTATTCTTTATAATGATCCCCAAAGAAAACTAATTTAATATCAACTTGTTTAAGGTAGTAATGATATTTTGTGGAATAGGTAGACATGTCGCGATGTTTACAAATTAAGAAAGAAATAGTGTTTTCATGATATTGTTATTTTCCCGTATATAGTCTATCAGAGCAGCGTTTCATCAGGCGTTTTGTCAGTGATTTTCACTGACAAATTTGCTCTCAGCCAATCAGATGCAAGGATTTCAGTAGCTTATACAGTTGTCGGTAAAAATCCCTGACAAAACGCTTGATGAAACGCTCACCTGAATCTTCATTTTCCAAACTCTCAACAAAGGTGAAGGTGATCTTCGTTCAGACAGTTTGAGTAAATCACCTTGATTGTATTTGTAGAAGTTTGCCCAAAGTGAAAGATTCTACCTCTGAAGAGGCCGAAAATCAAGAAACGGGGGAGGGGTTGTGATGGTTGAATGTAAATAACTCTATCTCCCGTTAGGCAGTCTGTCTACTGCCAATCTACGAAGCCGTTGATATGTGATTTTCCCGACAACTTTATACTTCTTTCTCTCAAGCTCATCACAAATCAGGGAATCATGGGCAGAGACGGGAATGTCCATGATCAAGAGACCGAGACAACCATCTCAATTCCTTCATTAAGAAATGGGTTGGTATCGTATACCGCGATGTTGACATTCCGTGAAGCCTTTTGTGATGAGATGTACCCGTGCGTCTCAAAAAAAAAATTACACTTTTGAAATGGCTGCCAAATAAAAAATATATGATTTTGGGGGAAAAGGTTTATATATATAGATAGCTCATGGACTCAACTTTCATTGACACCAAAAAGTCTGAAAATAATGCATGCTTGGGTGAGCACTGCTCACTTTTGTAAAGGGTATGAAAAATTAGGTTGCGCTGGAATTAGCCTTCCAATTTGTGAGAAGTGAGTCCTTTGGACCTTACAAAATTGAGGGTGATATGATAAATTTCATTTCATTTCATTTCATTTCATTAATTATTCTTCACATTAAAAAACACAAAAATATACAGAGTCATATACATACGTAATAACACAAATGAAATTTGGAATACGTGTATATATACATGTATATAAATATACCATTATAAAAGAATCATAGATAAATAGACATAGAACAATACAGAATAAGTAACTTAATGTGAATTGGGCTAGAAAAAGCCATGCTTATCGAGTCTAGCCCCGGGGCTATTAAATGTTAGGTATTTTTATATGGCCTGATAAAGAAAACAAAACAAAACAGAACAGAAAACAATAATGGTTTGGAACATAATAGTAACATATATATTGAGATAAAAATTTTAAAAACCTGATACTTTACTTGGAGTTAATGAGATATTTTTTGTATTTTAGCTTAAATTGTCGTAATGATTTAGATTGTTTAATGTTGTCCTCTATAACAGACCATGTAAGGTAACCCTGATACTTAACACTACTCTGACCAGTAGCGGTCCTGTAATAAATACTATATAATTTCTTGGAGTTTCGAGTGTTATAATAATGAACATCACTGTTACACCTATACCAGTTTTGAAACGAGTTTGGTAGCAGTCCATTCTCAGATTTATACATAAATTCTCCCAGTTGTAACTTACTCAGTTCATATACAGTTAATACCCTATACTGTTTAAATAGATTGTTTTAACAATGTATTTGAGGCACTTATCCATATCATATTTCCATATTGTAAGTGAGGCAAGATTAACGAATTATACAGTAGAAGGAGTACCTTTGTCAACTTTGACAAAATTCCAGTAACCCTAGAGATTTTCAATGCAATGTCATTAATATGTAAAGACCATGATAACTTATCATCGATATGAACTCCCAGGAAACTGGTACTATGTACCTGCTTGATGGGCTCTAATGAATCAGTAAACTTAAGAGTAAGCAAACTTTTGTCATATTGTTTATTCAATGGAGCAAAATGAAGAAAATTTGTCTTCTCAATGTTAACCCATAAACCATTCACTTTATACCATGTATTTACCTGTTGAATTTCCTTATTCATATTATAGACAAGAATATCTAGTTTCTTCTCACTCAAAAAAACCATTTGTATCATCTGCAAAAAGGATGTATGATAATATTGAAGCATTTGGTAAATCATTTATATATAAGAGGAATAACAGGGGGCCCAATATAGACCCTTGGGGTACCCCACATATCAGTTCTTTTTCAAATGAAGTTTCATCATTGTAAACAACATATTGATTTCTTTCCTTTAGATAGTTCTCTATCCACTGCAACGCTAACCCCCTCACACCATAATAATCTAACTTGGATAATAAGACTTGATGATTAATTGAATCAAAAGCTTTTGAAATATCCAATGACAGAGAGAGAGTGAATGTTTACTCTCATCAAGGGAAGTGGTTATTTGATCCAAGAAGTATGGCAAGGCCAATACAGTTGAATGACCAGATCTGAAGCCATATTGAGAATTTGACAATATCTTTTGTTTTGCAGTATAAGACAATAATCGAGAATAAAACAATTTTTCTAGTATTTTAGAGAATACAGGCAAGAGTGACACCGGTCTATAATTACAAAACTGATCGAGAGAACCCTTCTTATGGATCGGGGTCACTCTTGCCTGTTTCATACCGTGAGGAAATTTACCAGTAGAAAAAGAAAGGTTGAAAATATACACTAATGGAGCAACAATAAAATTAATAACAGAAACAGTTATGTTATCATGCCCAGGACTCTTACCAATTTTCATTGCCTTCTCTATATCTATAATTTCATGACATTCGACAGGTTTCAAGAACATTGAATGTGATATTGACCTTTCATATAAGACCTACACTTCAGTAAGTCAATATTACGTGTATCTGTAAACTTTGTCCCAATGCTTATGAAATATTCATTAAATTTGTTTGCTATATCAACAGGATCTATAATTTCCATATTATTTTCATCATAAAAACAGTCTTGAATCGTGTTCCTGGTTCCCTTGTTCAAAATAATGATATTCCAAGTTCGTTTTATTACTAGAATTACTTTATTTAAACTGTTTTGTATAATAATATTCCTTTGAATTTCGAATTACTGTTGTTAACGTATTTCGATACTCCCTGTACACTTTCTTCCTATATACAGAAGGGTTCTTAATAAATTTTCTGTACAACTTTATCTTCTTCTTACAGGATTTTAATATTGCTGCTGTAAACCACGGTTTGAATTCTTTTCTTTTACAACGTCTTTCTTTCAAAGGAAAGCAAGAATCATGTATAATCTTAAACTCATTAATAAACAATTCATAAGCTATATCACATGACTCCTCCTGCATTACAAGTTCCCGAGAATGTTCAGCAAGAGCAACTCTAAATTTTTCAAAATTTGAATGAGACATGTCTCTTGTATAAGTTTTATTTTTTGTCTTATGCTTAAAGCATTAGCTATGTTTCAACTGACTAAAGGCAAAAATTGGAAGGTGGTCAGATATATCTGCCAGCAAAATTCCACTTCTCAACACTGAGTTTGTATCATTCACAAAAATATTATCAATAAGTGTTGCACTAGACTGAACTATTCTTGTTGCCTTGGTAACAAGAGGGGCATACGAGTGAGAAAAAACAGTTTCCAGGAAAGAATTGACATGTTGTTCAGAGTTTATATCCAGTAAGTTAAGATTGAAATCACCCCAAAAGTAGCATGTTTTATTTTCGCTACCAACTTTCTCTAAAGCACTGTTAAGATCTGCAATAAAGTCAGCACTACTCTGAGGTCTATAAATTGCTGCAATTATAATGTTTTACCATTACTCTGAACTATCTCAATGAAATAAGATTCAATATTTTGATTAAATACTGACAGATCTGGCCTCTCTTTAATATAAAATGTAGATTTAGCATATATTCCAACACCACCTCCACGGGATGGTCGACCTTTCCCATAATATTCATAACCCGGAAGTGACAATAAACAATCTGGACCTTTTGAAAGCCATGTTTCACTCATCACAATAAAATCAAATTTACACTTAAGTAAATCTAAATAATCAGACATGGTATCAACAATTTTATTGAGACTACGACAATTTATATGCATTAAAGATATATGTGGTTCATCTAATGATGAGATTTCGTCATTGAATTGATCAGGTAAGTAATATTTTGTTTCTTTGTCTACAATGTTATTCATTAGATATGAGCTGAATATATCATTATCACTATCAGTACACGACAACAGGTCTTTCAAATCAATATTAAATGCAGGTAGTTTGAAAGGACATACTGCAGTACAAGAGGCAACACAACTTATAAAGTAACACACATTCTAAAAATATGAGAGATGTATAAAAACACTAGACCCAAGCCCTTCTGGAAATTTTTATCGATTCTAATAACTTAGCATAATCATCCATTTCATTTACGTGTACAATGTTAAAAAGTGTCAAGTCTCAGTTTGGGTTTGCTGAGTGCGTTTTATGTTTTATTAAATGAAAATTTTATGTATTGCTGAACAGGAATTCCATTTATTATTGAAGCGTTGTAACTTTCCCAGGTAGACTCAGTGGTGTGTTCATGGGAGTCAGGATGAGGTGATGGTACATGTTGCAGGGGAGGTGAGATAGGGTAGGACTTTGTTGGGTGGATGGGATAAGGGTCAAGAGGACATTATCCCCCACCTCTCTCTGACTTGTCGCTTCCTGGGTGGGCTGGTGCATATCTTGACATTTCATATGCATTAATCTCCAATATCCAGACCACCTTTCCTTATCCCGAATTCTATCATTTTCCAAATTTGGACTTGTTGTTATTACCCATTGACCTGAAGAATAAGTAGCCAACACCTATGGCATTCCTTTTTTTTCAAAAAACCGTAATTTACATAATCCCCACCTGGGTATTAATTCCATAAACCACAAATTTCGCTCAGCAAACCCAAACTCATCAAAATTGATCATAATATATTTGTTTACATCATCATCAATTCCGTAAGCTCCAAATGACTTTCCTCTCACAAATTGAAAGGCCCTTTCCTGCGCAGCCTAATGTCCATACCCTTTACAAAAGTGAGCAGTGCTCACCGAAGCATGAATTATTTTCGGACTTTTTGGTGTCATATGAAAGTTGATATTAGGGCCAATATTCTCTGGTATCCCATTCAGAGCCATCCAATGTAATATAATAATAATACATGTAGTAATAGTAATAATAACGATAGTAATAAATTACATTACCCCAAATACAATATTACTATGCGACATGGGTCTGATAATCATATTAACCTACAAGAATGAGCCAATTTCACAAAATATTTCTCAAGTTCAATTCAAAAAGTGTCACGGGGGAAATTAGTTCTTTGGTTGAGTATATGTATAGCTCTGGTATCGAAAGAATATTGGCATGAAACTTGTTGAATGTCCTCATATTGATCCAAAATCAAAATCCATATGTGTCAGACATGTTCCATTCATGCTTTTGGATAACTTTTAGTATAAATATCTTAAAGGAACGTAAAATTTAGCACGGTCTCGTGGACATTTTGGATATTTCTATCTCGTGGGCTGTCGGTCTCATAGGGCCAGTGGTGGATCCAGGGGGAGCCTTCCACTGGCAAAAAAGACCCCGAAAAACGCTGATGACCCTTTTTTTTTTGCTTGTCAGACAATTTTGGAGTAAGAATATGTCTCAAAACGCTGATTTCACCGTCTCGACCGGTCGGCCTGGCCGCCCGCATGTGCAACGTCGCCTTGGCGTTGCACGACGACGTCGCGTTGGCAGCAGGTGAGCGATCTCCTGAACGACCAAATCCCATTGGCCCGCGTGCTTTGCCTCGCCGTCTACCGAATCAGACGACGATTGCGCGTACGTCCGGCGAACGGTACGTAGTGCAGACTCTGTAGCTCTCACCGGGGGAACCCACGTAAGAAAATAATTATGCCATGGTATGTTCAATAGAGGGCCGCGCGCGGTACGTGTATAGGGCATGACAGGGCCTGCCTTCACCATCCACCATGTCCAACGGCGGATCCAGGATTTTGTGAGGGAGGGGGCCGGCGCCGGATTAATGATTTTGTGATGGGAGGGGGCCCAATATTCGGAAATTCATACTTCTATTTTTTAATACTTTTAATGTGTATTGTAGGATGTGATTGAACGCATTTATCTCTATTCCACTCTCTCTCTCTCTCTCTCTCTTTCTCTTATGTTTATATTCTCTACATCCATTTCTCTCTCTTCATATCTGTCTACTACCACTCTCTCTCTCTCTCCCTCCCCCTTCATGTCATAATGATATCTAACATAGAATTTAAATATATTTTGTACATTACATAACATTATACAATATATCTGAGTATGTGGGTATGTTTGACAGAGTAATTGTGATCATGAGCACGTATGCGTGATGATTTCATTAACAAAAAAAAAAAAATGAATAAATAAACTCACAAGAATGTACGCCTCGATTGTGAAAATGTTGAGAGTGCAATGTAAAAAGTGAACCCGTGAATTTCCACGGGTCCCGCTAGTAATTAATTATTATCCTTGAAGACTATATCAACAGTTTGTCATAGTATGGAACGAAGGTTCATAATTCCAGAAATAAAATAGAGCCCTATCAACTTGCGATAATAAGAACCTTCGAACCCTTTTTCATATTCGGAATTATGAACCGTATAAGTTATTTCATTTTCGGAATTACGAATCTTTGAAATATTGGATCCTATTTCATTTTCGGAATTATGAACCTTCGGATAAAACGAACTTTCGGAATAATGGACCTTCAACAAGTGTTTATGAACAAACTGGTATGGGAAATTTGTGTGTAGGTATTATGAACATTCGGAATTACGAACCTTCGAAAAACGATGCCTTTCAATTTTCTATGTAAAATGATGAGATTAAATTTCACTTACGTGTCGAGAACAGCGCAGACGATCCCAGTATAAGAGCTAATAATTCCGGGACTCCTGCCCGTACTCCCGGCATGGCTGGTATCAACTCAATACATCGATGTAAAAGTAATTACACTGAAAAATCTCTTAACTTGCTGGTTTGAAGAAAGTGAAGGCACCCGGTTCAACTTTACGATAAAATTCTTCCTTGTTGGTAGATGTAAGTAGCTATTGATTGTAAAATGCTATGAAGGGCACGTTTGAGATTGTCAAATGGAATGGTTTAAAAGAGAGAATCAGAATAGTACGCTTATCGCCCCATCCTTCTACCTGACTGACAAACTTTTAAGATATCATAGATTAATAACTGCACGCGCCCACTTTCATGCAACTGCGTAGCTAGGATTTGATAGCAGGGGGCGGTTGAGTAGGCCTACTAATGAGCACGAAAAACGTGCTCTCCAGGGGGTGGGTGCAGGGGGGGGGGGGGGTAGTTTCCCCGCTCCCGCTCGAAGCGCCAAAGTTTTGACGATTTAGCAAATTATGAGAGAAAGATACCGGCTCGTAGCACCTTTTAGGCTTTCTTTTCTCACTTACTCCGCTTTTTCGCTCTCCCTTTTTTTTCGTTGGCGTTCTTTTTTCTTTGGGGGCGCCCCCACCGCCCCCGGCTACGCGCCTGCTTTCATGATGTTGCAAGATGAGCACAATACGAGCTCCAATTGAAAGCATTAGCCGGCTTTCGGGTGGAGTGCTCTCGATTCAATTCAGTTAGGATTGCTTTCAGTAACTTTTTTCACATTTTACAAAGCATCCAAATAAAGAAAACTGATTGATAATATGAGCAAAATTCAAAAGTGGTCGAGGGTTATTCCGGACGAAAAGATATAACGTACGCAGGATTAGGCGCCGCCCATAATGCCAGTTCACATAAGGCATCGTTTCTACAGTAACTGCACTATTCCCTACGCTAATATAAACATTGAAGAAGTTCATGCGCCAATAACTCAACGATATATTTGAACTGTTCAAACACTCGCACTCCCACGTCACCAAAATGACTCCGGTGTTCAACGGGGAATAAATTTAAAGTTGCTATTCAAAGAAAATCACACACAAATATGGCAAATAATGTATCACTAAAAACTGGGAAGCTTACAGATGGCAATCGTATAAGTTTTACGTCAACTGCGTATCTCATAATTATAAAAATAACATAAAGAACAGCTCTTCTCAGCATCTGGAATATCCGAGCGATTCGCCAGAAATATAGCGCTGTTTTGATGACGTCACAATGGAGAATAATAGCATGGACGGTATTCGTTCCCTTTTGAAACGCCGAACACGCCCCCGTGCACAATGGCGTCTTATTTTGTTTACAAGTGACTGATTCCTTTAGTTTTTTAACGCTGCATTTTTCATCAAAATAATACCATAAACGAAGTTAAGAGTGAGGCAACAGACTAACATTAAGACTGACGCTAGTGAAGTAAGAGAAATAAGTGAAGAGGAGATGACAAAACAGGCACTGAAAAATGTGTAAGATCTTATGGGACATCGTCTGCTGAGACAGGATTGGTCTCTGGTGTGACGTCACACATCTCAGAAGTGTTCGAGGAGCTCTTCAAGTGCTATATCGGGGCTGTATTTTGCCGTTTTATAATTGATAATAATCATTACTTCCAAGCGTTGAATTTTGATAAACTTGTTTAATTTATGCCATCTATGCAATAATAAAAATAAAGCCAATATTTAAAATCAATAAAGTTCTACTTTAATCGAAAGCCTAAGTCACACTAGTGTCATGTGGCGACCGGTTGCCGACCAGCACAACCGAAAATGCTGCAAAAACAAACACTGCCGACTGACACCCCGAAATTTAAAATATATTTAAAATCTGCGATTTTTCGCCTACACTGTAAAATATTTTGCCGTTTTTTCACGGTAAATTCCTGGCAGTCAAGATGCCGGGAATGCCCGTTTTTCCACAGTATATAGACCGCGGTTTAAATATGAAAAATGGTGTTTATTTTAACAGTGTTTTATTTATTTATTTATTTATTATTTATTTATTTATTTATTTATTTGTGCATGCTTCAGGAATCATATTTACAATCACATAATAATACAAAGTATTACACAGTAATATTGTTTCATATTGAAACACACAGAGGTTTGGCAAAATAAGCTATAAGCTTGAGAGGTATTGCCACACCTGCATACTTAAAACAAACAATATAAACGGGTAAAACCATTATAATAAAATAAACATAAATCAAAACGAACCTTAAAATGGTAAACGAGATAATAAAAACAAAAGAGGAAAAAAACAAAAAAGAATATGGAAATATACAAAAGAAAAGAAAAGAAAAGAACCCCTATATAGTTAGTAAGTTATAAAGATATAGATTTACATGTACACCCAGAGAAATTCACAACGCTTGTAAGAATCTATATAAAGTGAGAATACCCAGAACTGATGGATACAGAAACAGCACTAGTTACATATGTGAGATAAGCATGCATTTAACACTGCTTTTGAAGGAGTGTATGGTCAATAAGTTACGAGTTTCATTTGGTAATGAGTTCCAAACATCTGGGCCATAATGCCGTACAGATTTATGTGCTAACACTGTGCGGGGGTTGGATAAATGAATGTTTGCTGATTGTCTAGTCCGATAAGAATGAATTTCGTCATTTCTTTGGAACATTGAACAAAAGGTCGCAGGCAAGAGCTTGGTGTTATAACGATACATAAATGTTGACATTTGAAGGAAATTAATGTCACAGACTGGCAGAGTTTTCAGTTTAATAAACAGGGGATGTGTGTGGTCAAGGTAACCAGCACCAGCACATATTCGAATTGCTTTCTTTTGTAGCATGAGAATATTATCGGTTGTACCCTTGGATGTAGCCCAAAGGATATTACAATAGGAAATATATGGTAGAATAAGAGTGTTGTATAAAGTAAATAATGTTCTGGAGGGTACAATATACCTAACCCTATATAAAATACCAATGCCACGAGAAATCGGTGTCCTTATGTGCTGCAAGTGATCTCCCCAGTTGAGTTTTTCATTTATCAGAACACCAAGGAACTTCGTACATGTTTTCTGCTCTAATAGGACATCATCAAGTTTGATGGAAAGATTTTGTTGACATGATTTTTTACCCTTGAAATGAATAAAATTAGTTTTTTGCAGGTTGAGAGACAGCATATTACTTCGAAACCAATTCGCTATTTTTGGCAGTTCCGAGTTAACTCGGTTTTCTAGTAAATTTATGTCTCGATGAGAAAGGAATACACTCGTATCATCAGCAAATAAAATGTAATTCAACAAAGTGGATACATTACATAAGTCATTAATATATATAAGAAAAAGCAGTGGCCCTAGTATGGAACCTTGAGGCACCCCACATCTTAAAAGTGATATATCAGAATTGACAAAATTATAACAGGTGTATTGCCTCCTCTGTGAAAGGTAGCTGGAGAACCATTCTAAAGCAATGCCTCTTACCCCATAGTGTTCAAGTTTATATAAGAGTATGGAATGATCAAGTGTGTCAAAAGCTTTGCTCAGATCCATGAACACACCTATAGTGTGTTCCCGAGTTGCCAAGGCTCCAGAAACAAAGTCATAAAATCTCACCAACGCAAGGTCAGTAGAGTGAGACTTTCTAAATCCAAACTGGTTAGGATTAAGTAATTTGTTTTTGTCAAGAAAGCCGATGAGTCTATTATAAACAATTCTCTCTAGGATTTTTGAGAAGCTAGGTAGAATTGATATTGGTCTGTAGTTATTAATACTAGAAGTGCTATCTCTCTTATGAACAGGGATAACCTTTGCCAGTTTGAAATGACAAGGAAACACACCAGATGAGAGAGAAAGGTTACAAATGTGCACCAAAGGTATCAAGATCGAACCAATAATTTGCTTTAGAAAAGCTGAACTAATTTCATCATGACCCAAAGCCCTACTATTCCTAAGCGAAGAAACAATATTTAATATTTCAAAATAATTTGTTGGCTTAAGGAAAAGTGACACCTGGGTCTTCCCGTGATTTAGAAGATGGTCCTTGAAATTCATGCCGGTGGAATTTATTTTCTTTGCTTGATTTGGGCCTATATTCACAAAATAATTGTTGAATGCATTAGCAATATCTTCAATATTTGATATTTCATTACCATTATGGACAATTTTTTTGGCAGATTCCGCCTTCCGTCGCTTGCACAATAAATCCTTAACAATTCTCCAAGTAGATGACATGTTGCCTTTAACATTTTCAAATTGTTTTGAGTAGTAAAGGCATCGTGATGATCTAATGATCGACGTCAACTTATTACGATATTTCTTATATTTATCTTTATTTTCTTGAGAAGGTTTCTTAACGCTTCTTTTATATAAAATATTCCTTCTTTTGATAGATTGAATGATCCCTTTTGTTATCCACGGATGTTTACCAGATTTCTTAATAGATGATTTCACCAAAGGAATCAGTTTATCAAAGTGACGGTAAAATGTACTTCTAAACAGATCATAGGCTTTTTCAACATCGTTACATCCCATTACATCATGCCAGTCCTCTGACAGAAAAGCTTCATTTAGATGAGAAATGTTTTCTTCAGTAAAATTTCGTTTCATACTATTTTCGCGTTTTCTAGGAATGTCATAGTGTACATCATAAAGCAAACAAAATACAGGTAGATGTCGGGCGATTGTAAATATATGCTGATTTCCGGTAAACCAACAAACTTGCTGTTGTTTTACAGGAATAGGACTGTAAAATTGAAATAACGGCACTAATTTGTAATTTCAAGGGCCAAAAAACAGTGTATAGGTTGGATACAGGGCCGCCAGTCGGTTACAGACCGGTCGCCTAGCTAGCTTATACAACCGCTTAATAGGCAGTAAGACCTTCTGCAGACCACTTAGGTCGGCAAAAGATTTTCGATGCAATATTTATGAAACACCTTTCATTGGTTGGCGACCAGCCAGTAACCTATAAACGGCCTTACAACTCTGCAATGTAGAAATGATGGAATCAGAATATCAATTAAAGGAAGTAATGCTACCTTTGACCACAGACAATGGGTGATTTCACCCTCGGTGTTGGTGTTTGGTGTTAGTGTCTATTTTGCCGCGAAATCGTGATATAACACCGACTATGAAATGAGAAAAAAGTTGTTTTGCCACTTTCAGTTCGTCAAAAAAATAGTATTCAATTTTGACGCAATTTTTTACCGTGACCTTGAGGGGTCAAAGTCAAGGTCATCATGGCTTCAGATCGGGGACCGTGGGAGCCAGGCAGGGGTCGAAAAATTTTCGATTTTGGGCCACTTTCAGTTAGTCAAAAAGATAGTATTCACTTTTGGCGCCATTTTTGACCGTGACCTTGAGGGGTCAAGATCACGGTCATCATGGCATCAGATCGGGGACCGTGGGCGGGGACCGTAACGGATATCACTCATTTTTTGTTATGATGAACCCCCCCTCCCCCCCCCTCTTCCTCCATATTTTCACTTCCACATCCGCGGATCACAATGGCAAAAGGAATAATAACAAAAATATGCGTTGGCCGGGAATCGAAACCGGTCAATAGCTGGGAAGGCAACTACGCGAACGACTATGCCACCAACGCTCTGTGTATATATTTCGTAAGGGGCGGTTTATCTGAAATGTGATGAAAATCATTCGTATGTGGGTGTGTGTTTGTGTTTTACCCTGAAGGTAGGAATAGTAGGCTTACGGTACCCCCACACACCCAAAGGAATCATTAGCTTAAAAAAAAAATATATTATACTAATACTAAAAGAGAATATATTTACTTTTTGATTGTCATCAATATCGTGATTTTCCGACGAAGAAAGGAAAATTCCACATACTGACAGAACCCCCATCCCCTGTGCGACGCCTCTGGGCAGACTTCAACCTTACGAAACGAGTGAACTTGACGAATTTCTACACCAGCGCAGCCAGTCGACCGCAACCAAAGAACACGGATTCTTCATCAGGCGGTCAAAACAACAAGCTTCAAACGGAGAGCCACGGAGTTTTCTGTTATGGATTAACCCCTCATGTTTGGGTGTAACGCCAGTGCTCCCTTGAAAGCTGAATGGAATCGTTTAGTTTAATTGGGGCATGAAAGCTACCGACACCATCCCTTTTGTAGTTGATTTCTATTCACCGACACCCTTCCCATTGTCACGATTGTAACGCCAGTGCTCCCTTAAAAGCTGAATGGAATCGTTTAGTTTAATTGGGGCATGAAAGCTACCGACACCATCCCTTTTGTAGTTGATTTCTATCCACCGTCACCCTTCCCATTGTCACGACTGTAAAGCCGATTTTTGTTATCTATCGAAACCCCTCCCAGTTTGGTGGTCTTAATGGAGTCTTGAACTCTAAGGAACATCCTGAAGAAGTGAGGAAAATTATACTAAAATTGGTCAGACAAATTAATGGTACTTACATCTACCTTTCCTTCTTCTTTGCTGGTATTTGTTTCACTAGATTATCTTATCATCTCTAATGGAGAAATCGAATGTTTTGTTGACACTCATATAGACATGGGCATATGCATGGAACATATTATTTTACCAGGGGGGGGGGATAAATACTCTTACCCGAATCTCACCTTTCCATTTTCTAAATTTGCGAGCGAGATATGCGAGAAAGGAAGAAAATCAATACTCTATCATTCCCACCCCCCCCCCCCCCCCCCCGCTTTGTACGCCTATTGTATATGACAATTATGTTAAACACAGTGTCATGCTGGGGAAAGTAGAAACTGCCAGTTGTGGCGCCACTCATTTTTTCCGCTATACGAATAGGCTACTAGATTTCAAACCGTTAACTGAAAAATAATACCTTTATTTATAAGTTCACAAATATTACTGCAGAACGAGATTTGTAAATCACAACTCTGAATTTCACTCCTGGAACATGATTCCTTAGAGTCCAAGACTCCAAGCAACATTCAGACCCGCGGCCCGATCAATTACTTCAAAGAAATCACGGCCGATCTCCTGGCGTTTAGGGATCTGTTTATCGTGGTAGTGTATTAATTGAATAGAGCTTCGAAACATGAAAGAAAACATCAAGTTTAATTGAGATATAAAGCTACTTAAAACCCGTCTTCACCCATTCAAACACTGCCATAAATCCGTGTAATCCGTGTCGGGAATCTATTTAAGATCGTGGGAAAGTTCACAAAGCTTCTGCGGAGAACGGGTCTAGTCTGGAAAATGAAGTAGGTTATATCTGACCAGGGGTGTTTCGAGATAATTTGTTAGGATGTGTTTCTAGCATGAGTACAGCCATTGAGTAGGGCACTTCTGACGAGAGATCAAGACACGATCACCTTCTTTTCATGCTTTCTTCCTCCTGTCCCTTCTATCTTTCTCTTTCCCTTTCCATTTACGCCACTGCCCCACGCTTTTAAATACTAAACAACTCAATAATTTTACCTCTAATCTGACTAATTTTGCCTCCTGAAGAATCAGCGAAAAGCTATATCCTGCCGTAAATATACCTGAATATATTGCACTGTATTTTTGTATTTGTTTTTAACCCAATATTAACCTACCTTGTTATAACCATAAACCGCGGAATCAAGGGACTGCAGCCCTCACTTTTTTCTTAGACACGTTTCATAAAATATCGAGCAAAAGGTTCGAAATTGTCATTAATGAGTGAAATCATATCAGCCCCCACCCCCTCTCCATCTTTCAAAAATACTCTGCGTCCTCTGGTAACAGTAGACTAAGTAATTTTCTAAGGTAAAAAATCAGTTCAAATCGAATATTTGCTAATTATTTACGATTAAAGGTAAATGCATTTAGTTATATACTGCTGAAAGTCGGAAGGGCGTTCCTTCATACCTTTTCAGTAGAGCTACCACCCTTCTCGTATTTAGTATTGGTAAAGTATTCTCGGGTGTGATAGAAGAAATTGAACGTGTAAATAATTCTTTTCCCTCAGTATCCTTGTACGCAGTATCACACTCGTATTCCGCCTTTCTTTCTTTCATTTCACACCCCCCCCCTTCCTCTCTCTCTTAGCGATACTAGATTTTACTCTTTTTCCAGTCATTTTGCCATTTGTATTTTTAAAACATTTTACGCCATCCATAGAAAAGAGAGGAAGAGAAAAAATGGAGAAAGAGAAATAGAACTGGAGAGAGGAGGAAGAAAAGACAAAAAGAGATATGTAAGGTGAAAGGGAGAGAGAAGGAGGATTAGAGGGAGTGAAAGAGAGAAAGGAAAAGAAATATACATGTATGTTTATATATAAAGATGGGGAGAAGGAGAGGAAGAGAGATAGAGAAAGATAGATAGATGCCCTATGCATATGCATAGGCCTAGTTTGGGAAACGAACTTTGATTTGAAATAAAATGAGCATAACTATTTTTTTTTCTTCCGCTTGCTTTCCCGAGTGTTCTTTGAATATACACATCTCTCTCTTTCTCTCTCTCTGCACTCTACTTTTTCAATATCCATCTCATATCTTTACTCTTCTGAAACTCGTTCTTTACATTGCCCCCCCCCCTCAAATCCCTCTCCTCATCTCACTCTACACTATTTTATGCGTTCGCATTCATAATTATATCAGACCAATACGATTTCTTACTACAATAAAGAGACTTACGAGAATTAAGCGTTATATTAATAACAAAATATAATATATACATTCATTAATACATACAAATAAATAATTCTTAAATTATTGAAATCATAATTTAGGTACATTGCCTTGTGGAGTGAGATGCAAGAACATTGGCAAAAATATATTAACAGAAACATTAGGCACAGTCGTCGGAAGATTACAATTTTTTACAAGTCCATGAACAAATGAGTCTGAGGTCTATGTATTCAGACCGCGATCATTTCCAGCTTTCTGTCCAGTAGATGTGTCTTGTAATGCCTCTTCAGGTTACCCGACTGCGCGAAAGCTCGTTGACATCCGTCATGGTGGCAGCGGTACGGTCGTTCCCCAGTATGAGTACGGCGATGTTTGGTCAACGTCGATAGATCCCCGAATCGCTGCTGACAGTCTTGGCAGCAGTAGGGACGATCTCCTGTATGAGTGCGTACATGAGTGCGAAGAGACGTTCTCTGAGCGAAGGCTTTGGGACAGGACGGGCACTGGAAAGGACGGGCTCCCGTGTGGGTTCGCTGATGGGACGAACAGTTAGCGGCCTGAGCGAATCGCTTGGGACAGAACTTGCAGGAGAAAGGCAACTGGCGTTCAGCAACGGAGTTTGTTTTGGTGCTCAATGAAGGCTCATCCAATCGTTGACATTTCGGAGACACCTCAGAGATGACCGGCGATGAAGTGGAAATTGTCGAAGAACATCGGAGCGTGGCGGAGAGCTCGGGAAAGTACGAAGGAGACGAGGTGGAGCTAGTCGGAGATGGTCGGGAGCCTTCGGTATCAGAGTTTGAGTAGACCGAGCCTGTGAGTGACGTCAGATCAGGCCACTGAGAAGAGGCAAGATGAGGTGGTAGTGGCTGAGAATTCGTACGCACAGAATCGTAGCTAAAGTTAACGCTTGATGGAGTCGTTGACGTGGGCGACGACGACGACGGAATCAGCCAGTTGACGACGGATGGTCGACGATATGGCTTCGACGTAACTTGGTAGCTGCGCTGAATACCATCTTGTCCATTAAGACGAACGCTAGAAGCATTTCCAGGAGGACACAGGGGGCAGTTGAGGATGCCGCATTTGAAGACGGTAGATGGAGTGAGGTGGTGGTGTCGAGACCAGATGACGGAGGCGATAGCCTTGTTGAAATCAGGCTCTTGAGTCTCAATGCTGATCGGTGACAGGCCACACTTGCTACCGAGGGACAGCAGAGAGGATGCCGCGTGAAGGCGGTCCTTGTCGCACTCGTTGCGATTGGAACTGAAAGAGGAAAAAGGAGAAAGGAAAATTACGATGGCTGTTCAAAATGCAAGTTGAAATTTTAATCTGGACGGCAGTGATTTTGTTATTTCGTGTCTATGCAAATTTCATTTGCAGTATTCGAAGTTTGAACATAACTGAACAAGTAGACTGAAACGTTTAAAAATAGCAAGTGTAAAACTTTTAAAGCGAACCAAAGAGTTTAAGCTCATAAATCTCTTTGACTTTGCATGATTTTTATCATATAAAAGAAATACATGTTGAAGATGGCCATTGTAAGACATAAAGACATAGTGTCAAATTGTGGCATAATATTTTACAGAAGCAAATACTTACATGATATCGAAAGGCAGTGGAGACATTGGGGTGGATGGCCGGGATTTAGTGTCGGAAGAAGTTACTCCAAGTAGAATGTTTGGTTAACGAAGAGTAAGGCAAGTATTCGAGTTGCTCTGAAGAAGGCATATGCTCAGAATGATGGCTTTTTAGCATTCCCTGGCAATATGCAACCTGGAACATTAAGCTGATATTGTACTATCACACTTCCTCTCAATGAAGAACGGTGTATATAGCCCCGTTTCATAGAATTCGGCATGTTACGTCAAACGAAGTTAAAGCTCTATTGAGCGGAGGTGCGACCAGTTCCTAGCGCTTTGATTAGTCAATAGTTTATTGCCGCGGTGACCTCAATGAACTTGGGGTGGGATGAACGTCCAGTGGCTCGAACTGGGTCCATTGTTCCGATGTGTTGTCAGATGCTCCGCGTAGGACAATGGCTTCAAATGTTTACATTGTGGGACACCTTTTACTAAAACATACCGTCATAAACAATGTAGTGGACGGAAGCAATAGAGGGACTAAGTTTAATGAAATTATATAGCTACGTTACCAATCGGTTTTTGCTAGGGAAAAGTCAATTTGACTCCATGCTTGTGAATTCAAGCAGTAGTGGAAATAGATGTGATAATCTATATTCTGAATAAATTTCATCAACATCCTCATCCCCGGTAACTAATGAGTGATAAACACAGGCTAGTAAGAAAAAAAGGAATATTTTTATATTGTACCCGAAATAGAGAAATGGAGAATATCCAAACAACTAAATGACACTCTTAAAACACTTTTCCAGAGAATTGGTTCGTTACCATGGTAATTCCACTTTGGTAGAATTTATAATTTAATGTTGATACTCGATTTGATATGAGCAGAGTGTGATGTTTTCAGGCTGGTCGAGACAGTTTTAAAGTCATTGTCCCTCATTCTTTATCCAGGTCCCCGTTTCATAAAACTTGTTATCAATAACAAGTTACAATAATTGTTTTAAGCTACTGAAATCCTCAAATCGCTGAGAGCAAATTTGTCATAGAAATTGGGCAGTTGTAATTGTTATGAAACAGGGCGATGTTTTAAATGGGTAAATGAGCAGTGTTAATACTAATGAGGTACCCTGGGTAAATAAGACCATTATTGTACCCTAGTCAGACAACACCCTTCGACATATACAATAGCATCTAAAGGAGCACCGCAGCCATGGCAGCTCGCAGGAATACGTCTGAATGTCTAACTCCCGGATTGGGCTTTCTATGGGGGCAATTGTGACATCGATATATGGCAGAAATATGGAGTAAATAATATAATAATTGACGATGTTACCCTTACTAGTAAAGATTCAACAAAATTCTTGGGTGTGTTAATAGATTCCAATTTAACGTGGAAAAATCACATTGATAATATATCATCTAACATTTCAAGAGGAGTAGGTATATTAAACAAACTAAAAGACAGTTTACCACAAAAATCCTTATTTATATTGTATAATGCGCTAGTTTATCCGTATTTATCTTACTGTAACCTGGCATGGGGAAATTCCTACAAAACAAGAATCAATTCATTACTTTTACTCCAAAAAAAAGCGCTGCGCATTTGTACGTCTTCGCACTATTTAGCAAACACAGATCCATTATTTTACAAACTCAAAACACTTAAAATAATTGACATTCATGTATTCCAAACGGCTATTTTTATGTTTAAATTCTCAAACAATCTCTACCTAGTACTCTTCAAAATGCTTTCACTCAAAACTCCAGCATTCATTCTTATCCAACTCGTCATTCTTCTGATATTCACTTGAACAATCCCAGACTATTCCTGGCGCAAAAAACTATTACAGATTCAGATTCAGATTCAGATTCAGATTTTTATTTCATTACACTTTCATTTTTCAAAGTACATGTATATAACAATATGTATTATGCAATCAACAATATTGACAATACAACTTAGTGCAGAAACGTTTTTGATCATTACAAGCAAAATAATGTGAATTAAAGTTTGAGTTGTAAGAAAAAAGTAACAGTAATGAAGACTACATTAGATTAATTGTATGAAAATGATAATGAAAACAGAGACCAGCATAGAAGCATAGCTTGTAGAAGCGCTGGTCCCTGGCAAAAGATAAATCACGAATACAGCACATAAAAAACTAGTCTGGGCAACCATGCATAAAATGCCCAATAAAAGGGAAAAAGAAGAAGACAGATACATGGCCATGGAAAGCAAACAAAATCATAAGCATAACACACTTTCCATCGAAGAGAAAGCATTGAGAAATAATAAAGCTGCATGGGAATAGTAACAATGGAAAGGAGTAAATTTTTACAAAAGACAGAAGAAGGACAAAGTGACAGGGGGCGAGGAAGGGGGGGGGCCGGGTGGAGGGGCAGGATCTGGAAGGTTTCATTTAATCTATAGATTTTTCTACACAGGTAAACAAGAATCACCATTGAGGGATCAACGTTCATAAAAAGCAATAAGTGATTTTCTCAATTTACGTTTGAGTGTACTTAAACTTATACTGTCTCGTATATTGAAAGGGAGTCAATTCCAAAATTTAGGAGCTGTATATGAAAAAGTATTCTGGGTTAATGCTGTACGAGTTCTTGGCAAGTGATATAGATTGATTTGTCTGGTGGGGTAATGATGGATCTCATTATTTGCTGTAAATATATTATTGAAGACAGATGGCAATTCATGATTATGATACTGAAACATAAGTACAGCAAGATTGAGGCGGTAAATATCATAAATTTTTAGTACATTATTAGAGTGAAAAAGACCATCAGTGTGGTTGGCGATAATTAACATTACTTATAATTCGCATAGCTTTTTTCTGTAATAAAAAACTCCGTCTAACAGGCATGCCGCACTGTTTCCCCAGGCTAATATTCCATAATTAAGATATGGTAAAACTAGTGTGGAGTATAGTGATAGAAGTATGTTTGGCGGAAAAGACCATTTGAGTTTGTTAATCATACCTATGTTTCTGGATATCAATTTACATACATTATCAATATGATGCTTCCATGATAGCTTATTATCTATTATAGTGCCTAGAAATTTTGTTTCAATCACCTTCTGTATTTGTATATTATCTATGAGAATTGGATGAGGAAGTTCGTTAAAAGTATTACTAAATAACATGTAATTTGTTAGACACAATGGTCCTGATATATGGAACTCACTACCTGGAAATATAAAATCTGCCTCTTCTCATTTTTCTTTTAAAGCTCTAATGAAGAAACATTTGCTGCTAAATTACAACCATGAATGATTGCTTTGAATATCGACCCCTGATTGTCTGTATCCCTTGTTATCCTTAAACCAAACTCAATTTCCCTCCATACAATTACATTCTCTGCAAAACCATAATCCCCAGCTATATGCACTTTGCACCAGCGCACTCACGGCACAGATATATGCAATTCCCTTAAAATTTCAATATGGCAGTTATAAGTGAATCTCAATGTATGCAATTTTCTTGAATTTACAATATGGCAAATTATTTCTATATATATTTCCTGAATCCTCATCTATACGCATGCAATTCTGGGCTACTATCGTCTTAAGCATTTGCTTATGATAGTTTTGCCCTCTGCATTTTGTAAATAATTGTACCTACATCATCAAATGTTTTATATTTAGAATTATATCTATACTCACTGTATTATTGGTACATGTATCACTGTAAGATGGTTTGCATTCATGATGTAACACTCAATTATTTCTATGTAAGTTTATCGCCTCATCCTTTATATGTTACGTTTGAAAGCAACTGTTGTTTACAATGATTATGAAATAAATGCAGAAAAGCATCTGCAAGCAAGCAAGCAAACAAGTAAATATTATGGTATAGTGTCGCTAATAAATCTATTTATAATTATTTATTTGTTCATTTAAGAGAATGTTTATACAGTATTCTTTCTTTCTACCCCCTTTTTCTCTTTATCACTACTTTCTCTTTCTCAAACATCTTCACTTGCCTTTCGATTCATGTATATATCTTGTTTGTTTTTACATTTTATGATTTTATAGTGAAGTTTGTGTATTTGTAGCACATGGCTCATGTTTTTGTTAATTAGCTTTGTTTTACTCATAAAAAAAATTGATACATTTATTTTCTATCTGTACATTTCTTCCTTCTTTATTTATTTATTTATCATTTACTTATTATGATTTTATTATGTCAAATGTATTTTTATCTGTAATATTTTTTTTTCTTTTATGTTGGTGGACCCCAGTGGATACAAGCGTTTGCTGTTAGGGTGTTCCGCCCATGAGAGGAAAATGAATGAATGAACGAACAATAAAACATACATACACATATTAAATATACATGTACGTATCAAACGTAGGGGGATACTGTGACAAAAGTTAGAGGAAGCCTTTAAAGAAATACTTTTGAATGGATCTAGGCCTATAAGGATTTTTTTTAATGTATCTTATAATCAAGCTTCGCTTGTTTATTTTTGTAAAGGCTCCCCCCCCCCCCCCCCCCCCCCCCCCGACTACCATAGGCCCCATACTTAAGCTGCTCCTGACACATCCAGACGGGCAAAGTTAGGCTCTACGCAAGGCTTTATTGAATTGTGTTAACATAGCTAGGGTATGGTGTCTGTTATAAACTGATTCAGCGGACTTATAAACTGATTCAGCGGACCCAGGTTCGAGACTGAGTCACGTCTTTCGGATGGTGACGTTAAAGGTCGGTCCCAGACGTAAATAATCATATCTGATTGATACACGTCTGTAAAAACCCAATTACACACACACACACACACGCAGACTGGATCAACCGTTTCATAGAGGTTAGTATGTCATTTTGTTGGGGCGATTCCCGCATAGGCCTCGCATCCTCTCTTCTCTTTTTTTCCTTCTTCTTTTGCTTTTTATAGACCTTCCCCTCCTTTAAATATACCCTGACGCCCCCGTCCGCTTCATAATACATTCGAACTTAATTCTTTGACCCGCTTTTAGAATAGTGGGGTTTATGAATGACTAACTTAGGTTATATAAAATGGGGAAAGCAAAATGATCTTCACAAAAGGTTTGCCCACTTCCCACTGCAATAAACTCGTTAAGCTTAACTGAGCTCCACAATGCGGATGTTTCTGTAGCTTGTGAGGATTTTTTTTTTTAACTTTCAGAAAGGGCAATTTATTTCATTTCCTGTTTAAGGTGTCTTTTAGAGGATAAAAACCAGCTAAGAACTTGGAGTGATTCACTTCAAATAGATAATTGAACGATTTCACTTCTCTGACAAGCAAAAAAAAAAGTTTTCATTCTAAAAAGGGGGGGGGGGGTACAGTCTGCAAAATGGCGGATCCTTTATTGTCAAAATGCATACTTTTCTTCCAAAAGGGTCGCGGCACGGGCCGGAAGTCCCCCCCCCCCGATCCGCCAATGGATCCAGTCATGTGTGTATATAACATTTAAATGATTATACAACTGATTATCTGATGATGTCTGTGTATATATATCTGTAATCAAATTTAAAGAATAAGATTAATATAATCAACAAAATAGGCGTATGAAGATAAATTCAAATTTCCTTCATAAAAATGTCACCCTTTATATTTCTACTTCCTTTTTTCCTTTATATTTTAACATCTTGTTCATGATGTATCAAGTCTGAGATTCAGGAAATGCTGAATACACTATTGGGGTAAAAAGTATTATCATCTTGTATAAGTAACAAAAATCTATTAATGATAAAAGAAGATCGTGCCATATTGCTTTCTCAGCATATACCTATACATAGACGTGCCGCGTATAAAGTATTAAAGTCAAGATATAAACGTGGGGTTAACGTTATAAAACACGAAACAGAATGTAGAGTATGTGTTTATTAGGTAAAAGTAGTCCTCTGACGCATCGTATGCATGACAACGTCACATTTTTATTCTAAACATTTGACAATCGCGTGATACCCGTGGTCTCATTACCGGGTTTTGATTTGATTGCCATGGAAACGCTAGTCAAATTCATTTTATTTCAGTGAATTCATGATACATGGAGACTTCAAATTCGCTGGCTTACTTCGAACCATCGTGTGATCACGTTCCTTTCCCGTCGTCACGTTACATGACCTTTCGTGAATACTTAGCCCTAAATTAACTACCCCCTCTTATTGAGGTGTCGGGTACGAGACGTGAGTATATTCGTAGATTAGCAACACTTTTTTTTATAAAGTGTCGGGTAAACTGGAGCCGACATTTCGTCAATAAGAGGGAGGTATTTCACAAATGTTACGCCCTACCCTTCGTGAATTTTTAGGGCTTAGTATTCACGAAAGGTCGTGTAACGTGACGACGTGACGTAGACGTGATCACACGATGGTTCGAGGTAAGCCGAATTCGCTGGTGATAGATGTTATTGGCCTATATAGGTCTACACAATACTACTTATATTCTCTTTCCAAATTTTCTCTACTTATCATACTGGCTTAAAAACGTTCACAACTACACTCGTAATTTGTCTTCATGATACATCTCTTTAATTTGAGAGTTAAAAAACTAGTTTTTGTTTGATCCGAGGATATTTCTTATTTTTTGTATAACATGAGGTTTTTCAAGTTTTGGAACTGCCCATAGTCAAATTGCAAGCAGCTGGCTTTGCCACCGTGGCGGCACAAATTTTCTTGGTCATAATGCAGCCTCGTACTGAAAACTGACACATTCTAATCTACTCATTTCCCACTTGTCTTTCTTTCTCTGGAAAGGGTATGGAATGCCCTGCTCTGAAAAACCCTCCGTCAACCCTTGTTGCATCCGATGGATACAACAATGTACCATCCTGGACTGTCAGCATAAATAAACAGTTCAATTCATGGTTGCATTATGTATAAATCACAAGGAGGGTATGAAGTACCCTCTGATTGGGAAAATGTTCCGTCACCCCTAGGTGGGTCATTGCTACGGGTGAAACTATTTAGCCAGCAAACTTATTTCAAGAAGGCCATATTTTTCAAACCCTTTATTCCTTGGCTCCGTGACACAAAGCATTTGCAATTGGTCGTACGATTTATATTTTACGATCAAATATATATATACAATGACATAGCGATCATTTGCTAATTCATTTTTGTGTTACGGGGCTCTGCATGGTCATACTTATCGATGTATATCATTTTGGCATCAACTCAATCCAAAATGCAGGGGTCGTGCACCAGCGCCAAGGACATTTTCTTTTCGGGGATGGTTTAATTTTCAATTTATATGGTCAACTTTCAAGCTTTCGGTAATTAAAGCAAAACAATAGAAAAGCGGAGGAAGAAACATATTTTTAAAAAAAAATCCAAGTCGAGGAATCGGCAAATGTATGAGTAAAATTGAAGTAAAAAAAGTCTTACAAACAGATGGAATGGTTATTTTTTAAACACTTTATTCAGGAGGGCAACACTGATAATTCGATCTCCTCAAGGAAAGGGCAAATTTGACAATAATTGTCAGCAAATTCTGATGACACTGCTCTCAATTTTCCAGAAAATTTCGCTCCTTCAGCAACTGTTCCAATGTATAGGAATCGGGTTATCTCAAAAGGACTCTTTTTACAGCTATTTTAATTTATTAACCCGAAACAGCACAATGTTCTACAGCCATAGTAACACCTCCATCTTTCACTCTAAGCAAGTATCTGTAAAAAACACACAAAAACTTCGGCCTGATCAATGACTTCAAAGAAATGGACGATTTTCAGAATCTGTTTAATTGAGCGTTTCGGCATCTGTTTTTCTTGGCAGTGTATTAATTGAATAGAACTGCTAAACGTGAAAGAAACGTCAAGTTTAATGGAGATATAAAGCTACTTAAAACCCGTCTTCACCCATTCAACAACTCCTTGTAATCCGTGTCGCGCATCTATTCAAGATCGTGGGAAAGTTCGCAAAGCTGTGCAGAGATTGCAGTGCATGTTCTTGACTGAATGATTGCCTGCTTAATGTTGAATTCACGCAATTGAATTTAGGCTTCTGTTGGTGGAATACCTGACTGAAGCAGAGATACTAGACGAAAAATATCCAGGCTCCTGTCATGTGACTGTCATATGACTCATACCCAAAACAAATTATAATATACGTCATCCAGGGTGACCAACAAGGTGGGTGTGAAGCGATGCGACCTTTGGAAAAGTTTTATGGTTTATTTTACCTGACTGATAAGAAAGCATGTATATGCTTGTAAGTAAGCAACCAGGGAACCGACGGCTTTAAGTCCTCTCCGAGGGACTTGGTAATGAAGATTAATACCTTACCACAGGGCACTAGCTCATCCACTTGGTTTCGAACCCGGGTCCTCCCAGTTACCAGAGTGAGCCATCACTCCTCCCCTATGATATGAAAGGGTGTTTTCTCGATTGTGCCCCCCTTTTAGAATGAAGACCTTTTTTTTGTCAGAGAATTATGGAGGGAAAGTGGACCCCCATGGATGTCTGGCGAAAAAAAAAAATTGTCGTCCCCCCTTATGTTTTATGTTTTATACTATTTTACTCCTTTCATAAAATACCTAAAATGAGGCGTAAACCTTTCAATTGTTATTTTATGTGTTTTACCGGACACAAATAATTGTTGTTGGTACCATTAGGGATAATAAGTGGATCAAATCAATTGGGTAAGATTGTAAACTTCTATTTGACAGAAATGTCCTATAGGCTGAATGAATGACCTTTTGAGACAAGTGCATTACACATTGGGGTCATCGCCCTTAGTTTGGACAGAAACTCACACATTCCTGACAGAGATGTAAAATGGAATATATGGGAGATGCTACCAGTCACGTGACAGCCGTCGCGGTATGATCAAACGTTGCCATGGTGAGGGAAAGCAGCGTCCAGTGAACCAAATACTCTGTCAATGCTCTTGGTCTTAATAAGACCTGTATACTCATCACTGAACAATAGCTTCAAAGACAGCGACCTAGCGTCTATGTTATTGGATATGGTGCAGTTGCAAATTTAAGGTGAAAGAATTGGCTCAGCTAAACAATAAAAAATGGGGAGAAAGACGATCCGATATCTCCGGTTATTACCCTCAACGCCATTTGGGAAGATGTACAGCAGCTTATTTGATTGATTAATTTTATGAATTAAATTTGATAATAGTAATATTTGTTTTAAACAGGTTTGTCTGATATTTTTCAGGGTGCTCCTCTTGAATCAAATGAATTCATAGAAATGGTTACTTACAGAGGCATTTGGAAATATCAGACTTTGTAATATCAGAGAATATGATATCTACAACTATTTCCAAATGCCTGTCCTTTTTGTTCTTTTTATATTTCTTTCTCATTTTCGTTTCTTGTCACCCCCTAGTTTTATTACATACGTTTTCAAAATACGTTCTATTCGTATCATATGAAAAAAATGTAAACACCCTGTTAAGGGCTGGTCACATGCCACCGATAACGATAACGGCATGGCGATAAAATCGGTCAATTAAGCAATTAATAGCTTCCAGTGGGAAAAGGGTGTTATTAAAGAGCTAAAGGTGAATGCAAACATAAAAGTAGACAAGATATCAGTTGCAGGAAGGTGTGAGTTTACCTGGATTTATTTACCGGTGAGCAACACCGATATCTAATAACTTTACTTCATAGACCGTCATGGGTGATGTATGACTGACCCTTTATTCTCATACTGAGGCGGTCTATCTCAATAATTATGTTTTCAAATGCCTTTTTTTTTCTTCAAAAGGAAAAACGTTTAAAACCCAGCAAGATGTATAGATTAGGAGGATCTAATGGGATGCAATTATTCGAACTGTTTAATTCTGGTTTTACTTGACAGCTTAAAAGTAAGATCATTTAGCAGAACAATTATTACTAATTTACTAAAACAAAATGAGTGACTATCCTTGTACAAAAAACAGTAAGAAAGATAGAATTGTGTGTACATGTAGTGGTAGGATAAGAAAAAAGAAATCCCGAGCGGATAGTCTTGTAAAATCAATATTCTACTCTACATGCTCATACTTTTAATGTTTTTGTATATAATTGTAAATATTATGTATAATATTTTGTATAATATTTGCGTAATATATTATGTATAATATTTTGTATAATAATTTCGTAGCATATTATGTATAATATTTTCGTCTAGTGGGCATCTCGAAAACATTTTTTTCTTAAACTTTCGGTCTTGTGGGACTTCAGTCTATTGGAATGTCTCGATACTATGGGATTATCCGCTGATATTTTCTAACGAGAAACAATTTTCATCATAAAAAGGTTATCTACTCCATTTTCTGCCTTGTATATAGTTTATCCATTGCTTTCTGAAGTACCACTAAAAGGACGATAACATAACCCCTTCGAACTTCCTCCCCTTACTCGGTGCCCTTTTTAATGATTCATTTTTACCCACTTGGTGAGAACGGTGCCCCTCCCATCAGTGGCGTAATGAGCCAAATATTTTGAGGGGGCTGAACATCGGCATACGAGGCACAATTTCTGAATACATGCGAGCGAGCGAAGCGAGCCAGCAAAAAAAATCGGCCTTTTTTAATGAAAATGTACTTTTGTCATAATTATATCTAAACCTATATCCGGCAGGTAATTTCAATTTTAACATCCATAGCTCATCCCGTTCTGTTGAAATCTGGTCCATGGGCTTCAACTGGAAAATTTTACCTCAATATTTAGGGGGCGTCTGATAAGGCGTCGCGACGGAAATTTTTGTCAGTTTTTCCGTTTTGTAATGTCTAGTCATACTGCCAAGTTTGGTGCATAGGGCAGATGGGGTTAAATCGACCCGACTTAATTAGACTGAAAGGCTGAAAGGCATGCATTGCCATACCTGGGAAAGTTATTTTCGGCTGATTGGGATGCATATCATCTTCGGTCGCGGCTACAGGCAGGGCAGGGGGCGGGGATAGAGGCGGGGCTGGGGCCGGAGGCTCCAGGGGATCTTGGCCATATTCGGTTTCAGGCTCAGGCTCAGCTTCAGCAGGTTTGCCATTAGAGTCTTTATACTTTGTTTTGTCTTTTTCACAAAGTAGTGATCGGTGGGTACAGGTGCACGTGCAGTGTTACATGATATAGGAACGTTCGTCCTCATTTATGCATGCACAGCCCGCGAGTGGTGAATAATTATGGGTAAACTACTTTTACGTTAACTCCCGGCACCGTTTGTCGCAGTATACTGTAGCTCCGGGAAAGGAATTATCTACTTAGGCCTACTTGTGTTGTGTTATTGGTCAAGTGGTCAGTGGTCACTAAATATGCCCAATAGTGACTATAAAAGCATATTCTCTACATGGCTATTTGGGAATGTGTTAGTTTGTAACAGAAAGGGAGAAATATACATTTTATTGAAAATCATGTGATATCACGAATATTATATATCACTTGTATGGAATTGAAAATAAACCATGGTTGAATTTCATTTGGGGGAAAGCGCCCCCAAGCCCCCCCCCCACCCACCAGTACGCAAGTGCCTCCCATAATTCCAGTGCCCCCCTCCCCCGAGGATTGTAGCCTCGCTACTCAGCTGTATTGATCTATCTTCTTATTGTCATTAGATAATGAAGTATAACATTCAAGATATGCACAATCTTTATTCCATTTTACAGTCTTACAACACCCGGATGATTTCAAGGTTTATTTCTACGTACATGTATTTCAACTATACACCATTTTTTTCGGGGGGGGGGGGTGGGGTTATTGGGTACCATTCAAGCGGATCAAATCGGGCAAGATTGTAAGCTTCCATTTAAAACCTCCATTTTACATGACGGTCAGAGGCTGAATTCGAATGAATACCCTTTTATCTTAAAGACAAGCGCATAAAAACTAGGGTCATTGCCCTTAGTTATATCGAACAGAAACTCACACATTGCTGGTGGCGATGTGAAATGGCATAGGAGATGCGCATATTCATGCGATAACCCGTCTCTGTACGAGCAAACGTTGCCACGGTGAGCGAACGCAGCGTTCATGCTCATCACTGAGCAAAAAGATTAAAAGACAGCGACATCCCGAGTTATTGGATATGGTACAGTTGCAACTGCAGGGGGGATTGGTTCAACTAATCATGCTAATGACCATCCCTATCTCTGGGGTTTGGACCAGTGTTTAGTAAATGGGTTAAAATACTCTATAATAAGCTCAAAGTTGTGTTTTCAATGGGGGGGGGGGGGGGGGGGGGGGGGGGTGGGGGGGGGGGGGGGGGGGGGGGGGGGGGCAGGGGGGGGAGGGAAATCAACCGTTTTTTCAAAGGAGAACGGGGTTTAAGACAGGGAGATACGCTGTCTCCTTATTTATTCATTTTTATGTATCGAATGTCTAACTCATTGCGTTCGAAAAGATAACTTGGTAAAGGGTATTCGCGTTGGTGAAACGGAAATAAAGCAGATCCTTTACGCAGATGATATGACAATATGTGTACGCGATATAGACTCAATTTATAGATTGGAGGTAATTCAAGAGAGATTTAGGAAAATATCTGGACTTAAGATAAATGGAAGTAAAACATTTATTTTGCCTGTGTTGGCGCTGCAACTTTTTATCCTTTTGGAAAGGCATTTGACATTGTAAAAATATTAGGTAATTATTTTTCATTGGATCCTGGCGTTGCTGAATAGATGAATTTTAAAGAGATTTTGAGCAAAATTAAGAAATTATTAAATTGGTGGAAATAAAGAGATCTCACTCTGATTGGGAAAATTCGCTTGCTGAAAACATACGCATATTCAAAATTGATTTATGTGAGCTCTTTGCCTCCGACGCCTGAATGGGCTTTCAAAGAAATTGATCTGCTTTAAATTTCTATGGCGAGGGAAGGACAAGATAAAAAGAAGTACTTTGTATCTTGATTACAAACAGGGAGGATTGAAAATGCTTAACTTAAGACTTTTTGTGAAGGTGCAAAGGGTAATGTGGATCAAAAGACTTGTAACTGGAGACCAGAAAGTGAAATGGAAAAAGTACTTCAAATTTTTACTGAGACCAATTGGAGGAAATCTAATTTTTCTATAGTAATTATTTACCTAACATGATCAACATACGGTTACCAAAGTACTACCAGGAAATGTTAAATATTTGGTTTGATATGAATGCGTTTATCAAAAAGGATGCAACTAATAAAGATTTTTTTTTTCAATAATAGGTGTATTAATAAGAAAGGAAAAACATATTTTCATGAAAATATTTTCTTAAAAAACACATATAAATTGTACCATATTACAGATGAAGAAGGAACATTGAAGTCAGACACTTATTTCTATGTATGGGACTAGATGAAGAGGAAATAGCATTGATTAAAGAAATATATGCAGATACGCCTGAAGAATGGAAAATCGATTTAAGAAAGCATACTACAGTTGACGGCCTGAGAATTTATCTTTTCAATTTGAATCAGTTTGTTCAAAGAATTTGTATAGGCCGACATTCCTGTCAGTTTTCAGATTTTATAAATATCATATAATATGTCGGTGAAAAAAAATTGAAATGGTTTTTTTTCGTCTTAGATTAAGCACATTGGATAATAAATTGAGGGAATTTCAATTTAAATTGCTCTATAATATTATATTTGCGAACCATCATTTATACAGGTTTCACTTCATATCAAGTGATAAATGCTCATTTTGTGGTAAAGATGAGGAAACATATAGGCATATATTTTTTTAATGTGAAATGGTAACAAAATTATGGGAACGGTGTAGTAACATCTAACAACTAATCATGCTAATGACCATCCCTATCTCTAGGGTGATTCCCCTCAACGCTATATTTGGGCAGTTATAACTGTTGCTTATTTAATCAATTAATTGAATAGATCGAATTTGCTAATAGTATCATTTTTTAAAATAAATTTTTCTCCTATTTGTACTTCATCATTTTCTCTTTCCATGTCTTCTTTCATTGAATCCGTTATCGAAATACATATACATAATCTAATGTGACCTCTCTATTAAAGGGCCGATCTAATATCCCTGATAACGATAACAATAACTATCAATGTATATTTCTCTCCATTATTTTCGAATATGAAAAAAAAGAATAGAAGAGAAGCAACGAACCCGCGTTTACAAACATCACAGACTATATATCTCTCTCTCTCTCTCTTTCTATCTCTTTGTCTCATTTTCTCTTCCTTTAATTTGCTTCCTTTTGTTTTGTTTCGTTTTTGCTGCTTTTTGGTGGATATTTTGTGTTCTGTTTGATATAACATATGTATATATGACCTACAAGGATGTAGATACATCTACAAAACCCTTCTTGGAAAAACAAAATGTTTACTCTCAATATGCTCGAAATGGGAATGTTATTTAGATTACACCCCTGATAGTTAAAAAACTCCGGATATTGGTTTAAGATATTTTCAGTATAAGATAGTAAATATGATTCTGTTCTTGAACAAGCAACTACATAGGATGAACATAGTCAGTAACGAAGAATGTTCGTTCTGTAAAAAAGAGTTGGAAGACATTGTACATTTTGTTTTAATGAATGTGAGATCAGTTAATCAATCTGGAATGAAACAGCAAAATGGATAAATGAAGGCTCTCAATTGCTTTTCAGCGAGAGGTTGGTTATGATTAACTATCTCATTTACTGGGATATTCCGTAATTATATCTCTGTAAATGAGAATATATTTGAAATTTGCTTTCATAACCTATTTTTCAATTAAGCTCTTGTAAGGATCATTCTATTGATAACTCGAACATTCTCAAGTCGTGTCTGGCTACGATCTACACATGAATCATGTCAATAAAATAACCTAAGTTTCTTTCTTCATGTCCATTAATAAGAGGCCAATTTGTATATATCTTTTCAGGGTTCTCTGGACCTATTCGCTGTCCGCACATCCTCCAGAGGAAAATCATTGTCCTTGAGTTAAACGGTCCTGGGACTTTAGCAGGTAGCGCTTCGTTTGAAGCTATTGTCTTACGCCATCTACGCGGAGCGTCTGAAAACACAGCGGAACAATGGACCCAGCTCGGCCACTGGCCATTCACCTCGCCCAAGTTCATCGATCTCACCGCGACAATAAACTATTGACAAATCAGAGCGCTAGGAACCGCTCGCACCGCCTCTCAATAGAGCTTCATCTTCGTTTGACGGAACGTACCGAATTCTATGAAACGGGGCTATATACACTGTTCTTTATTGAGAGGAAGTGTGATAATACAATGTCAGCTTAATGTTCCAGGTTGCATATACTGCAAGGAAATGCTAGAAAGCCATCATTCTGAGCATTTGCCTTCTGCAGAGCAACACGAATACTTGCTTACTCTTGGTTCTCAACTCGTCACACTCTTCTTGGAGTAATTTCTTACCACACTCGTTCCCTGCCATCCACCCAAATGTCTCCACTGCCTTTCGGCATCATGTAAGTACTTGCTTCTGTAGAATTCATTTCATCACCTGACACTAATAATTTAAGTCTTGCAATGCTCATCGTCAACCTTCAAATAATAGATTTACCATGTACTGTATATATTTTGATATATTTTATTACATGATACCGACTAGCCACGATCAGACTGTCATACGGCTTTATTAGCATTAACTGTTAATTTACTGTCTGGAAGTTTGTTTTCTTTTTTTTTGTCGGATGTAAATACAAATGTTAACAAATAATCGTTTAAACAGGAAACAACAAGAGAATTGCTTTTCATCTTAAATATTTAGCTTGCATCATAAACAACCATCCTAAATGTCTCTTCTCCTTTTTATCAAACAGCTCCAATCGCAACGAATACGACATGGACCGTCTACACGCGGCGTCCTCTCTTTTGTCCCTTGGTAGCAAGTGTGGCCTGTCACCGATCACTATTGAGACTCAAGAGCCCAACTTCAACAAGGCCATCGCATCCGTTATCTGGTCTCGATACCACCAACACACTCCATCTACCGTCTTCAAATGCGGTATCCCCAACTGTCCTCTGTGTCCTCCTGGAGATACTTCTAATTCTAGCATTCGTCTTACTGGACAAGATGGCATTCAGAGCAGTGACCGAGTGAGGTCGAAGTCATCTCGTAGATCATCAGTCGTAAACTGGCTGATTTCGTCGTCGACGACGTCTAGCATTCGTCTAACTGGGCAAGATAGCATTCAGAGCAGTGACCGAGTGACGTCGAAGTCATCTCGTAGATCATCTGTCGTCAACTGGCTAATTTCGTCGACGTCTAGACCAAGCAGTACCGTTAGCTGCAGTCCTGTGCGAACGAACACTCAACTACTCCCACCTTATCTTGAATCTCCACATCGATCGTGGCCTGCTCCGTCGTCACTCACAGGCTCGGTCTACTCAAACTCTGATACCGAAGGCTCGCGATCTTCTCCAACTAGCTCTACCTCGTATCCTCCCTATTTTCCCGATGCACCCCGGAGTTCTCCGACGGTTTTCGCTTCATCACCCGACGTCTCCGAGGTGCCTTCAAAACGTCAACGATTGGATGAACCATCATCGAACACGTCAACGAAGTCCGATGCTGAACACCAGCTGGCCTTCTCCTGCAAGTTTTGTCCCAAGCGATTCGCTCAGGCCTCCAACTGTTCGTCCCATCAGCGAACCCACACAGGGGCCCGCCCCTTCCAGTGCCCATCCTGCCCGAAAGCCTTCGCTCAGAGAACATCTCTTCGTACTCATTTACGCACTCATACAGGAGACCGTCCCTACTGCTGTCAAGACTGTCAACAGCGATTCGGGGATTTGTCGACGTTGACCAAACATCGCCGAACTCATACTGGGGAGCGACCCTACCGATGCCATCATGAGGGATGTGAGCGAGCTTTCGCGCAGTCAGGCAACCTGAAGAGGCATTACAAGACACATGTACTGCACAAAAAGCTGGAAATGGTCGCGGTTTAAATATCAAGACGAAAGACTCATGATTTGAGTAAAGACTTATATTCTTATGAACCAGTTTGCAGAAATGCGCTTAATTTTGCCAAACATGGTGCTATACCCATGTTATAACTGAAATAATTGCAAATTAATTTGTAAATGTGTATTTGTATATAATAATATATATTCATGCACACCAATATTATATTTTGTTATGAATAATACTTTCAATGTTCGTTGGTCTATTTATTGTAGTAGTTGATCCTATGTCTTAGAGTCATGAAAGCAAACACATGGAGAGATGAGGTGATAATTGAAAGAAGCATATGAGGAACCAATTTGAATCAAAACAAGAGCCACGAGAGAGTCAGATTGATTAGAGAATAGGTGTAGAGTGGGTAGTTGTATTTTAATACTTTTTAGTACTGACTTAATAATTAAACTGACTTAATACGTGACTTTGTAAGTAAATATTAACATATTAAGCATGAAGAGTAGTGAGTGAAATAAGAGAAGAGAGTGTGGAGTTTCTGCTCATTCCAGTTCAAATCGGCATATTATAATTACAAAGCTATACTCTTTCTCCCTCTCTTTCCTTCTTGATCCCTTAATCTTTCTATGTGTCTCTTAAATTATTATTTTTCTTTCTCTTCCTATATGTATCTCTCTCAATATCTCACCACTCTCTTTCTATAATTATATTTCTTTCTATATTTCCTCTTCCCTTTTATTTCTTGTTTTCTCCCTCTCTCTTTCGTTTTTCTATTTCTTTTTATCTCTCTCTCTCCCTTTCTCTTCAAAGAGTATAACACTAATATAAAGGTAGAAATTCATAACCTGAAATTGTGTTTGTATGCTGATATACTGCGAGAGTCAGAGAGAGAGATAGAGAGAGATACTGTAAAAGGACAAATAACTTGAACAGAGGATGAGAGGTGGATTAAAAATATTGGTGTGGAGATGGAAATGCGGAGAAGAACAAATATTTCCTGAAAAATACAAAGAATACATATTAAAACAAAACATTCAAATGTCACGGAATTAAAGTACACCTTAAATCTTAATGACTTAATAAAGTACCCAAATAGCAACTTCTTTACACCCTATGGTAGCTTAACCCCGTCTTTTCTTAACGTACAAAACAAACCATCAATCATCAATTAAATATAAAATAATTGAAAGGAACAAAATACTTAATTAACAAAATGAGGAACACATCATATTCAGGTATTTTGATACCGTACGCGTATGAGGTGTTATCAACGCGTGGTGCGGAGTCGAAAAAACCGTCTCGCCATCGCGGGAGTGTTGGGGAGAGACAAAAATTAGTATTTGATGGCACAATATAAACTTTTCATTTTTCTATATTTTGAAAGTGAGGGGAACAAGGGAACCCAATCTTCGCCATGAACATTCTCCACGATCTTCAATAGATTCCTGACACGGATTACACGGATTTATTGCAGTGCTTGAACGCACCCACCCCTGTTACACACAGTGCAGTATTGCGTCCAAACTAACTGATAAGCAGCCAGGGCGTCGAACTAACATTCCGCCTAAAAAAAACAGGGTGCTAAAACGTCAGAGCTTCCGTGCTTCGCGCGGGAAGGGGAATACTCCCCTCTCCCTGTATACCTACCCCTGTTACATACAGTGCAGCATTACGTCAAAATAACTGAAAAGCAGTCAGGGCGTCGCCTAAAAAATTGTTTGATACGAGCCGTTTATATTTCTCTCAAGATTACTAGAACGTCAGAGCTTTCGCGCGGGAAGGGGGAAACTCCCCTTCCCTGCACCCACCCCTGTTATATAAGTGTAATTTTGCGTCCAAGTAATCAATAAGCAGTCGGGAGTCGAACTATAACTTCTGCCTAAAACTTATTTGCAATAAGCCGACTTCTTTGAAATTTGCTAAAAAGTCAGAGCTTTCGCACTTCGCGGGGAAAACAATATTGTTTGCTTGGATCATTCACGTCTGCCCCCCCCCCCCCCCCTCTATTGAAAATCCTGACTACGCCTGTGGTCAGTCATTAAATTGCACATTATATTTCAATTAATAACAGATCTGTATAAAAATCAAACTTATAAACCTATAATCATTTAGCTAGATTTAGCATGATTATTGAACTATAGAGCACATAATGTGCAGGAAATTTGATACCAAGTGATGGCGGGGGAGGGGCCTAGGGGGCTTTTGAAACTACAAATATTCAGGCAACTGCCAGTTCGTATTGGGCAGCAAGGTGGTTTCTTTATACGAATGTTTAATATTTTGAATATAATTATACGTCGATGACTGAATTTCTTTTTCTTTTTTTTTTGCCTCTTGAGACTTGCGCCCTCCTCTATTAAAAAAAAACAGTCTGGATCCGCCCCTGTGGCTGTATACGCTCATGACTGATATATTTTCTCACTTTTAATTAAACGTGATAAATGATGTTGTATCAATTCGGGGTTCAAAATATAAGCACAGATTCACCAAAGGGGCAGGACACATATTATTTTACAGATTTGTCGGAAATGGGAAAGGCAAAATTGTAAACAAAAAATAATCCGAAAGGAGGTGGACTGGCGTTATTTGCCCGAATATCAACTTTGCAGTATCCTAAATTCTGCGAGCGTTGGGAGCTAGCAAAAATTTACGCCATTTTTTTTTCATTGAAATTGAAATCTTGTAGTAAAAATATACTAGATATTGCATCAAAACTTCCAATAGAGAACCTCGCGTGAATGTGAGGTGGTGGCTGCCCGAAGGTGAGTTGACGGTTGCCAAATATTATTTTCAAAATTCACGGCGGCTGCAGCCGCCATTTTCCGTCTCCTCGTATGCCTAAGGACCTGGGTGCGACTCACTGTGTATGTACGGGTATCCCTCGTCTCGTCGCGTCATAAAAACACTACCCTCAGAAGCCTTTCTTCTCGGTAATTTAAATATAACCACCCTGTGTACCAAATCAATAGAATTTGCTTCCAGACGAGTCATGCGACCTCGCACTGCTTCGTGAACATTCCCACGATCTTGAATAGATGCACGACATGGATTACAATGAATTATTGCAGTGCTTTGAATGGGTTTAAGTAGCTTTACGTCTCTATTAAACTTGATGTTTCTTGCATGTTTACAACTTTTTATTCATCCACAATACCAAGAAAGACTCATATGTAACTGCTCCATTAAACAGAAGCTATAGCATCAATTCTTTGAAATCATTGAATTTCTCCGATATCAAACAACTAGCATAGAGTGTAAATAGCACCCTTCCCCCCCCCCCCCCCCCTCATTCTCTCTCTTTCTATCTTTCTCTTTCTCCCTCTGTTTCTATATATCTATTTCTCCTCTATCTCTTCACCCTTCTCTCTCGCTTTCTCTCTCTCTTTCTATCTTTTCTCTTTCTATCCCTCCCAACGCTACATTTTAATACATTATAACTCTGCGAAAACTTCAATTCAGCTTTTTCTATGGTAACTAGAACTGTTGACCGAGTTCAGAGTAGACCTGTATATATATGCCATATGTTTCCGGGAAACCTACAAAAATTCGGTTGAGAAAATGAGGGGGGGAGGTTAAATAAGGACACACGTGGTAGGTTATACAATACGTCAATGACAAATGATAAGTTGAAAAGTTTTGGTATACTGCAATTAGAATGATAATTTGATGTACACAAGATGAAACATTATCCCTCGAAATCCCATCTGAATGGGACTTGTTCACAACATTTTTACTTGTTCACATTTTTTTTTCATTTCCTTTCTTCTTCTTCCCCATATATTTCGTTACCCCCCCCCCCCCCCCCTTTTCCCTCACGCTGGGTCTATGATTTGCAAGAAGAAGCTGTGTCATTCGCTCCCAGACCGGTCCTGCAATCTCGGCACAATCTTCGCCATGAACATTCTCTGGCGGGAAGGGGGAAACTTCCCCTCCCTGCACCCACCCCTGTTACATACAGTGCAGTATTGTGTCCAAATAACTGAAAAGCAACCGGGGAATCGAACTAACTTTCCGCCTTAAAAAAAAAGTGTTACGAGCCATTATCTTTCTCTCATATTTGCTGTAAAACGTAAGAGCTTTCGCGCTTAGCGCGGGAGGGGAACTTCCCTTCCCTACACCAACCCTGGGCAGCACGCTTTGCGTGCACATCACCACTTTCGCACCCTTCGCGTGCACCCCCCCCCCCTATTGAAAATCCTGACTACGCTTGTGGTCACAGTCATTAAATTGCACATTATATTTCAATTAATAACACATCTATAAAATAATCAAACTTTGCCTATAATCATTTAGCTAGATTTAGATGATTATTGAACTATAGAGCACATAATGTGCAGGAAATTTGATACCAAGTGATGGAGGGGGGGGGGGGGGGGGTGGGGGCTTTTGAAACAAATATTCAGGAAGCTGCCAGTTCGTATTGGGCAGCAAGGTGGTTTCTTTATACGAATGTTTAATAGAATTAAACGATTTTCACTGCATTTCTTTTTCTCTTTTTTTTTTACCTCTCAACTTTTTCTGAGACTTGCGCCCTCCTCTATTAAAAAGGTCTGGATCCGATCCTGTGGCTGTATACGCTCATGAATGATATAAATTATTTTCTCACAAAAGTCGCTCGGGTGGGGGGGGGGGGGATGTTATGGGGTCCAGTTTCCCTCCATTTTTTTTCTTTTAAGAAGAATTTCCATTTCTACAAGTCCGATCACTTAGACCAGTGAAAACCAGTATAACCAGTTTAACCCACACCTTATGCCTTCGTAGCGAGCGGACGTATCTCCGGTGAGCTGCCTTGAGCCGCGAATTTTCAATTCTGATGTGAAATATGCACTGAGTCTACTAACGAATCGTAATGAGCACGGTCATGAGTAAAAAACTTATCTTCGAAGAGGCCTACCTACAATCTACGTAACGTAAATGACCTAAAGGCAAAGATAAAGGTAAAAAACAGCCAATATCGTCAAAAACTAAATTTCCAGAACCAATAATGGCTACATCAAACGCCGCAGCTACAGTGAGTACCGAGTCGCGTGAGAAAACCACGGGAAGCGACTCGAATTCAACGATTTGATCTGAGCGACGTTATGATTCGGGCTCTGAGCGGCTGCTGAATAGCATGGCTGTTATGAACACGTCGCTTTCTGGAAAACTCGACAACGTATATAATAATAATATATTCATGCACACCAATATTATATTTTGTTATGAATAATACTTTCAATGTTCGTTGGTCTATTTATTGTAGTAGTTGATCCTATGTCTTAGAGTCATGAAAGCAAACACATGGAGAGATGAGGTGATAATTGAAAGAAGCATATGAGGAACCAATTTGAATCAAAACAAGAGCCACGAGAGAGTCAGATTGATTAGAGAATAGGTGTAGAGTGGGTAGTTGTATTTTAATACTTTTTAGTACTGACTTAATAATTAAACTGACTTAATACGTGACTTTGTAAGTAAATATTAACATATTAAGCATGAAGAGTAGTGAGTGAAATAAGAGAAGAGAGTGTGGAGTTCTGCTCATTCCAGTTCAAATCGGCATATTATAATTACAAAGCTATACTCTTTCTCCCTCTCTTTCCCTCTTGATCCCTTAATCTTTCTATGTGTCTCTTAAATTATTATTTTTCTTTCTCTTCCTATATGTATCTCTCTCAGTATCTCACCACTCTCTTTCTATAATTATATTTCTTTCTATATTTCCTCTTCCCTTTTATTTCTTGTTTTCTCCCTCTCTCTTTCGTTTTTCTATTTCTTTTTATCTCTCTCTCTCCCTTTCTCTTCAAAGAGTATAACACTAATATAAAGGTAGAAATTCATAACCTGAAATTGTGTTTGTATGCTGATATACTGCGAGAGTCAGAGAGAGAGATAGAGAGAGATACTGTAAAAGGACAAATAACTTGAACAGAGGATGAGAGGTGGATTAAAAATATTGGTGTGGAGATGGAAATGCGGAGAAGAACAAATATTTCCTGAAAAATACAAAGAATACATATTAAAACAAAACATTCAAATGTCACGGAATTAAAGTACACCTTAAATCTTAATGACTTAATAAAGTACCCAAATAGCAACTTCTTTACACCCTATGGTAGCTTAACCCCGTCTTTTCTTAACGTACAAAACAAACCATCAATCATCAATTAAATATAAAATAATTGAAAGGAACAAAATACTTAATTAACAAAATGAGGAACACATCATATTCAGGTATTTTGATACCGTACGCGTATGAGGTCGTGTTATCAACGCGTGGTGCGGAGTCGAAAAAACCGTCTCGCCATCGCGGGAGTGTTGGGGAGAGACAAAAATTAGTATTTGATGGCACAATATAAACTTTTCATTTTTCTATATTTTGAAAGTGAGGGGAACAAGGGAACCCAATCTTCGCCATGAACATTCTCCACGATCTTCAATAGATTCCTGACACGGATTACACGGATTTATTGCAGTGCTTGAACGCACCCACCCCTGTTACACACAGTGCAGTATTGCGTCCAAACTAACTGATAAGCAGCCAGGGCGTCGAACTAACATTCCGCCTAAAAAAAACAGGGTGCTAAAACGTCAGAGCTTCCGTGCTTCGCGCGGGAAGGGGAATACTCCCCTCTCCCTGTATACCTACCCCTGTTACATACAGTGCAGCATTACGTCAAAATAACTGAAAAGCAGTCAGGGCGTCGCCTAAAAAATTGTTTGATACGAGCCGTTTATATTTCTCTCAAGATTACTAGAACGTCAGAGCTTTCGCGCGGGAAGGGGGAAACTCCCTTCCCTGCACCCACCCCTGTTATATAAGTGTAATTTTGCGTCCAAGTAATCAATAAGCAGTCGGGAGTCGAACTATAACTTCTGCCTAAAACTTATTTGCAATAAGCCGACTTCTTTGAAATTTGCTAAAAAGTCAGAGCTTTCGCACTTCGCGGGGAAAACAATAATATTGTTTGCTTGGATCATTCACGTCTGCCCCCCCCCCCCCCCCCCCCCTCTATTGAAAATCCTGACTACGCCTGTGGTCAGTCATTAAATTGCACATTATATTTCAATTAATAACAGATCTGTATAAAAATCAAACTTATAAACCTATAATCATTTAGCTAGATTTAGCATGATTATTGAACTATAGAGCACATAATGTGCAGGAAATTTGATACCAAGTGATGGCGGGGGAGGGGCCTAGGGGGCTTTTGAAACTACAAATATTCAGGCAACTGCCAGTTCGTATTGGGCAGCAAGGTGGTTTCTTTATACGAATGTTTAATATTTTGAATATAATTATACGTCGATGACTGAATTTCTTTTTCCTTTTTTTTTGCCTCTTGAGACTTGCGCCCTCCTCTATTAAAAAAAACAGTCTGGATCCGCCCCTGTGGCTGTATACGCTCATGACTGATATATTTTCTCACTTTTAATTAAACGTGATAAATGATGTTGTATCAATTCGGGGTTCAAAATATAAGCACAGATTCACCAAAGGGGCAGGACACATATTATTTTACAGATTTGTCGGAAATGGGAAAGGCAAAATTGTAAACAAAAAATAATCCGAAAGGAGGTGGACTGGCGTTATTTGCCCGAATATCAACTTTGCAGTATCCTAAATTCTGCGAGCGTTGGGAGCTAGCAAAAATTTACGCCATTTTTTTTTCATTGAAATTGAAATCTTGTAGTAAAAATATACTAGATATTGCATCAAAACTTCCAATAGAGAACCTCGCGTGAATGTGAGGTGGTGGCTGCCCGAAGGTGAGTTGACGGTTGCCAAATATTATTTTCAAAATTCACGGCGGCTGCAGCCGCCATTTTCCGTCTCCTCGTATGCCTAAGGACCTGGGTGCGACTCACTGTGTATGTACGGGTATCCCTCGTCTCGTCGCGTCATAAAAACACTACCCTCAGAAGCCTTTCTTCTCGGTAATTTAAATATAACCACCCTGTGTACCAAATCAATAGAATTTGCTTCCAGACGAGTCATGCGACCTCGCACTGCTTCGTGAACATTCCCACGATCTTGAATAGATGCACGACATGGATTACAATGAATTATTGCAGTGCTTTGAATGGGTTTAAGTAGCTTTACGTCTCTATTAAACTTGATGTTTCTTGCATGTTTACAACTTTTTATTCATCCACAATACCAAGAAAGACTCATATGTAACTGCTCCATTAAACAGAAGCTATAGCATCAATTCTTTGAAATCATTGAATTTCTCCGATATCAAACAACTAGCATAGAGTGTAAATAGCACCCTTCCCCCCCCCCCCTCATTCTCTCTCTTTCTATCTTTCTCTTTCTCCCCTCTGTTTCTATATATCTATTTCTCCTCTATCTCTTCACCCTTCTCTCTCGCTTTCTCTCTCTCTTTCTATCTTTTCTCTTTCTATCCCTCCCAACGCTACATTTTAATACATTATAACTCTGCGAAAACTTCAATTCAGCTTTTTCTATGGTAACTAGAACTGTTGACCGAGTTCAGAGTAGACCTGTATATATATGCCATATGTTTCCGGGAAACCTACAAAAATTCGGTTGAGAAAATGAGGGGGGGGGGGGGGTTAAATAAGGACACACGTGGTAGGTTATACAATACGTCAATGACAAATGATAAGTTTAAAAGTTTTGGTATACTGCAATTAGAATGATAATCTTTGATACACAAGATGAAACATTATCCCTCGAAATCCCATCTGAATGGGACTTGTTCACAACATTTTTACTTGTTCACATTTTTTTTTCATTTCCTTTCTTCTTCTTCCCCATATATTTCGTTACCCCCCCCCCCCCCTTTTCCCTCACGCTGGGTCTATGATTTGCAAGAAGAAGCTGTGTCATTCGCTCCCAGACCGGTCCTGCAATCTCGGCACAATCTTCGCCATGAACATTCTCTGGCGGGAAGGGGGAAACTTCCCCTCCCTGCACCCACCCCTGTTACATACAGTGCAGTATTGTGTCCAAATAACTGAAAAGCAACCGGGGAATCGAACTAACTTTCCGCCTTAAAAAAAAAGTGTTACGAGCCATTATCTTTCTCTCATATTTGCTGTAAAACGTAAGAGCTTTCGCGCTTAGCGCGGGAGGGAACTCCCCTTCCCTACACCAACCCCTGGGCAGCACGCTTTGCGTGCACATCACCACTTTCGCACCCTTCGCGTGCACCCCCCCCCCCCCCCCTATTGAAAATCCTGACTACGCTTGTGGTCACAGTCATTAAATTGCACATTATATTTCAATTAATAACACATCTATAAAATAATCAAACTTTGCCTATAATCATTTAGCTAGATTTAGCATGATTATTGAACTATAGAGCACATAATGTGCAGGAAATTTGATACCAAGTGATGGAGGGGGGGGGGGGTGGGGGCTTTTGAAAAAAATATTCAGGAAGCTGCCAGTTCGTATTGGGCAGCAAGGTGGTTTCTTTATACGAATGTTTAATAGAATTAAACGATTTTCACTGCATTTCTTTTTCTCTTTTTTTTTTACCTCTCAACTTTTTCTGAGACTTGCGCCCTCCTCTATTAAAAAGGTCTGGATCCGATCCTGTGGCTGTATACGCTCATGAATGATATAAATTATTTTCTCACAAAAGTCGCTCGGGTGGGGGGGGGGGGGGGGGATGTTATGGGGTCCAGTTTCCCTCCATTTTTTTTTCTTTTAAGAAGAATTTCCATTTCTACAAGTCCGATCACTTAGACCAGTGAAAACCAGTATAACCAGTTTAACCCACACCTTATGCCTTCGTAGCGAGCGGACGTATCTCCGGTGAGCTGCCTTGAGCCCGCGAATTTTCAATTCTGATGTGAAATATGCACTGAGTCTACTAACGAATCGTAATGAGCACGGTCATGAGTAAAAACTTATCTTCGAAGAGGCCTACCTACAATCTACGTAACGTAAATGAACCTAAAGGCAAAGATAAAGGTAAAAAACAGCCAATATCGTCAAAAACTAAATTTCCAGAACCAATAATGGCTACATCAAACGCCGCAGCTACAGTGAGTACCGAGTCGCGTGAGAAAACCACGGGAAGCGACTCGAATTCAACGTTTGATCTGAGCGACGTTACTGATTCGGGCTCTGAGCGGCTGCTGAATAGCATGGCTGTTATGAACACGTCGCTTTCTGGGAAACTCGACAACGTTTTGAGCGAATTGGTGTCTATCAAGTTTGATCTTGCCGAAACTAAGAAATCTATTTCAGAGCTTGATAGAAAGGTCAATTTCGCCACTGACAAGGTTTCAGCCATAGAAAAGGATGAAATCCCTCTCTTAAAGGAGAAAATCAGAAAGCAGGAAGAAGAGATTGATACTAAGCTAACGCTAATGGAAATCCACCATCGCAAACTGAATCTTTTGGTCTATGGGTTTCCCGTCAAGCAGAACGAGAATATAATTACGACGGTTCATGAAATTCTGTGCCATTTCCTTAGGATTACCATTGATGAAGCCAAGATGATACCCCTTGTTAACGCCCATCGTTTGCCTGCACCTCGCGTTGGAAATGTCAAGCAACTAGTCGGCCAACCGCAACCGAACCCTGCCCGATCATCATTCGCTTTTCGTCTATGTTTGATCGAGATCGCCTTCTTCGCGCATTTGAGTCACAACCACGCCAGATTAGAGGAGCCGAAGCTGCCTCCAACGCAGTTCAGCAGAGGGTTGGAGATCCGATGTATGCCCGCGTCACCATCCGCAGTGATCTTCCTCCGAAACTTAAGAAGGAACGAGGACGCCTTGCTACAGAAGCGTATAGACTCCGGCGGCAGGAGAAAGTCTCAACGAGGATCAGGCTTGTCGGATCAAAGGTAATTCTCCAAACTCGCTCTTTTCCCGCAGGTGGATTGCAGAACTCCGCCTGGGCTACATGGTCAGGTTAATTTAAGAGGCAAGTTTCACGTTATAATCTGAAACGATTTATAAAATAAAAAATAAACACCAAGTAGAAATTGAAAATTGCAATTCACCAACTACGTGTCAACTTTAATTTCTATCGGATTCAGATCTGCTTTTTATATGTTTCATTTCTTCAATGTTTAAAAAAACAAGAGGGGAGAGAAAGAGAGAGAAAAAAAAACATTTGTAAACAATCCGAAGTATTTTTTGTAATTCATAGTATATACTGTACAAATTGTATTGAGTGTACGCACGGAAGTTTCCAAATTGTTTGTAATCAGTAGTTTCTCCATGACGAAACTGTATAATCAATTTGATATTTACAATGCGAAAATAACTTTGACGATGATTTAAAAGTATTCATTGATTATTGCAATTGGCCTTTTAAAAAGGGTAGCTTTTTTGTAAAGAAGAATTGAAATTTAATTAATTTTCTAATACACAATCGACAATTGGTCATTTGCTCTCACGTATCAAGCTTCCCAATAGCTAGAATTTATCTGTAAAACTATCATAAATCACCCTCGTGAATGGCTATCTATGTCATGAGGTAAGCAAATCAAGTTAATTATTTCATTTTAGTGATTATAGGTTTGTTGGATATATCATCATGCTTACTCCTATATGAGTTATGAAACAATATCAATTTTCTATGATATTGAAGAATCCCTCAACAGCATGTACAGGCCATTAAACGCCTGAGGTAAGGACTTGGTAAGGACTATTCATCAGTGGCGCCGGGCGTTCTGGGCGGACGGGGCTTTGGGGTAGCCACCTATTGTACATTAACAATGATTTGGCCCCTAAACCTTTGTCTGCTCGGGGCGTTCCGGCGCCGCTGCTATTCATCTTATTATCTGTCTCATGTGGACCCCGTCATATACTCAGGATGAAAACTTAAAATGCTCTTGGTAAAAATATTGAATGCTTCCAAATATCCCACTTTTCATACTCATTTTTACCTACGTGTCCTCCATACTTCTATTTTTTTATGGTTTTTTCCAAATTCTTATAAAAGCTCACTGAATTGCCAGGGTTGTTAACACTAAACATGCATTGGGGTAACATGCATGGGTTAAATGTAAATTTTGTCTTCCTGCATGTTTTTGAGTAATTGCGCCTGAATACGCCTGACAAATACTGGCTAATACGGGCATCGCTCGACTTTGACTCCTGTTTCCAGTGTTTGTTGCGATATGATGCATTTTTATGAAGTGCCCCATTATATTTTTTTCAAATTTTTCCGCCTGTTCTCTAAACACAAAAATTTTGGTCGAAATTAGTGTTGCATGCCTTCACCATTTAAAGCGGTAATTCATGTTATCTGTTTTCTCTTGGTCTCCTTTTATACCCGAATCTCTAACATTACAACTTTTTCCGATTTTATCACTGGCTTTTTTGCTTTAAATGTGAACAAAATGTTACAGGCTATAGTATGGGCGTCGCCCGGCTTTTTTGCACGGGACATGCTCTTATTATCCAGTGTTTGATGCATGTATTGGGAAGTGTTGATACTTGATGCGTTCTTTTTCCTTTACACTCTCAACATCTAAATCACTTAGAACATTACTATCCTGTTTAGTCGTCTTAATATTTCATGACATAATGACAACAATGGCATATTTATTCGAATTGGTTTGCCTGCATGGTTTCCCCTTTTTCATACTTGAATTTTACAATAACGTCTTAGCATGCATCAGAGTGTCCATTATTTGAATGTGAATACATGTTGCTGGTTATTTTGGGCGTCACTCGACTTTATCGGGCGATGCCATTCTATATCCAATTAACGTTTGGAGACTTGTTGCATGATTTGTAAAAAATGTTATACCTGTCATGCATGCTTTTAATCTCTAAGAACTACATCTGTACTACGCGACATGTTTGTATTGCTTGCATGCCTTTATCTTTTAACTAGCTTAATAACATTCATGAATTTTTATTGTTTGCCTCTCTTTTTCATAATTACGGGCATTCATTGTCTGGTTAATTTGGGTGAATACAGTCCAATAGGGGTGTCGCTTGACTTGCTTGGGCAACCTCCTTTTATTTCTACTATTGATGCATTATCTGATTGAAGTGTTTCTCCTTGTTCGTAATCGTCTCGTATACTTTCAACATTGATAAACTATTGTTGAATTGTATGAATGACCTCGCTTTATCAGGTAACACACAGTGGCGCTGGAGCGTTCTCGCCGGACAGAACTTTGGGTGTGCGAGCTATCTGTGCATTAAGAATGGTTCGATCCCCAGGCCTTTGTCTGCGCGGGGCGTTCCGGCGCCGCTGGTAACATAATTATATAACTCTCACTAACGATGCAACGCTCATTTGTATTCCACACATTTTCTCTCCTTTGACCCCAAAATGCCTCAAAATTTTTTTAACATGGTCTTTAATAGGAACCGGCTGGTATGGACATTGCTCGACTTTGGTCGAACATACCCCACTTACGTAACATGGCTCGCATACATTTACTCTATTGTTTGACTTGAATGTATGCAAATTTTTATTTTTTTTCTTCTTTTACTAAAAAAGCTACCTCATTGATATATTGCATATGTGAAGATTTTTTTTTTTTTTTTTTTTTTTTCTTCTTTTCGGTGCTTTTACTTGCATGGTTTCTCCTTTCACACTTGAACATACCGCTTTCTTTACTACATGCATTGACTGATTTGATTGAGGTTATGCTTTTACTGCGAACGCTTGATGCCGACTTGTAGGGGTGTTCGATTTTGTTTAGACCATTGTCAGCTTGACCCAGTTAAGCCGTTTTCTTTTTTGTTAAGATATTTACATATGTATGTTTTGTTTGCATGCCTCGTACATGTACTTTGATTCCATGCTTCCAACTATTTGATGTTTATATGTACAGCATTAATGTAACATGTATTCAAATCATTGTTGTATTGATTGCATAGGTCGTATTATTTATCCTTTCTCTTTATCCTTTTCTCTTCTTCCTTTTTCCCTCCTCACAATCAAAGTTCACAATGACGACCCAACCACCTTTGAAAATATATTGCTTATTTCCACCCTCTTCTTATTCAATACCTGTTCGTGTAAATTATTCTGCTAATTGCACAACTGATTCATATTTCTAAATAACGGTTAACACTCGGTGGGTTTTTGTGAATTTTGTACTGATTGCATGCTTTATGATGCTTCAATGCCTTATTTCTATTTGTAAAATAATTGTGAATCTTGTACTGATTGCATGCTTTATGATGCTTCAATGCCTTATTTCTATTTGTAAAATAATTTAAACAGAAAGGAAGAGACTCCTGATGATCGATACGTTCCAACTTTAATTTGGCCATTTAATTTCGTTATACACTTGTTTTGATGTAACTATTTTGTATTTTCCTTTTGGCTTTGGATTGGTGATGCGCCTCCGTGGCCTTGGTGCTGTTGCTTTCACATAATAATAGAGGCCGCCATAGCATTGGGATCGTGGGGTGTTTTGTTGGTTTTGGGGTTGGAGGGCGAGGGCGAGTACAGGATGGTCACATTTAACAATGATCTTGTTTATTTACAAGTTTAATTTGTCTTGGATACAAAATTATTGGCATACTTTGATATTTGTTTAAAAGAGTATAATTATTCTCAAATTTCAGTCATTATTGCAAATTGTTTATATTATGGAGTATCTTTTTTATATAATGTGCATTTCTCATGATACTAATAGTATTTTCTGACGGGCATCTCACCGTGGGAGTACCGATTACCAATGTTTTATTGTTTTCGCTGTTTGATGCGTTCTTTCGCTCTGCCTACGAAGATTGCCTTTAAATCCTTCCTCCTTTTGTTTTTATACTTTATTTCCTTGTTAATGTTTTATGTGTTCTTATTTCCATGTATCACCCTTGGTTATGTGATTCCACGCAGGATTGTTTTTGTTAACTACCCGCCTTTTTCTATATTCTCTAAGCCGAAAACTCGAGTTAATTTTGAGAAACCTAAAGTATATCTATGGCCTCCTTAACTGATATGCCTTTTTATTCTTTAAGTAATGATGACCTCTCCATTAACTTTCACACACACAATGATTTGGATGACAACCCTCTAGTTGATCTGCCGTACAACCAGTTCGTAGCTAATAATATTAATGCGTCCCGGATTTACTTGATCTTCATCCTGATCATGATTTAATTCACAACCCTTCATCAGAATATATTACTGAACTTCAATTTAAAAGCCTTATCAAACAGTTTTCTAAAGACGACTTTTCTCTGCTGCATTTTAATATAAGAAGTATAAGTAAACATTTTGAAGAGTTTCAACTATTATTAGATAATTCTTCCAATCACTCGTTTTCTATTATCGGACTTACGGAAACTTGGTTATCAAATGAATCTAAAATCCCATTTGCTTTAGATCAGTATGATCTTGTTGTCAATAATAGAAAAGATAGACATGGTGGAGGTGTTGCGTTATATATTTCACACAATTACGAATATAAACTTCATGATGAAATCAATAACATGAATGAATCTGTAGAATCACTTTTTGTTGAAATCAATGTCACAAATTCCAAAAATATAATTGTAGGCGTTATATACAGGCCACCGAATTCCAATCAAAATGATTTCTTATCATCCATTTCTGACTTACTCAGAAACCCAGCATTTGTGAACAAACATATTTTTATAATGGGAGACTTTAATATTGATATATCAAAGCACGATAGCAACAATACTGCTCATGAATTTCTCGAAACATTTTTGACTTCCTCATTCTTGCCATTGATTTCAAAACCCACTCGCACATCAAATCATTCTGCCACTCTCATAGACAACATATTTTGTAATGTTATACCGACTCCTGATTCTAAAATAATTTTATCTGATTTAACAGATCATTTTCCAATTATGTCATATTTTACTCTTAAGCACACTTTCACCAACCCTCATAAACCGTGTAGACGAAGACCCACTCATGAGAATCTTGCAAGTCTTGGTGTTTCTTTAGAGTCTGCGGACTGGTCGCCCGTCTACAACAACAATGATGTAAATGAATGTTTCAATAGCTTTTTGCAAATATTCCATAGTGAACTAGATAATCACATCCCTAAAGTAAAAGACAAGCAAACCAGCTATAAAAAATCACCGAGACTTCCTTGGATCTCGAAAGCAATTTTGCGTTCTATTAACAGAAAAAATAACTTGTATTATAACTCAAAAATTAAAGGTACTCTAAAAGCTAAGACTAAATACACCAAATATAAAAATATTTTAACTAAAACAATACGATTGGCAAAGAAAATATACTTTAGTAATCAATTAAGTCTGTATAAACATGATATTCAAAATACCTGGAAAGTTCTTAAGCAAGCAATGAACTTATCCAATAATAAGTCTGATATTACTAAAATCAGGTCTGGCGGTAATGTTATTGAAGACCCCGTAAATATAGCCAATATCTTCAACAATTATTTTTCATCTATAGGAGTTAACCTAGCAAAAGATATTCCTCCGTCAGCTAAGCATTTTTCTGAATATCTTGGTAACCCAAATCCAAATACAGTATTTTTCACTCCAGTAGTGAAAGAGGATATCATTGATATAGTATCTAATTTGAACAATAGAAAATGTCCTGGTTATGATGATGTTAATAACTTTATCTTAAAAGGTGTAATATCTTCAATTGTCGATCCCTTGACACATATTTTTAACTTGTCGTTAAGTTGTGGTCAAGTTCCAGATAACATGAAAATTGCAAAGGTGGTTCCATTGTATAAAAAAGGTGACAAGTTAAATGTAAGCAATTACCGTCCAATTTCTTTATTATCTTCTTTATCAAAAATTTTAGAAAAAGTTGTTTACCGCAGAACAATTGATTTTTTAAAATCACACCAAATTTTTTCCAACTCTCAGTTTGGATTTAGAGAAAAACATAATACTGAACATGCATTACTGAATTTTGTTGATAAAGTGGCGCATGCTTTAGATCATTCTTCCCATCTAGTTGGCATCTTTCTGGACTTCTCCAAGGCCTTCGACACCATTAACCACGATATCTTATTACATAAACTTAAACATTATGGGGTGCGCGGGAAGGCCTTGGAGTGGTTCAGAAGCTACTTGTCTAATAGACAACAATATGTATTTTTAAATGACCTAACTTCGAACATGCAAAATATTAATTGCGGAGTTCCACAAGGCAGTTTGTTGGGCCCTTTGTTATTCATCATTTATATAAACGACTTCTGTAAATCATCTGATGTCCTCTCGTTCATACTTTTTGCAGACGATTCTAATATATTTTATTCCCACCATAATCCTTATACTTTAGTTAATATCGTTAATAACGAGCTTTTAAAAGTTACACAATGGATTAGATCTAATAAATTGTCTCTTAACCTTCTCAAAACGAAATATATGTTATTTAGTAATTCCATTAACGCACTTCCCTCAAATATTATATTGGATGATACTAATTTAGAAAATGTACCATTCATTAAATTCCTTGGTGTAACTGTTGACAACAAGCTTTCTTGGAAACACCATATAAATAGCATTTGTAAAACCATTTCACGAAATATTGGCATTATTAACAAATTAAAATATCACTTCCCGACGTCTTCTCTATTAATGCTTTACAGCTCTTTGATTTTACCTTACCTGAATTATGGGATACTTGCCTGGGGCAACTCCCACCAAACCTTTTTAAACAGATTGTTGTTATTACAAAAAAAGTCTCTTCGTATAATTAACAACTTTGCTGTACGTTCTCATACAGACCCTTTATTCTTTGAGAACAAATTGTTGAAAGTTGTTGACCTTTATTTTTTTCACTTAGGGCAATTTATGTACAAATTTGAGAATAATACACTTCCTGGTGTATTTGATACTATGTTTCCTCTCAATCGATCAATTCATAATTACCCAACAAGACAGTCTAATGAATTCCACTTACCACGTTTTAGAACACTTTTCGCTAAGAATACTTTTTTGTATGACGGTCCTAGATTTTGGAACTCTCTCAGCAATGAAATTAAAAATAGTCCGTCTCTAGATACTTTTAAAAGAAAATTAAAAACATTTCTACTTAAAAATTATAGAGGTCTTCACAGCTAATCTCGCTCACTCAACCGGCTTTACGATCTGTGTTACCTTCTCTTTTCGGCAGTGTTTCGTCCTGTTTTCTAATTTTGTCGATTTTTCATATTTTTTATTGACTTCGTGGCAGTTCCTTCCTTTCAGCATCTTTTTTGTCTCCTTTTGTCCATGTTCTGTTTTTTGTCCCTGGTCTGTCTCTGTCTTGCTTTTGCGTTTGTTCCTTGTTATTGTTCCTTATCTCTTTTGTAAACTTCGTAGGCAAATTACAAGTTTTTCCTTTTTTCCCGTGGGGGGGGGGGGGGGGGGGTGTCGGGTGGGGAGGGGGGTTCGCAATATACAAGCCTTGCTTTTTAGCGAATCCCCCTATTTCCACAGGTAGTTTCAGTCACTATTTACCTTTCGTAATTACTATTGAAAATCTATTTTTGTTCACTCTATTTACATATACTTGTATTATATTTAATATTGAATGTAAACCATGTCACGACTTTTATTGTCTGTTGGAAATGAATAAACACGAATTTGAATTTATCCCGATATCAGATGTTAAAGCGAAGGTGAGGTATAGAAAGCGTTGGTGGTATAGTGGTTAGCATAGTTGCCTTCCAAGCAATTCACAAGGTTTCGATTCCCGACCAACGCAATTTTTCTTCTTTCTTTAATTTTACTCATAATACAGTGATTATGCTCACAATGACTGAGAAGAAATTCTGCACACCCTTTTAATAAGGGCCTGGATAATGCACTGAGGTATATTTTCTTGCAATTTTGAAATGTCCCTTTATGTATTGAGAAATGAATTGATAAATAGCAAAATGGACATCATGAAGGAAATTGTTGATGACAAGATTAAGAAAAAACCTGCATTATCGATCTACAAATGAAATCGTTCATTGATCATCCAGATCAATAATTGTGCGAGCTCAGAAGCGGAACAGAACGCCCACTCAATTCAACAAACGCTCTTTACGTTGATTAATTAAACAATAGACATAAAACCTATACGCCTAAGTTGTAACAGCTTCTGTGGCGCAATCGGCTAGCGCGTTCGGCTGTTAACCGAAAAGTTGGTGGTTCGAGCCCACCCAGGAGCGAGCTTTACTTTTTAGGGGGAAATAAGTTTTGTTTCACTTTGAACCTCCTTTAACAGTATGAGAAAGAACAATAGTGTCCTTTTTGTTTGTTTTTTTTTTCTTGGTTGCAAGTTATCATTTCATTTGTCAAGATAGACATTCAACCAGTGTACAGTTCAGATACACATTTTAGCTGCATGCATAATCAACGAACGCTTCATTATAGTAACTCAGTTTAAACCTAAACTAGGTTAACATTTCAACTACATTTAAAACTAAGTTTAAAATATCCGAGCTTCTGTTGCGTAATCGGCTAACGCGTTCGGCTGTTAACCGAAAGGTTAAGAGAAAGGTTTGAAGAAGAATTTCCACTTATCCTGATATCAGTTGTTAAAGCCTTGGTGAGGTATTGAAAGCGTTGGTGGTATAGTGGTTAGCATAGTTGCCTTCCGAGCTATTGACCCGGGTTCGATTCCCGGCCAACGCATTTTTTCTTCTTTCCGTTTTTTCCCCATAATAATAGGAATAATAAAAATGATTTTGCTCACAATGACTGAGAAGAAATTCTGCACAGCCTTTTAATAAGAGCCTGGATAATGCATTGATGTATATTTTCTTGCCATTTTGAAATGTCCCTTTATGTATTGATAAATGAATAGCAAAATGGACATGATAAAGGAAATTGTTGATGATGAAATTAAGAAAAAACCTGCATACTCCTGCATCATCCAGATCAATAATTGTGCCAGCTCAGGAGCGGAATAGCACGCCCACTCAATTCAACAAACGCTCCTTACGTTGATTAATTAAACAATAGACATAAAACCTACGCGATCGGCTAGCGCGTTCGGCTGTTAACCGAAAGGTTGGTGGTTCGAGCCCACCCAGGAGCGAGCTTTACTTTTTAGGGGGAAATAAGTTTTGTTTAACTTTGAACCTACTTTAACAGGATGAGAAAAGAAGAATAGTTTCCTTTTTGTTTGTTTGGTTTTTTTTTTTGTTGCAAGGTATCATGTCATTTGACAAGACAGACATTCAACCAGTGTACAGTTCAGATACACACTTTAGCTGCATGCATAATCAACGAACGCTTCCTTATAGTAACTCAGTTTAAACCTAAACTAGGTTAACATTTCAACTACATTTAAAACTAAGTTTAAGATATCAGAGCTTCTGTGGTGCAATCGGGTAGCGGCGTTCGGTGGTTCGAGCCCACCCAGGAGCGCTCTTTTTTATGGATATAAGTCATCGCACAACCCATGAGTGATAAAAGGCGGAATGACAGCTTTGATTCGTGTTCTAAAGATAATTACATATTATCAATTATCTATTATATTTAGGAGATCCTCAGGTGAAAAAAATGGAAATAAATAATCTCGAGGAAATAATGAACCAACCCGGTGCACTTACTATAGGGGTGTAGATTTCTCTTGGCATATTTCATATACTATATCAACAAAAATAGTTTGACCCAAAAAAAGAAATTTCCCCAGCACTCCAAAAGTCGCTCAAGGGGGGGGGGGGGGGGGGGGGGATGTTATGGAGTCCAGTTTCCCTCCATTTTTTTTTTTGTAGAGGAATTTCTACTGATCCCGATATCAGTTGTTAATGCGTTGGTGAGGTATAGAAAGCGTTGGTGGTATAGTGGTTAGCATAGTTGCCTTCCAAGCAATTGACCAGCGTTCGATTCCCGGTCAACGCATTTTTTTCTTCTTTCCGTTTTTTCCCATAATAATAGGAATAATAAAAATGATTTTGCTCACAATGACTGAGAAGAAATTCTGCACAGCCTTTTAATATGAGCCTGGATAATGCACTGAGGTATATTTTCTTGCCATTTTGAAATGTCCCTTTATGTATTGATAAAGGAATAGCAAAATGGACATGATAAAGGAAATTGTTGATGATGAAATTGAGAAGAAGCTCAGGAGCGGAATAGAACGCCCACTCAATTCAACAAACGCTCCTTACGTTGATTAATTAAACAATAGATAGAGAGCATCTCAAATCTTTGGATTGGAAGGCTTGGAAATGTGCAATTTGGTTACAACACACTCCTAATTTCCTTTAAAGACACTAACTGGCTATTTATTAATGATTTGGAAACTCATAATAATGGAATAATGGAAGTGAATTGAATTGAATTGAAATGAATTCTACCATGTTTTTTTTAGGTTAATTTAGTCAGACTGGAACGAAAAATAAGTCTACTCTACATTGTATGGTTTCAGAAATATTTCCCGCTGAGTCTCCCTGAAATTTATAGGAGGACAGCCTCTGAAGTCTGATATGTTATAAAAATAATCAAACTGCAGTGCTATAGATGATAAACTGATTTCGGGATGAACTCTGACTCCATGAAAATTTTTCTTCTGAGTTCTGGGCATGAAAACCTCTCTCACGTCGTCATCGACGTCGACGTCTAGACCAAGCAGTACCGTTAGCTACAGTCCTGTGCGAACGAACACTCAACTACTCCCACCTTATCTTCACTCTCCTCAGCGATCGTGGCCTGCTCCGTCTTCTCCGACTAGCTCTTCCTCGTATCCTCCCTATTTTCGTGATGCACTCCGGAGTTCTCAGACGGTTTTCACTTCATCACCCGACGTCTCCGAGTTACCTTCAAAACGTCAACGATTGGATGAACCATCATCGAACACGTCAACGAAGTCCGATGCTGAACGCCAGCTGCCCTTCTCCTGCAAGTTTTGTCCCAAGCGATTCGCTCAGGCCTCCAACTGTTCGTCCCATCAGCGAACCCACACAGGAGCCCGCCCCTTCCAATGCCCATCCTGCCCGAAAGCCTTCGCTCAGAGAACATCTCTTCGTACTAATCTACGCACTCATACAGGAGACCGTCCCTACTGCTGTCAAGACTGTCAACAGCTATTCGGAGATTTGTCGACGTTGACCAAACATCGCCGTACACATACTGGGGAGCGACCGTACCGATGCCACCATGAGGGATGTCAGCGAGCTTTCGCGCAGTCAGGCAACCTGAAGAGGCATTACAAGACACATGTACTGGACAGAAAGCTGGAAATGGTCGCAGTTTGAATATCAAGACTATAAAGACTCATGATTTGATTAAGGACTTATAGAACACTTGCCATCTTTTGAACCAGTTTGCAGAAATGCTATTAATTTTGCCAAAGACGGTGCTTTACCCATTTTATAATTGAATTAATTGCCAATTTATTGTAAATATGTATTTGTATATATTCATGCTCACCAATATTATATTTTGTTATGAATAATACTTTCAGTGTTCGTTGGTCTATTCATTGTAGTAGTTACTCCTATGTCTCATATGCTTTTCACACTTGCAAAATTTCGCTTAACCCCAGGAAATTGGTGGGGCTAAGGGGGAGGGGGGGGGGGGTCTAAGCCCCACCATACGTGCGCAATATAAATGTAGCTATTATTATTATTATTATTATTATTATTCCTTATAGGGCACACATAAGTAATTCATCCGCTCGCAATGCATGCCGGTGAGGCGGAGCAAAGATTATTTGAAATTAATTAATTCGAAATATTCATATAAAATCGATTAAATTTCCTCAGTAAATTTAAAAAGCGTAAATGGTGTTTGATAGACATACTCTTTCCAATTTGACACCTGAGCTGAAGTTGGCTAGCCTTTTATTATTTTTAAAGGATTTATTTCATAGTAAGTGCCCAAATAAGGTACTTCATTTGGGAGATTTTTATATTTTGTCTCTGTTCTGTGAATTTAAACGATTTCTACCGAGCGATGTTCAAAATACGATGTTTAGACAACCTTCGTTATAACACGTAAGTGAATGGGGCCGTTAATTACTTATGTGAGCCCTATAACGCTTCCGGGTGCGAAAGTTGACCTGAAACGCGCGAAATCGTTTACCTCGGTTTCATGCGTTGCAAGTCCATGCTCGATCTTGACGACTAGTATTTTACAAGGCATGCGCGATAGTGAAGATATCAATATTCATGCGCTATCGGATACTAGTAGTCCGGGGTTAAGCAAGCGCAAGTGTGAAAAGCGGAAAATTTCTCAACCCCAGCTAAGCACTTAGTATGGGATTAAAAAAACAAGTGTGAAAAGCAAAAACGATAGTCCGGGGTTAAGGATAGTCCGGGGTTAAGAAAAGTAAGTGTGAAAAGCATTTTAGAGTCATGAAAGCAAACACATGGAGAGATGAGATCCTTACTGCTGTCAAGACTGTCAACAGCGATTCGGAGATTTGTCGACGTTGACCAAACATCGCCGTACTCATACTGGGGAGCGACCTTACCGATGCCACCATGAGGGATGTCAGCGAGCTTTCGCGCAGTCAGGCAACCTGAAGAGGCATTACAAGACACATGTACTGGACAGAAAGCTGGAAATGGTCGCAGTTTGAATATCAAGACTAAAGACTCATGATTTGATTAAGGACTTATAGAACAATGGCCATCTTTTGAACCAGTTTGCAGAAATGCTATTAATAAAAGACGGTGCTTTACCCATGTTATAATTGAAATAATTGCCAATTTATTGTAAATGTGTATTTGTATATATTCATGCTCACCAATATTATATTTTGTTATGAATAATACTTTCAGTGTTCGTTGGTCTATTCATTGTAGTAGTTGCTTAGAGTTCTGAAAGCATACACATGGAGAGATGAGGTGATGACTGACATTATGGAGAACCAGTATAAAAAGAACAAGAGCCACGAGAGAGTCAGATTGATTATAGAATAGGTGTAGAGTGGGTAGTTGTATTTTAATATTTCGTCCCCAAGTAAGAAGTAAATATATTAATATATTAAGCATGAAGAGTAGTGAGTTATATAAGAGAGTGTGGAGTTCTGTTTATTCCAGTTCAAATCGGCATATCATAATTAGCTATACTCTTTTCTTTGTTTCCCTCTTAGTCCCATAATCTTTCTATGTGTCTCTTCCTATATGTATCTCTCTCAATAGCTCACCCCTCTCTTTCTATAATTATAATTTCTTTCTCTATTTCTTCTTCCCTTTTATTTCTTGTTTTCTCCCTCTCTCTTTAGTTTTTCTATTTCTGTTGATCTCTCTCCTTTTCTCTCTCCCTCTCCCTCTCTCTTTCTCTTGACAACACATCGGAACAATGGACCCAGCTCGGCCACTGGACGTTCGCAGCAGCCCAAGTTCATTGATGTCACCGCGCCAATAAACTATCGACCAATCAGAGCGCTAGGTACCGGTCGCACCTCCGCTCAATAGAGCTTCATCTTCGTTTGACGTAACGTGCCGAATTCTATGAAACGGGTCTATATACACTGTACTTTATTGAGAGGAAGAGTGATAATACAATGTCAGCTTAATGTTTCAGGATGCTTTTTTTGCTTTTGCCAATGTCCTTGCGTCTAATGCCAAAGATGGTCATAAAGTGATCATGCTGATGTTATAATGATTGAAATACTTGCAAATTTAATGTTAATGTGTATATTCATGCACGACATGAATGATACTTTCAGCGTTTGTGTGTCTATTTATTATATAGTTAACATGAGTATAGTTATAGTTCGTAGGTCGTACACAATTATTAAGGTAAACGGATACATTGAAAGATGAGGTGAAAGATTGAAAGAATCTAAGAGCGGAACGGATTTAGAACCAGCAAGAGTGTTACATGGAAAAGAAATTATAGGGTTGGAGCGCGGAGGTATATTAAATTCACGCAAATTGATGAGAAGTAAGCTTTAAAAGTGTTCTGCTCATTCACATAAACATAATTTTGTACAAACAAACTTTCTCTCTTTCTTCCTCTCTAGATCTCTTACTCTTTCTTAATCGACTACTTATCTCTTTTTCAGTCTATCTCTCTCTTTACTTCTTTTGGTATTTCTCTCTCTCTCTCCCTTCTTTATTTCTATGACATATGATGCACCACGCGTTACCCCGGGGTAGCGTTGTACCCCGTGGTACCATAGCGTCCCTGTATTAATTAAAGAGTTGCGACAACTGGGGATTTGAACGCCATTTTGTTTCCACTATTACATAACATTTCAATTCAATTCTGATGAGCACCTGGGTGTTCTCAATAGAAAGAATTCGAACGGCATTTTGTTTCCAGAAAAGTGAGACGTCCATGTCGCAACTCTTTAATACAGGGACACTATGGTACCTCGGGTACAACGCTACCCCGGGGTAACGCATGGTGCATCATATCTCTCTCTCTCTCTCTCACTCTCTCATTTTGTCTCTTTTTCTGAAACGAAGAAATAGCATGTCAATATTTCTCTTTCTCTCCTTTCTCTCTCTTTCTCCCATCTTCCTCTCTTCCGGTATGTGTCTCCCCTCCCATTTTAGTTAGCACCCTTTCTTTTCCCCTCTCTCTTTCTATCTCTATTTCTATCTTCCTCTTTCTACCCCTCCTCCCCTCTGTTTCTATTTATCTATTTCTCCTCTATCTCTTCACCCTCCTCTCTCTCTCTTTCTCTCTCTCTCTCTCTCTCTCACACACACACACACACACACCACGCCACACCTGGTACAGCCTATGTAGCTCACGCCCCTTAAAGGGAGTGGCAAGTCGTAATCCATGGGCCTGACCAGTTGGCCTGACTCGGGGAAATTCGGATACAATTAGGTCCAATCGTGCGCTACCGAAGAAGTGTTATTGCCGGATTCCTCGCGCGATCGTTAACTCGAATCCCTCCATACGCAACCAACCAATGAGATTCAAATACTGGAATAAAGGACGCGCGATCTTGTTTACTCAAATTTGGGTCAATGTGCGAACATTTATTTGCTGCGCACGATAAATTGAAGTCGCTTTGAACTTTGATCCAGAGAAAGGAGCCGCCAACTGTAAAAGCGCCCATAGATTGCGACTTGTCGCTCCCTTTAATAGTGATGGAGGTATTTCCGGTGACCCTGTTTCACCAAGCTACTATACTACGTGGCAACCGTGACAACGTGGCATGCAGGATCAGTGAGCTCCTTTCCAACTTCCTTCAAATATCATCCATTAATCATTAATCATTGGTAAAGTTCTTTCAGTAACTTGTGTTTAATTGCTATAAGGGCGTTCCCATCACAAGCTTTGCTTCCCGGGGTTTCGCCTCCTTCTAAGTTCTGAAATATTTACTGTTCACTAAAATGCTACAAGTGTCCTTTGTATATAACATTGTACCGATGAGAAGGAAAAAATGTTCTGCAATCCCAAAATTGGTCTTGACAGGTTATCACTTTAACACAGACCATGTATAACAAGTCAAGCGTTGGTGGTATAGTGGTTAGCATAGTTGCCTTCCAAGCAATTGACCCGGGTTCGATTCCCGGCCAACGCAATTCTTTTATTTTTGTACGCTCATTAATCAATGATGTTAATGTACTTAGAACTTTACAGAGAGTACATTGACAGAAACCAGTCGTAAAAGTAGCGACACTCCTTCATTCTCAAGTCTTGCCCTCTCTCTTCTTGGTTTATATTTTATTTTTTCTGTCTCATTTCCCATTATTTTTTACACTTTATTTAAACTTTCTGGGCAAAAACGTCCGTCTAGAGTCAGAAGGACGTTAAGTAATAGTACTTTACATATAGTTTACGACCCTCTTGCTCTTAGAAGTTCCAAACCTTACGGTTAGTGGCATCAATTTTCTTCAAACCGCCCTCTTTATGTTTCGTTATAATAACAACCTTTTGCCCACTTCCTTTTCTTCCATGTTCAGTCGAAACAGTGATATTCACTCTTACCCCACAAGACAATCGGCTAATATTAACTTATTCAACCCCCGCACATTATTGGCTCATAAATCTGTTAGGCATAACGGTCCAGATGTCTGGACACTCGAAATTTACCTACCATTCATTCCTTTAAAAATGCGATTAAGCGCATGCTTATCTCTAAGATGTGATTAATACATATACATGTACAATTATTTCTTGTATTACTACAACGAAGCCTAGAGGTTCATATCACCCGAAAGACTAGAATATTTTCATCCTACATAATTTGTCCTATTACGTGTATAGATATCCATCGACGCCTTTACTATATTACTGATTACATATATTATTTGGGATAATAAAGGCTCCCTCCTCTTTCTCCATCTTCTTACCTTCTATAACTTTATTTTCATCTTTATCTGTTGTAAATAGTGTAAAATTTCAAATTAGTTCATTTAATGTTAACTCCAAGGAGTTATTTCAATGTACTATGTAATATGATGAACCATTCAGAAATAAATAAATAAATAAATAAATAAATAAATAAGAAGAAGACAGTACACTATCAGATGATGTATAGCTACAGTTAATGCGGATAAGACTTATTTGGAGAAAGTTGACTCGTGAAATTGGGGGATATAATGGGGAAAATGCATCCTGAAAAAGACAAAACATTTTGTAGCGATTTCATCTCTCTCTATCCCTTCTATCTCTACTCTGACTCTCTCTCTCTCTCTCTCGCTCTCTCTCTCTCTCTCTCTATCTGTCATCTGTCTCTTTCCCCCTCATTTCTCAACCGAACTTTTGTAGCTTCCCGGAAACATATGGCATATATATACAGGTCTACTCTGAACTCGGTCAACAGTTCTATAGTTACCATAGAAAAAGCTGCATTGAAGTTAAAATGTATTAAAATGTAGCGTTGGGAGAGGGAACAAGCATAGCGTTGGTGGTATAGTGGTTAGCATAGTTGCCTTCCAAGCAATTGACCCGGGTTCGATTCCCGGCCAACGCATCTTTTTTTTTCTTCCCGTCTTTTTGCAGGTTATTTCGTAATTAGAATACAGAAACAAATAATGTGAAATTGATGAATGTGCATTATCTTCATCATATTCATTTAAATAATAATTTAGGTTTTTTTACATAATATTACTGTACTTTCATTCTCAGATGGATTAAAGTGCTTTTCTTTCTATAGAAGATAATATAATTGTAATCTATGAGGCAAAAATCATTTGAGAAATATTTGTGTTATATCCTTCATCTATAAAATATATAATTGACTCACAGAAGCGAGAAAGACAGACAGAGACAGACAGACAGACAGACAGAGGGGATCCTACACTCTTAGAAATGTTGGGTAAATGCCACTGGGTAAATGAAGATTGGGCATAGGTTGGTTAAATCTTGCTCAACTTTTACATGCATTTACCCAACATTGGTCAAAAATAAGAATGATATTGGTAAAGTTTACCCAAAAGTTGGTCGGACTCATAAGGACCCTCATGTTGGGTAAAATTTGGGTAAAGTTTTGCCCAATATTTCTAACAGTGTAAGCTGCAAACCAACTAACATTACAATACGCTATTTATTGTGCCACTGAACAATAATTGGGCTGCTGGACCGTTACACGGGCATGCGTAAAGCTTCTGTGGCGCAATCGGCTAGCGCGTTCGGCTGTTAACCGAAACGTTGGTGGTTCGAGCCCACCCAGGAGCGACACATCCTTTGGTGCGAAATAACTTTTACTTTTTGTTCATAACGTAGAGTTATAACTAACATGACACATATGCATTCGCTATTGACCGGGTTCGATTCCCGGCCATTTTTTTTGGGGTCTTTTTCAAGGTTAAAGTGAAAAATTAATTACCCCGAATCAGGGCACCGAATCTGCGTGCACCATTTTTGTTATTTTTGAATAAAACCCGCCGAGAACAGATGAAAGTATCGTGAACAGGAAGATAATTTTAGTGTGACATAAGGAAACACATGGTAGGGTATAAAATACGTTGCAACCGTATAAGAGCAAATAACAAGAACAGCACTACACTGAATGAGAAAACAAGTAATTAGAATGATAACCTTTAATACACAAGATGAAACACTGTCCCTCTCATCTGAATGGTACTTGTTCACAATATCTTTCTTTCTTTTCTTTTCTCCTTTCCCCCGAAATTTCGCCCCTTTTTTCTCACCTGTTTCCCCTTCTTTTTAACTTGTTAATAGACGCTAAAGTTAACACGTTTCTTTTAATACATGGCATGCCACTATTTTAATTTTTCAAACAGGGTTCTAAAGCCATGCTTTCTCAAAAGACCCCTCCACTTATGTTTTCATTTAATGTATTGAATTATGATCTGTTATATCTATGCCTTATTTGTATATAGCTGTTATGTTTTCCCATCTTCTCAGTTTTTACATTATTATATTTAACTATTTTACATAGCGATAGTGTTATCATAATGTATCCCACATAATAACATCCATTAATGACAACCTCTGAATTAATTTTAAATAAAAAATTAATCATCTAAAGAATTAATAATGTGTAATGGTGAATTGATATATCAAAACCAGTAGCGACTGTTAAATTATAATATTGTACTATAACATGCGACCCCAAAAGCATAATACCCGGTACTGTATAAGAGAAAAAAACGAATGAGAGAGAGAGAGAGAGAGGGGGGGGGGGGGTGAAGAGTTAGAGGAGAAATAGATAAATAGAAACATAACGGGGAGGAGGGGTAGAAAGAGAAAGATAGAAAGATAGAGGGGGAATGAGAGAGAGAGAGGGGGGGGGGTGGAAGGGTGCTAAATAAAATGGGAGGGAGAGACACATACCGGAAGAGAGGAGGATGGGAGAAAAAGAGAGAAAGGAGAGAAAGAAAGATATTGATAATTTATGCTATTTCTTCGTTTCAGAAAAAAGACAAAATGAGAGAGGGAGAGAGCGGGAGAGGGGACAGAGGGAGAGAAATAGAGAGAAAGAGGGAGAGATAAGACAGACAGATGTATTCGAGATGAAGTAAGAATGTCTTTCAAGCACTGGAAGCTTCAGATGAATAGCGCCCCCTTAAAGCGATAAACTCCGAAATTGTATCCTAGCATAATCCTAGCATAATCTTGCATAATCTTGAGCGGGCGACTTTTTCAAGAGCTCCGTAGCTGCGTTATTTATCCATAGACATTTTGGCGGGAAAATTAAATCTGCTCCTCCACTACACCCAGCGGCAACGGTGCCAACAAGTAGCCGACACCAGCCCTTCGACCTACACCCATCTTTGGCTTCTGTCCAGTCTACTTCTTATAGCTTCTGGCGAAATCTGACTTCGTTCCAGTCGCCTAGTTAGTGGAGGCTGAGGCTGGGGTTACCCACAGGCGTTCCCATGGTGATATTGTCACTCATTCTCATACTTTTCTCCACGTATTAATAACATTACAATAACAGGTAAGAGGTTGATTAATCCATTAACATGCGCATGAGATATGGCGTCCTCTAGTTCTTTGTCCTCAGGAGAAGAGGATTACATTTATGCAGCAGATAATCCAAAATTTCGGGATACACCGGAGGTATTATCTTCCGATTGTCACACTCTCCGTGAGGAGAGTGATGACGATTCAAATTGTTCATGGAAAACGGCAATGAACAGAAATTCTGTCAGATCCAAGAAAAGGGCAAGGGTAAGAAGCAATAGCGATGGTATGTTAAATACGAAGAACAAGAAGATTCCTAAATTCTCAACTCCAACGCATTTAAGTAGGAAAGTGGTCATTGTTGGTCTGGAAAAAAATGTATGCAGTGCTAATCAAGTGCGGGTTTACAGAGAAATTCATGATCTCGTTGGAAAACTTGTAGGTATGGTTAAAGTAAAAAATATGTTGATTTTGACATGTGAGAATGAGAAACAAATTATAACCCTGTTACAGTTAACACAGTTGGCTGGTTTAGACGTAAAAGTTACACGTTATGAAGAAGATCAGGTGGTTACAACGAAAGGGGTCATCCATAGAATCGATACTCAAATCAGCAATGAAGAAATAGCAGATGTATTAAGAGAACAGAATGTAATAAATGCTAAGCGATTTAGGAAGAAGATCAATGGAGAAATGGTACCCACTCCATCGGTACTTATTACTTTCAAAGGTAAAAGTAAACCGGATGCTGTAAATTTTCTCTATGAGATTAGGCGTGTGGATAACTTTGTCCCACCCGTGACAAGGTGTCATAAGTGCCAACTATTTGGTCATATGAAAGATAATTGTAGGGGTAAAATACGTTGCGTGAGATGCGGAGGCGAACATGAATTTGACGCTTGCGCACAAAAGGAAAACAGGAAGTGCTTTAGATGTGGAGATAATCACTCAGCGGCGTATCAAGGATGCAAATCTTATATAGAAGCTAAGCAAATACAAACAATTAAACTGAATGAAAAGCTCACATACGCGCAAGCGACAAAAGTGTATCGCACTCAGAAAAATGTAAATGTTGTAGAGACATCTAATAACACAGTCAACACGAGTAACTTCAAAGAGAACCCTCAAAGTAAACAGAACAAATTAGATTCCAACTTAAAATTACAGAGTCCTGGACATGAAACAAGCCCTCACTCCCATATCCCACCTGCGGCTCAAGTACACAAGAGAAAAGAGAAAAGGCGGGAAAGAGACGGGAAGTCTGAGCAGGGTTCTTCAAATATTAATCAAACTGGCTTTCCCAATAATGTGACATCATTAGATTTGATTATGTTTATTCTGGTTGCGATACGTAAGTTACTTCTTTCTGAGAACGATGATCAATTTGTGGAAGCTGCTGTCAAAGCGGGTAAAGATTTTTTAAAGGCGGACATTACCATGGAAATGGTAAAAAGCCGCCTTAAATGACACAGCCCGTTTCAGATATAACTATACTACAATGGAATGCACAAGGTATGATTTCACATGGTGCGGACTTTTTAACGTCAATATTTGATAATAATTTATTGGGTTCTAACCCAGATATTATGTGCATTCAGGAAACATGGTTTAATGATTATAATGTGTCTTTTATTCCGAATTACATTTGTGTCTGTAGAAATAGACCGGATGGTAGAAGAGGTGGTCTAGTTATATATTTAAAAAAGGATATTACTTTCCAGGTTATGAATGTTAAAGGGAATATCGAATACCAAAGAGTTGATATTTTTTCAAAGAAAGGGATCATTTCAATTTTTAATTATTATAATCCATGTAAAAAGATTGAAGTGGAAGAATTAAATGAAATGGTTAGAAATGTGCCAGGGAGGATCATAATTCTGGGCGACTTTAATAGCCACAACCCACTCTGGGGAGCAGTAAATTAGATGCAAACGGCAGAACCGTAGAGACTTTTATGGAAGATCATGATCTAGCATTGCTAAATGACGGTTCTCCAACGAGGTTAGACCCTCATTTTGGAACACATTCAATGTTAGATTTATCTATAGTTTCCAAGGAACTAGCGTGTAAAATGGAGTGGGAAGTACGGTCTAACAACTTTGGCAGTGATCACAATGCGATTGTTATTAAATTGAAACAGTCGGGTAATACGATTATACATGAATACACAGATATCGGATTTAGATGGAGTTTTAGAAATGTAAATTGGGAAGGGTATAGAAATGCAATAAAAGAGGAATTATCAAATCAAGTGTATAATAGTGACTTTAAATTAGATATTCAAAGTCGATACAACGCCATTGTTAATGTTATTCTGAATGCGTCAAACAGGTACATTCGTCGAGTTCGACTAGGAGGGGGGAAAAGAAGTAAAATAACTCCTTGGTGGAACGAGGAGTGTCAAAAAGCAGTTGCGGAGAGGAATCATATTAAAAACAGATTAAAAAGGTATTATGACATAAATGATGTTAAACAATACTTACAAAAGAAAGCCTTTGCACAGAAGGTACAGAGAAGGGCTCGTTTCGACTATTGGTCTCAATACTGTGCTAGAATGAATAGATTTACAGACATAGGGAAAGTGTGGAAACAGGTGAAAGGAATGCGAGACAGCACAAAGAACACTCACATTTTTCACAATCTAATCGTTGATGGTAATATGGTAAGTGAGTCTAAAGATAAAGCAAACGCCGTGGCATCCTTTTTCAAATCTATTGATAGATCATTTTCCGTAAACGATAATGAAATTGATGATGCTCTATTTACCCACATTATGGATGATGACTGTATTAATGATGATTTTAATATGAATGAGTTGAGGAACGTTTTAAAAGAAATGAGAAATTCCGCTCCAGGTAAGGATGACATTTATGTGATTATGCTAAAAAACTTGCCCCCAATAGCACTTGTTTACATATTAGAGTTATATAATGAAATCTGGGAAAATTCATGTTTTCCAAGCCAGTGGTATGAAGTTGTCCAGATACCTATTTTGAAACCTGGAAAAGAAGCGACGGATGTGTCATCTTACAGACCAATTTCGTTATTATCTTCCCTCTTTAAAGTCATGGAAAAAATGATTAAAAATCGGCTGACTTGGTATTTAGATAAAAATAAACTTTTAAACCCAATTCAATCAGGATTCCGTAAATATCGAAATGTCAAAGATCATTTAATCAGACTCGAGACCGACATACATTCAGCATTGAGTGAGAAAAAATATACTGTAGCTGTTTTTCTAGACTTGGAAAAGGCATATGACTCGTTATGGAAAGGAGGTCTCTTCAAAAAATTGTCAAGGTTAAAAATTCATGGAAAATTATTGTGTTTTATTAAAGCTTTCTTAAAGAATAGATATTGTAATGTTAAGGTTAACAATTGTTTGTCGGAAAATTATGTGTTAGAAAACGGTATCCCACAAGGGAGCTCTTTAAGTCCTGTACTTTTTACTTTGATGTTGAATGACTTAAAGATTAACGAAAGTGGAGTTAAATTATCATGTTATGCCGATGATATTGCAATTTGGTTTTCTGGTTCCAACTTAGATCTGGTTCGCCAGAAACTACAGGAAGCCCTCCATGAAATCGAAATTTGGTGCTGGAGGTGGAAATTAAAGATTTCACACACCAAGTCGGTAGTTTTGGTATTTACCAATAAACAAAAGAAAGACATTGCTTTGAAAATAAATGGGCATGTTTTGCCTCATTGTGAGCAGTTTAAGTTTCTTGGTATGTGGCTGGATTATAAACTAACTTGGTCGGTCCATATTAACGCAATTATTGAGAAGTGTAAGAAAAGATTAAATTTATTACGTTGCGTTTCAGGAACTACATGGGGAAATAAGTATGAAATTTTGATGATGATATATAAAGGACTTATTTTATCTGTTTTAGACTATGGCAGTGAAATGTATGATTCTGCGTGTATATCTCTGAAGAAAAAGCTAGACGCTATACAATACAGAGCACTAAAAATTATTACAGGGACTATACATAATGTATCCTTGGAGGCTCTACAGGTGTTAACCGGAGAATTGCCGCTGGAACTTAGGAGAAAATTATTTAATGATAAATTTAGATATTATTTGTTGTTTAGCTCATCCAGTCATCCTTCTAAAGAAATTCTTGGTGATCATTATACCATGAATAGAAGTGAATGGAAGGGTGGGAAAGCACCATTTAGCCTTAGAGCCAGTCGAGACGAAGTTAATGTAGAAAATCAAGACAATTTAATACCGAAAATTCCCGAATGGCGATTATCCCGTCCTCATGTGTCATTTGATACTCGAGGTAAAATACCAAAAAGGGATATGCTTGCAGCCGAGATGAAATCCATTGTTCAGGACAGAATAGGAATAATATGGAAAGGATATTTGCATGTATATACAGATGGGTCTAAACTTGAAGATCTCAGAACAGGAGCTGCGTTTTATGTTCCCCAATATCAGGTGATTAAATCTTTTAGATTGTCACATGTATGTATCATGAGAGCGGAACTCGTCGCCATTCTAATGGCTCTGGAGTGGTTAGACAGTTTCGTAAAGTCCTGTTCAGTGGTCATTTTTAGCGACTCATTGTCAGCCCTTCAAATGATCGACTCATACTTTATTAGATGCGCTGTTGTCAATGAAATCTTACACAAAATTCATAATTTTTTGTCAAAGGATATTCTTGTCTTTTTTGAATGGATTCCATCTCACTGTGATATTAACGGCAATGAAATAGTTGATAGGGCTGCCAAGAAAGGCGCTCTGAAAAATCATTTAGACATTGTTTTATCTAACACTACAAGCGAACTCGCATGCTCTCGGTTGGTTTATTATAAAAATATTTGGCAAAATGAATGGAATAGTTCAGAAAAGGGAAGATTTCTATATGCTCTGCAGGACAAGGTTACCGAGCAGGCATACAGAAAAGGCTTGTCTCGGAGAGATGAATGCCTGATCCAACAACTGAGAGTAGGTAAGTGTTCATTAAATTTTTATATGTTACAAATCAATCAGCATTCTTCCGGTCTTTGCGAAGTGTGTAAAGTATTTGAAACTATCGAACATTTCATTTTATATTGTTCAAAATACGAAAAAGAGAGACACATAATGATCAGAAAGTTAAAACTCAATAACCCAACCCTTAAGCAACTTTTGACTAACCCTGATTATATTCGGGAATTATTATGTTATGTACATGCCACTAACCGTTTTGGTTAGTCTGCTTTTTCCATGAACAGTTTGTACCGCGCGCATGGCATTTATCTCACAATTCTTAAACTGGATTATTGTATTTTGCTATTTCGCTTCGGCTTTCGTGTACTAATTTAGGTGATGGAATATATATATATATAATCTGTTTTTCACTAATGATTTCATGCAACTAATAATCACCAAATGGATCGACGTTATACGTGGGCCTTCCTTAGCCGAAGTCCCACTGACGAAAGTGGCTGGCGCGTATAATCTGGAGAGATTGAAGTGCGCCATCATATTCAACTACAACAAACTCCATGTGGAGGGGATTGACTTAAAGGAGAATTAACCCCTGAGTACAAATTTACTTATATTGAAAGGTGTAATATATTCCTACTTATTGGCCTAAATCATTTTCTAATAAGATATTAGAAAAGGGTATAAATAAAGATATTCCAACACCCGGTATCGTCTCCTACTCATTTACATGGGGGCTGCCATTTTCTTGCTGATTTGGATTTGTACATGAACCATTGAGAAATGTTCCGGTCAGGAAGATATTTTGAATCCAAGACCTAAATTGATTTTCTTCATTACCTAAAATCCCATATGTGACGAAAAATATAAAGTGGGTGTTTACATGATTTATAAAAATTAAATCTTTATAATGATACTTTTAAATTGTCTGGTTTTGCTTAACAAAAATCTGTTTTCTTGGGTTTGCCAAACAGAGCAGAACATAATATATGCAGCATGCATTCTGACTTTTCAAGTCCCATTATCCGAAAGCAGGTGAATGCATAGTTTGCCGCTATAGATGCTCAGGGAAGAAGCATCCATAAAATTTGAATTAATTTGCTCCGTCCATTGCGTCACAGTATGTAGAAAATAGATTTATATTAAGCGAATATCGATTTTCAACAGAAATATATAAGGAAATCTTCAGTTTAAAAATAAATTGACATATCTATTCTATATTTTTAATCTCAAATGGGTTTTTAATTTTGAAAAAGGCAATTGGGCATTTGGATTAAGAAAATCTTCTTGTACACATAAAAAATGGCAGCCCCCATGTATTGCTAGCAGACGATACATATTGCTAGCAGATGATAAATTTTGCTCAGAAAATCTTGATTCGTATCGATCTCGTATATTTTGACGCGAAGCCATATAGTCTAACAAGTAGGAATAAATAACACCTTTGAACACTATCGTCTTTATTGTTTGAGGTTAATTCTCCTTTAAAGGGAAGGTAAACCCTGGACTTTTGGCTTACTGAGAGTGTTAAGAGCACAATTCTTGACATTACTGTGAAAATTTACCTCTTATGAACGCTTGACGGTGGAGTAATTCACACTTTTGTGAGCAATGATCGTCTGCTACAGCCTGCTATCGGGGTTGGCCATATTTTTGATTCACCCGTGCTATGATGACGTTTTGTCGGACATACCAAGGGGAACTGTGATTGGCTGAAATTCGGAACGTCTTGTTCATTTTTATTATATTGGAGCGTCCGAACGCCTGGCAGTACACCATTTTGAAACGCGTAATAATGGCGGCATCCGGGTACTTCTGGTCCGAGAGGTCCGACAAAACGTCACAGGGCGGGGCTTATCTGTTCAAAATGGCGACGCACACGATCGATATAGGACCTTCTAGCAGACGACAAAATGATATTTCTAACTACATGTACTTGTTGACGGCGTTAGGGGGGCCCAAATGTGTTGAAATTCGACATATATAATCAACAATGTGCCCTTCAACTAAACAGCTAACTAAATCGCCAGGATTTACTTTCCCTTTAATTTAATTATACTATGATCTGCGCGAAGCTCGCTCCAATATCAAATGAAAATGTTCGATTGATCGCTACACTCAAACAATGAAATGTTTCGTGACACAAACAGGAGGATATGGATCTAATATATTGTAATGAGACGGCCTTTTCAAGACCTTCAGCACCCGTCCCCATACTTCAACCCCCGCCGCTTTGCTTCAGTCCCCATGGGAAAGTACGCCCCAGTCTGCACCGGTACATAATTTTGAAACTGATATAATTCTTGAAATATGGTATATCTCTATCACTTTGTTACCGTTAATATATTCCCCTCTCAGATACTGATCGTGATCCATCCAATTTGATGCACTATATATTAAGAGTACATTGAAGATTCTAAACAACAAATTGAGTAAAACAGAACTACCAGTTGGATGGTCTATATTATAGGCCTTGTAACAAAAACCAAAACAGCTTTTTAAGCACCAATTACGAAGAAGTTAAAATTAAAATTGTTTTAATCGGGTCCATGTGGCCTTCAATGAAAGTCCACTTTCAACCAAGCTGAAGTATTTAGGATTTCTTTATTTTTATCCATAATCATTTTGCAATATTTTACTTTTGTCTTTGAAAATTCCATCAATTGTGCAACAGATATTTCTGACGCGAATATCCGTTTACTTTTGCAGTTATCAACGAGCATTTTGTACTTTTTTCAAGAAGTTTATATTTCATCCATTTTCCAACAAAAAAATAAACAACGTTTACAGATCACTATCATCAAACAATTCACGCATTAAATAATGAAATGCATATTCACTGAAAATTATATAAGGGTTTTTGAAATGTCTACATCTTTTAAAACGATAGACTCCGAAATTGACATATGACTACTTACACTCTATGCTAGCTCTTGTCTGATATCGGAGAAATTCAATGATTTCAAAGAACCGATGCTTTAGCTGCTGTTTAATGGAGTTACAGATGAGTCTTTCTTGGTAATGTGGATGAATAAAAACTTGTAAACATGAAAGAAACATCAAGTTTAATAGAGACGTAAAGCTACTTAAACCGGCCCGAATTCTGTGTAATCCGTGTCGTGCATCTATTCAAGATCGTGGGAATGTTCACGAAGCAGTGCGAGGTCGCATGACTCGTCTGGAAGCAAATGCTTCTATTGATTTGGTAGACAAAAAGGCTTCTGAGGGTAGTGTTTTTATGACGAGACGAGACGAGGGATACCCGTACATACACAGTGAGTCACACCCAGGGCCTAAGGCATACGAGGAGACGGAAAATGGCGGCTGCAGCCCCCCGTGAATTTTGAAAATAATATTTGGCAAACGTCAACTCACCTTCGGGCAGCCACTACCTCATATTCAGGTAGCGAGGTTCTCTATTGGAAGTTATGATGCATTATCTAGTATATTTTAGTACAAGATTTCAATTTCAATGAAATAAAAAAATGGCGTAATTTTTTTGCTAGCTCCCAACGCTCACAGAATTTAGGAAACTGCAAAGTTGACATTTGGTGAATCTGTGCTTATATTTTATCGTTTATCACGTTTAATTAAAAGTGAGAAAATATATCATTCATGAGCGTATACATCGCCACGGGAGCGGATCCGACCTTTTTTTAATAGAGGAGGGCGCAAGTCTCAGAAAAAGTTCTGAGAGGCAAAAAAAGAAAGAAATTCAGTCATCGACGTACTGTATAATTATATTCAAAACATTAAACATTTGTATAAAGAAACCACCTTGCTGCCCAATACGAAATGGCAGTTGCCAGAATATTTGTAGTTTCAAAAGCCCCCCCCCCCCCCTCCACTTGGTATCAAATTACCTGCACATTATGTGCTCTATATAGTTCAATAATCATGCTAAATGATTATAGGCAATGTTTGATTTTTTTATAGATGTGTTATTAATTGAAATATAATGTGCAATCACATTGCAAGAAAATCACAAATATGGCAATTAATGTATCACTAGAAACTGGGAAGCTTACAGATGGCAATCGTATAAGTTTGTTTTATGTCAACTGCGTATCTGATGATTATAAAAACAACATAAATAAAAGCTCTTCTAAGCATCTGGAATATCCGAGGATTCGCCAGAAATATAGCGATGTTTTGATGTCGTCACACTAGGGATCGATCCTGCTTAAGCAGACGACGTCCTATAATGAATGAACGTAATTGCAATGCAATTATTTATCAAATTATAAAGAGTTTGGTATATTTAACATGACCTTATTTCACACCATTCTAAAAGGGAAAGTGAAACTGATTCTGATAACTAAAACCGTTTGATTGTAAATACACAGGAGAAGGGTCAATGATCAATGAAATAAACCCAATTTTCAAATTGAAAAGCCCTCCGAATAATATCACAGATTGTATTCGTTCCCTCTTGAAACGCCGAACATGCCCCGGTGCAAGCAGCTGAAAATACAATGGCGTCTTATTTTGTTTACAAGTGACTGATTCCTTTATTTTTTTAACGCTGCATTTTTCATCAAAATAATACCATACACGAAGTTAAGAGTGAGGCAACAGACTAACATTAAGACTGACGCTAGTCAAGTAAGAGAAATAAGTGAAGAGGAGATGACAAAACAGGCACTGAAAAATGTGTAAGATGTTATGGGACATCGTCTGCTTAGACAGGACTGGTCCTTCGTGTGTCGTCACACATCTCAGCAGCGTTCAAGGAGCTCTTCAGCTGCTATATCGGGGGCTGTATTTTACCGTTTTATAATTGATAATAATCATTAATTCAAATGTTTCCAAGCGTTGAATTTGGATAACCTTGTATAATTTATGCCATCTATGCAATAATAAGTATTAAGCCAATATTTATTTTGATGGAATTTTCTTGCAATGTGATCTTTAATGACTGTGACCTTCGAATGTTCTTTTTTTTAGATAATGTATTCCGTGGATTATTGTTTTTAATCATGAGAATGTAAACTAATCTTCGAAAAAATCCCGCTAGAAATATGTAATGTTTTCCTCATTTTCATCGCCACATCATTTTCTCTTTTTAGACCATATAGGCCTACAAAGTTTCATACTCTTTCTGTAATTCTCTTTTGCTCCATTAATCTCCATCTACTCATGGTGATTTCTTTTCCATTCTTTCTCTTTCCCTCTCTCGTATTCAAACCTATCAGCATGCAAGTATACTTTCAGAATTGCTATTTTGTGTTATACTGTGCATAAGGAGAGAGAGAGAGAGTAATGAGAGATATATCATATAAATAAAGAAGAGAGAGGGAGAAAGAGAAATACAGAAAGAAGTAAAGAGAGAGAGAGAGACGGAAAAAAGAGATAAGCAGTCGATAGAAATAGTAAGATATCTAGAGGCGAAGAAAGAGAGAAAGTTTGTTTGTACAAAATTATGTTTATGATACAAATGTCGATTTTAATTGGAATGAGCAGAACACTTTCTAGTCTTACTTCTCATCAATTTGCATACTTTGTAAGTTTATTTAATATACCTCCACGCTCCAACCCTATATTTTCTTTTCCATCTAACACTCTTGTGGGTTCTAAATTTGTTCCGCTCTTAGATTCTTTCACCTCATCTTTCAATGTATCCGCTTAACTTAATAATTATGTACGACCTACGAACTATAACTATACTCATGTTAACTATAATAAATAGACACACAAACGCTGAAAGTATCATTCATAACAAAATATATTATCGTCATGCATGAATATACACATTTACATTAAATTAAAAATGATTTCAATCATTATAACATCAGCATGATCAGTTTATGACCATCTTTGGCATTAGACGCAAGAACATTGGCAAAAGCAAAAAAAAATCTTTATAGAAATATAAAGTACATGTATTTGCAACTTGTTTCGGATGAATGCAAGTGTTCTAAAAGTCGAATAATAAGTCTTTAGTTTTGGTATTCAGACTGCAACCATTTCCAGCTTTCTGTCCAGTACATGTGTCTTGTAATGCCTCTTCAGGTTGCCTGACTGCGCGAAAGCTTGCTGACATCCTTCATGGTGGCAGCGGTATACGGTCGTTCCCCGGTATGAGTACGGCGATGTTTGGTCAACGTCGATAGATCCCCGAATCCGAAGAAGCTAAATGCTCAGAATGATGGCTTTCTAGCATTTCCTTGCAGTACATGCAACCTGAAACATTAAGCTAACATTGTATTATCACACTTCCTCTCAATAAAGAACAGTGAATATAGACCCGTTTCATAGAATTCGGCACGTTACGTCAAACGAAGATGAAGCTCTATTGAGCGGAGGTGCGACCGGTTCCTAGCGCTCTGATTGGTCGATAGTTTATTGCCGCGGTGACATCAATGAACTTTGTGGAACGCCAGTTTATAAAAATTTGCTGCGGCAGCCATAGACATGGTCATGGACGGAAAAGGTATATCACATGTGTGAGGCAATAAACAGATGGAATTCGACCCCAACCTTTAATGATTTTTTGTTAAATTATTATCATTCAATTTCGAGGGGGTTATATTATATATAAGAGTTATATTTTATTGAAAGCGTGTTTATCCTCAAAAAAAGTGGAATTCTAGGTCCTTTATTGCATTTTGTATATTTCATCTCCTCCTATATAGTATACCACCCGGGGAAAATTAAGTGATAAGCAACAAGGCTAATAGGAGAAAGTGTTTGATTTTAAAGTGAATCCAGGTTCGTTTTGTAGGGGCTATTTTGCCCTCCCCATAAATCACGATTTTAACAATCACCCAAATCGGATTGAGGGTTGCTGAGGGGTTGGGGGGGGGGGGGGGGTGTTATAGAAAACCGCCTATTCCCGACCAAAGGGTAGTGTACAGTAAAAGTCACATTTAATATAAAAGGGACTATCGATCTGCCTTGCGTCCATTAGGAAGATCAACACTGTTAATCGAGCTCAGTAATGTAAGATTTATGTTTTCTTGTTCGGTTTTAATGAATGCAACCACAGTTCTGTCTAAAATCATAACCATTTGACTGCATTATTAATACACTTTTGTGATAGTATAGCTCTTATCTGATATCGGACGAATTCAATGACTTCAAAGATCTGATGCTATAGCTTCTGTTTAATGGAGCAGTTACATATGAGTCTTTCTTGGTATTGTACAAGAATAAAAACTTGAAAACATCAAGTTAATAGAGATGTACTTAAAACCCGTCTTCACCCATTCAAGCACTGCAATAAATCCCTATAATCCGTGTCAGGAATCTATTGAAGATCGTGGGGCAAGTTCACGGCGAAGGTTGTGCAGAGATTGGAGGACCGGTCTGGGAGCGAATGACACAGCTTCTATTGATTTGTGTAGCTATATTTAAATTATCTAGTAGAAAGGCTTCTGTTGGTAGTGTTTTAACCCTTTCGAGACAATTGACCACATTTTGTGGTTTGACTGAATAAATTTTGATTCAGAGTTCTAAAAAATATACCAGATGCATGAGTAAAAAAGAGCAAAAATTTCTGCACACATTATGTCCATTTTTGGTGCATGACCATATTGCATTTGATGCCAGGAATTTTAAAAACGAGAATAGGCTTTAAATTTCTTAAATTAAATCATTATTTCAACTCCGCATCACGCGTTTAATTTTATGCGTAATTTAATGACCGTGACCTTTGAATGTTTTGTTTTAATATGTATTCTTTGTATTTTTCATGAGAATAAAATTACACTTGATATTACACAATATTCATTCTCCTCCACACCAATCCATACATTTAACAAAAATATTAGTGTTATACTCTGTGAAGAGAAAGGGAGAGAGAGAAAACAAGAAATAAAAGGAAATATAATTATAGAAAGAGAGGGGTGAGATATTGAGAGAGACACATATAGGAAGAGAAAGAAAAATAATAATTTAAGAGACACATAGAAAGATTAAGGGATTAAGAGGGAAAGAAAGAGAGAAAGAGTATAGCTTTGTAATTATAATATGCCGATTTGAACTGGAATGAGCAGAACTCCTCACTCTCTTCTCTTATATAACTCACTATACTCATCATGCTTAACATGTTAAATATTCACTTAAAGAGTTAAAAAGTCATGGCGTATTAAAATACAACCACACACTCTACACCTATTCTCTAATCAATCTGACTCTCTCGTGGCTCTTGTTCGTTTTAAATTAGTTCTTCATATGCTTCTTTCAGTCATCACCTCATCTCTCCATGTGTTTGCTTTCATGACTCTAAGACATAGGAGTAACTACTAGAATGAATAGACCAACGAACACTGAATGTATTAATCATAACAAAATATAATATGGGTGTGCATGAATATATACAAATATTTTCAATAAATTGGCAATTATTTCAATTATAACATGGGTAAGGCACCGTCTTTGGCAAAATCATTTCTGCAAACTGGTTCAAAAGATGGCAAGTGTTCTATAAGTCCTTAATCAAATCATGAGTCTTTAGTCTTGATATTCAAACTGCGACCATTTCCAGCTTTCTGTCCAGTACATGTGTCTTGTAATGCCTCTTCAGGTTGCCTGACTGCGCGAAAGCTCGCTGACATCCCTCATGGTGGCATCGGTACGGTCGCTCCCCAGTATGTGTACGGCGATGTTTGGTCAACGTCGACAAATCTCCGAATCGCTGTTGACAGTCTTGACAGCAGTAGGGACGGTCTCCTGTATGAGTGCGTAGATGAGTACGAAGAGATGTTCTCTGAGCGAAGGCTTTCGGACAGGATGGGCACTGGAAGGGGCGGGCTCCTGTGTGGGTTCGCTGATGGGACGAACAGTTGGAGGCCTGAGCGAATCGCTTGGGACAAAACTTGCATGAGAAGGGCAGCTGTCGTTCAGCATCGGACATCGTTGACGTGTTCGATGATGGTTCATCCAATCGTTGACGTTTTGAAGGCAACTCGGAGACGTCGGGTGATGAAGCGAAAACCGTCGGAGACCTCCGGAGTGCATCAGGAAAATAGGGAGGATACGAGGTAGAGCTAGTCGGAGAAGATCGCGAGCCTTCGGTATCAGAGTTTGAGTAGACCGAGCCTGTGAGTGACGACGGAGCAGGCCACGATCGCTGAGGAGAGTGAAGATAAGGTGGGAGTAGTTGAGTGTTCGTTCGCACAGGACAGTAGCTAACGGTACTGCTTGGTCTAGAAGTCGACGTCAATGACGACGAAATCAGCCAGTTGACGACAGATGATCTACGAGATGTCTTCGACGTCAAAGGACTGTAGCCAACGGTACTGCTTGGTCTAGACGTCGACGTCGATGACGACGAAATCAACCAGTTGACGACAGATGATCTACGAGATGACTTCGACTTCACTCGGTCACTGCTTTGAATGCCATCTTGTCCAGTTAGACGAATGATAGAATTAGTATCTCCAGGAGGACACAGAGGACAGTTGGGGATACCGCATTTGAAGACGGTAGATGGAGTGTGTTGGTGGTGTCGAGACCAGATAACGGAGGCGATGGCCTTGTTGAAGTTGGGCTCTTGAGTCTCAATAGTGATCGGTGACAGGCCACACTTGCTACCAAAGGACAGGAGAGAGGACGCCGCGTGTAGACGGTCCATGTCGTATTCGTTGCGATTGGACCTGTATGACAAAAAGCGAGAAGAGACATTTAGGATGGTTCTTTATGATACAAGCTAAATATTTAAGATGAAAAGCAATTCACTCGTTGTTAACATTTGAAATATTTTACATCTGACCAAACAGAAAACAAACTCCAGACTGAAACAGTAAAACTATTAAAACGAACAAGAGAATTTATGATAATAAAGCCGCATGCCATGACAGTCTGATCGTGACAAGTCGGTATCATGTAATAAAATATACAATCAAAATAGATAAAGTACATGGTAAAACTATTATTTGAAGGTTGACGATGAGCTTTGCAAGACTTAAATTGTCAGGTGATGAAATGAATTCTACAGAAGCAAATACTTACATGATGCCGAAAGGCAGTGGAGACATTTGGGTGGATGGCAGGGAACGAGTGTGGTAAGAAATTACTCCAAGAAGAGTGTGACGAGTTGAGAACCAAGTAAGTAAGTATTCGCGTTGCTCTGGAGAAGGCAAATGCTCAGAATGATGGCTTTCTAGCATTTCCTTGCAATATATACAACCTGGAACATTAAGCTGACATTGTATTTTCACACTTCCTCTTAATAAAAAACAGTGTATATAGCCCCGTTTTCATAGAATTCGGCACGTTCCGTTAAACGCAGATGAAGCTCTATTGAGGCGGTGCGAGCGGTTCCTAGCGCTCTGATTGGTCAATAGTTTATTGCCGCGGTGACATCAATGAACTTGGGCGAGGTGAATGGCCGGTGGCCGAGCTGGGTCCTTTGTTCCGCTGTGTTTTCAGACGCTCCGTGTAGATGGCGTAGGACAATGGTTTCAAACGAAGCGCTACCTGCTCAAGACCCAGGACCGTTTAACTCAAGGACAATGATTTTCTCTGGAGGATGTGCGGACAAGAGCGCCGCAATAGGAGGACAGAGAATAGGTCCAGAGAACCCTGAAAAGAAATATACAAACTGGTCTCTTATTAATGGACATGAAGAAAGAAACCTAGGTTATTTAAGACTTGCTTTGGGTATTCACATGATTCATGTGTAGATCGTGGGAAAACTTTGCAGACACGACTTGAGAATGTTCGAGTTATCAATAGAATGACCCTTACAAGAGCTTGAAAAATAGGTTATGAAAGCAAATTGCAAATATATTCTCATTTACAGAGATATAATTATGGAATATCCCAGTAAATGAGATAGTTAATCATAACCAACCGCTCGCTGAAAAGCATTTGAAACTCGATTTTGATGCAATATGAATGTATATTTTGTTAAAAATACATGTACATTATTTTTTTTCAGTTATTACTTTGTATAATTATATTGCAAAGTTGAAAATAAGTGTCTTCAAAATTGGAATTGAAATTGATATTGTAAACAGGGGGGGGGGGGGGGGATACCTAAACTCAATCAGTGACTGCCTGTTTATAGGGGTTATCTTCATAATACATTTTTTGCACACCTTACATAATTATTTTAATTTAAATGCTCAGAATGATGGCTTTCTAGCATTTCCTGGCGGTATTATGCAACCTGAAACATTAAGCTGACATTGTATTATCACACTTCCTCTCAATAAAGAACAGTGAATATAGACCCGTTTCATAGAATTCGGCACGTTACGTCAAACGAAGATGAAGCTCTATTGAGCGGAGGTGCGACCGGTTCCTAGCGCTCTGATTGGTCGATAGTTTATTGCCGCGGTGACATCAATGAACTTGGGCTGCTGTGAACGTCCAGTGGGCGGAGCTGGGTCTATTGTTCCGATGTGTTGTCAGATGCCCCGCGGAGGACAATGGCTTCAAACGCTTACTTTGTGGAACGCCAGTTTATAAAAATTTGCTGCCATAGACATGGTCATGGACGGAAAAGGTATATCACATGTGTGAGGTAATAAACAGATGGAATTCGACCCCAACCTTTAATGATTTTTAAAAAATTATTATCATTCAATTTCGAGGGGGAAAGAGTTATCCCAACGCAGTACATTCAACAAAATAATATATATTCATCATAATTCAATTACAAAATAATAACCTCGATATTTCTTTTTCTGTTATTACAAAATAATAACTTCGATATTTTTTGAACATAACTTAGAATCATGCATTATGTTACAACCTTTTTTTTTGTAGCAAAACTTACGATCATGCATTTTTTGCACACCTTACATAATTATTTTATAATTTACCGGATACCAAGATAATAAAAAAATAAAATAAAACTTTTTAGCCCTCCATAGACTATTTTATTGAGTCAAATAAACAACATTTTAAAATTCAATGAAACTAATATCTTAAACTCAAATAAAGCAATACTTTTACATTTCTCTCATTTTCGTTTAAACAAACAAAAACCGAAGTGCCTGCCATTTAGTAACAAATTTGTTATGCAGACCCGATATAGAATAAATATATCTCTCATCCTCGTAATATTGAATAATTTTTATCTTCATACTACCGAAAATCGCAATTTTTTCATTGAGCTTTTGTACAAATAGTTGTTGCTTAATCAAAGTTACTATGCAATTTAAAGCATCATTTCTCTTCTCTTCAAACCCCAAAATTATATTTTCTAAATTAAACTTTATCCATTTTGCTGTTTCATTCCAGATTGATTAACTGATCTCACATTCATTAAAACAAAATGTACAATGTCTTCCAACTCTTTTTTACAGAACGAACATTTTTCCTTACTGACTATTTTCATCATATGTATATATATATATATCAAACAGAAAACGAAATACTCCCGCCAAAGCAGCAAAAACGATAACAAAACAACAAAACAAAAGGAAGCAAATTAAAGGAAGAGAAAAGGAGAGAAAGAGATATAAAGAGAGAGAGAGAGAGAGAGTCTGTGATGTGTGTAAAAGGGGGTTCTTCTATTCTTTTTCCCTATTCAAAAATAATGGAGAGAAATATACATTGACCGATTTTATCGTTATAGTTGTTGTTATCGTTATCAGGGATATTAGATCGGCCATTTAATAGAGAGGTCACATTAGATTATGTTTATGTATTTCGAAAACGGATTCAATGAAAGAAGCTATGGAAAGAGAAAATGATGAAGTACAAAGAGGAGACAAATCTATTCTTAAAAAATGATACTATGAGCAAATTCGATCTATTCAATTAATTGATTAAAAAAACAACAGTTATAAAGGCCCAAATATAGCGTTGAGGGCAATGAGCCTATTATAGAGATAGGGATGGTCATTAGCATGATTAGTTGAACCAATCCACAGAACTCCTTGCAGTTGCAACTGTACCGTATCCAATAACTCAGGATGTCGCTGCCTTTGAATCTTATTGCTCAGTGATGAGCATGAACGCTGCGTTCACTCACCATGGCATAATTCCGAAAATGTAACAGGGGTTGAAATCCTTGGGTTTTTTAGGTGATCTGTCGTAGTCGACAGATCACCTCTTATATTCGTCAGAATTTTCTTTCTTTATTTCTTTATTTTTATTTTCTCCCCCTTTCTTGTTTCCACGAAATCTCAAAAAGTTTTCAGTCAATTTTCATGATATTTCCGTCAGTCATCATGTCATATCAGATCAAGCTCGGGTATCTTTTTCAAGGTCATCAGGTCATCGTGACGTCATCCATGCGCCATTTTGTGAAATCACATTATCAATCATATCTTCATAACGAGTCATCAAAAATGAACCATATTTGACACACATGAACTTCAGGTCAAAATTTAAGCATTTTAAAATTTTCCGTCCGTGCGCGTCCGTGTGCGCGTTATGCGCGCGCGCAGCGCGTACATAACGTAAAAACGCCGTTTTTTCGCATGGTTTGTCTTCCTGACACTATTCTTGACAATTTCCAACTATTTACAGTCATTCTCGACCTTCCATAATGTCGTACGCGCGCGTCAAACTTTCAAATTCGTGCGCACATCAATGGGCATTCTAATGTAAAAAGTGGTAAAAACATGCCCATCTAGAATTCGCCATAGCTCGTCAGAATGCACGGAACCCCCCCCCCCCCCCCAATTTCTTTACATATTCTGAAAGCCTGTGAGTTGTAGATTCGAATTCATGTAGAATTTTTGTCGATCTCATGTTCTAACGTCATCGTATATGCATATGAACTCAAGAAAATGATTTTGAAAAAATGACGTCATCTTTTTTGTATTCATTTGATAATATTTCAGCAATAGGTGGTCAGTTTTCTTCCAAATTTTGATATGTTATAGCTGAGACAATTCTCTACCAGATCAGTTACCACCATTTTTCATTTTGATGACGTCATCACGGTGAAATTTTCAATTAAAGATGCCATGTCAGAATTTTCCCTATTTGCGTGTTATGTCTATGGAAGATGATTTTTTTTCGAATCATGAATCTACATGACATCGTTCTCTGAGCAGTATCTCAGTTATTTTTGGTCTATTTCCTTCCAGATTTTAATATGTTGTAGCTGAGACTATAAGCTTTTACAAATGTGGTCTCCAATTTTTGATCAGATGTCGGGATCATGCCCAATTTTTCAGTACAAAATGTGATTTGAGAATCCCGTTTTTCGTGTACGTGTTATCTCTATGGGAAATATTTTGGTATATTGGTCAAAGCACTTGCCTCCCATTCCGGTGACCCAGGTTCGATCCCCGGTGGGTCCATAATTTTTTTTTTTTTTGCTTCTTTTTGCCTTTCATTTTGCCATCCTCTTCGACTATTATAACATAAACAATCACAAACCATGTAATAAAATGCCTTATTTTGCATGTTATGTCTATTAGAAAGTAGTGTGCAGTAGTTTGTGTACAACCCTATGGAAATTTTGATTCCCTGTCGTGTATTAGAGCTACGGGGTTTATCTCCCAAGTATCCTGCAATATCAAATAGTCCTGTTTGATATCACAATTTCTCAAAATTGGCTTAGTCAATTATCTTAAATTATCATATCATTATAATCATCATAATCACCATTATCATCATCACCATAATCATTTTACAATGACCGTTACACATTTTGCTACATTCCTCTCCTCAAGAAGCATCTCCATTCATGGCATTCTTGACTTCCTATCTTCAGTTTAGCATTTCCCCATTATTATGATCATCCTGATTACAATCATGATCGTACAAATTGAAAGACAGATCACCTAATTCGTCCTCATGACGAATTAAATTCTAGTTTTACTTCATTTTATCAGACTCAAGATGAATATATCCATTTCAATACACTTTTGTTTTAGTAAATTAGTAAGCTGCAACATAATTGTTCTGCTAAATGATCTTACTTTTAAGCTGCCAAGTAAAGGCAGAATTAAACAGTTCGAATAATTGCATCCCATTAGATCCTCTTAATCTATACATCTTGCTGGGTTTTAAACGAAGCGTTTTTCCTTTTGAAGAAAAAAAAAGGCATTTGAAAACATAATTATTGAGATAGACTGCAAAGTATGGGAATAAAGGGTCAGTCATACATCACCATGACGGTCTATGCAGTAAAGTTATTGGATATCGGTGTTGCTCAACGGTAAATAAATCCAGGTAAACTCACACCTCCCTGCAATATCTTGTCTACTTTTTTGTAGCATTCTTTATTGCATTCATTCAGTACAATTGAAAATCATACAACTTCATTTTAGTTGATGTACATAACACAGTTATCAGAATTATATAAAATTATACAGCTTTCAGAAATACATGATATAATGAAATATATAGTACATAGTACATTCAAATTAATCATACTGAATGAATATTATAGATCATAGCCTTCCCCACCCTCCCCTCCCTACCTTTTTTGTTTCGTTTTGTAGCATTCTTTATTGCATTCATTGAGTACAAATGAAAAATCATACATCTTCATATTTAGTTCATGTACGTAACATATCATAAGTAAAGGACAGTCTTCAGTAATACATAATATAAGTACATGTAAATATACATGTATAGTACAGGGTGCAGTCAAATTAATCATACTGAATGAATATTATAGATTAAAGCCTCCCCCTCCTCAACAAAACAAACAGCAAACACACAAACAAGCAAAACAGACAAAAAGAAAGAAGAAAAGAGAATAGAATAGATAAGGTCAGTCTATAGCAGCAAAAAGCCGCCAACTCCACACGATCGCGAACCAGGCGGACCCCTCCACTCCTCACACCCATCATGCCCATTGTATGTTTTCGTTTCACGCTTATGTGTGTTACTTTGAAATGTTCTCATTTGTTTTTCAGATAATTTTCTGCATTTATTGAATGATCAATGAAGATTACAATTATATACAATAAACATAGGAAATGTACAAAAATACATACGATACATTATGCAAAAAAGAAAAAAAACACAAGTTGAAAATCAAAGTGAGTTCATTGATTCAAGTGTAAAATGTTCCAACAGAAACTAGGATTGTTTACATGCAAGAGACCGTCTATCATAAGCAAATAGCTTGACTGGATAGCGGCCTCATTTCTTATAGTATAGTGTAAAAGTATTCCGTTCGGTAGCAATCTTTCTTTCTTCTTGTTTACTTTAAGCAGTTTTTCTCCTATTTCTTCAATACTTGGAGGCTTCTTTATTCCCCGACTAAGATATATCAAATATTTAATTAATAAAATAACATGATTGATTATTTGCCTATCTTCAGTTGTTTCCTCTAATCCAATGTGAACTTCCTTCCAAATCATGTCTTTTAAGCAAGGGTTACACCAGAACCGAATTCTCCCGAATAAATTCGGACCGATTTTTCCCGAATATGGCCTGAATCGGATGGATTCGGTTGATTCGGAACTTATTCGTCTCTGATTCGAGGAGCTCCCCGAATCAGAGACGAATAGGTCCCGAATAGGTCCCGAATCAAGCAGAATCGCCAAGAATTGACCCGAATCGATTTTGGGCATCCCGAATAAAGTCGAATGGCAATCCGAATAGAGGCTAGAATCGAGCCAAATGTGACCACAATTGAGCCCAATATGGCCCGAATTCCCCGATTACACCCGAATAATGCCATAGAAAATTAAAGCAGATCTCATCAATTTCTTTGAAAACCCATTCAGGCGTCGGAGTCAAAGAGCTCACATAAATCAATTTTGAATATGCGTATGTTTTCAGCAAGTGAATTTTCCCAATCAGAGTGAGATCTCTTTGTTTCCACCAATTTAACAATTTTTTATTTTGCTCAAAATCTCTTTATAATTCATCTCTTCAGCAGCGTCAGGATCTAATGAAAAATAAATACCTAATATTTTTACAATGTCAACTGCCTTTCCAAAAGGATAAAAAGTTGCAGCGCCAACAGATGGCCCCAGAGGCAAAATAAATGTTTTATTTCCATTAATCTTAAGTCCGGATATTTTCCTAAAGCTCTCTAGAATTACCTCCAATCTATAAATTGAGTCTATATCGCGTACAAATATTGTCATATCATCTGCATAAAGGATCTGCTTTATTTCCGTTTCACCAACGCGAATACCCTTTACCAAGTTATCTTTATCGAATGCAATGAGTTAGACATTCGATACATACAATAAATAAATAAGGAGACAGCGGATCTCCTTGTCTTAATTAAACCCCGTTCTACTTTGAAATAACCGGTTGACCTCCCCCCCCCCCCCCCCCCCTGTTGAAAACACAACTTTAAGCTTCAGTAGTATTTTAACCCATTTACTAAACATTGGTCCAAGCCCAAAAGGAATTAAGCACCTTTTGAAGAAAGGTATGCGAAATTGAATCGAAGGCTTTTTCAAAGTCTATTGCCAATAGATATCCCGCATTTCTGGTTTATTAAAATTTGACGTGTGAAAAATCATATCATTGATTAGCCTATATTGCTTCACCAATGTTTCTATCATTTAAATAACCTACTTGATCGACTGACACAATATTACTCAAAATCGTTTTTAATCTTTTAGAAAGTATCTTAATAATGATCTTGTAATCTACATTAAGTAAGGACATGAAGGAGAAAGGCCTATAATTACTCCTAGTGACAGCCTAACGCGCTTGCCGATTGTGTCACAGAAGCTCCAATATTTTAAACTTAGTTTCAAATGTAGTTGAAATGTTAACCTAGTTTAGGTTTAAATTGAGTTACAATAATGAAGCGTTCGTTGATTATGCATGCAGCTAAAGTGTGTATCTGAACTGTACACCGGTTGGATGTCTGTTTTGTCAAATGAAATAACTTGCAACCAAAAACAAACAAAAAGGAAACTATTCTTCTTTCTCATAATGTTAAAGTAGGTTCAAAGTTAAACAAAACTTATTTGCCCCTAAAAAAAAAACTCGCTCCTGGGTGGGCTCGAACCACCAACCTTTCGGTTAACAGCCGAACGCGCTAGCCGATTGCGCCACAGAAGCTGTGAAAACGTATGTGTAGGTTTTATATCTATTGTTTAATTAATCAACGTAAGGAGCGTTCGTTGAATTGAGTGGGCGTTCTATTCCGCTCCTGAGCTAGGCACAATTATTGATCTGGATGATTAATGAACGATTTAATTTGTAGATTGAGTATGCAGGTTTTTTCTTAATATCATCATCAACAATTTCCTTTATAATGTCCATTTTGCTATCCATTTATCAATACATAAAGGGACATTTCAAAATGGCAAGAAAATATACCCCAGTGCATTATCCAGGCCCTTATTAAAAGGCTGTGCAGAATTTCTTCTCAGTTATTGTGAGCATAATCATTTTTATTATTCCTATTATTATGAGAAAAAAAAATTGAAGAAAAATTGCGTTGGCCGGGAATCGAACCCGGGTCAATTGCTTGGAAGGCAACTATGCTAACCACTATACCACCAACGCTTTCGATATCTCACCCTGGCTTTAACAACTGATATCGGGATAAATGGAAATTCCTCTTCAAAAAAAGAAAAATCTGTCTTTAATTCATAGGGGCATGTAGTCTTAAAAAAGGTAGGAAAAATGAGACACGATAAACCAAATGTAGAAGGGGGTGGGAGACTGAGAGAGAGCGTGGGTAAAGTTATAGTGATAGATATAAGGATGTGGAGCGAGAGAGATAAGAAAAGAGAGAGAGAGAGACGGAGGACGGAGGGAGAGACGGAGAGAGAGAGAGAGAGAGAGAGAGGAGAGAGGAGAAAGGGGATGAGTGATATTATCCTGCATCTATTTCTTTTCTTGTCATGTTTTCCCATGGATGTATTCGATATCAATATATGTAGTTTCACAAAAATATTACAAGTCAATACAAGAATTATCATTATTATACCACAAGTTTATTCTACCTACCTGAATTTTATGTTTCATCTTGTGTATCAAAGATTATCATTCTAATTACTTGTTTCTCATTCAGTGCAGTGCTGTTCTTTTTACTTGCTCTTATAAACTTGCAGTATACCAAAACTTTTAAAATTATCATTTGTCATTGACGTATTGTATAACCTACCACGTGTGTCCTTATTTCACACTACAATTATATTTCTTTTTGTTCACGATATTTTCAACTGTTCTCGGCGAGTTACCTATACAAAAATAACAAAAAATGATGTACGCAGATTCGGTGCCCCGAATCGGAGTAATTAATAATTCACTTTACCATTTGGAAAGATAAATGGCCGGGAATCGAACCCGGTCAATAGCGAATGCTTAATGTGTCATGCTAGTTCTAACTTTACATTATTAACAAAAAGTAGAAGCTTCTTCGCACCAAAGATGTATCGCTCCTGGGTGGGCACGAACCACCAACCTTTCGGTTAACAGCCGAACGCACTAGCCGATTGCGCCACAGAAGCTGTACGCTTACAAGTGCTATTGTCTAGCACGCTAATTATTCAGTGACACAAAAAAACTGTGTTTTGTAATGTTTGTTTCTTTATTTATGTTTTTATTGAAGGGTTTGTAAAATGTTGGTGGTGTGTGTATATGCAGATTAGGATCCGCCTCTCTCTCTCTCTCTCTCTCTCATTCTCTCTTATACTCTTTCTCTCTCTCTTTCTCTCACCTGGTATACAGCCTATATGTATACTATGTCTCTCTCTCTCTCTCTCTCTCTCTCTCACACACACACACAACACACACACACACACACACCACACCTGATATACAGCATATGTAGCTCAAGTCACTTAAAGGAGAATGAAACCCTGGGCAAATATCCATTTTAATGAAAAGAAAGTAAAGAGAGAAGCAATTTTTAAAAAGTTCCATCAAAATCGGTTAAGAAATGAAAAAGTTGTGAAAGTTTGAAAAGTCTCGATTTACTTTCTATGGCAATCCTCAAATTGGCTATTTGCTTCAGTGTGGCAGGTTTTTTGTGGACAACTCTCCATATGTTTTGTACACAAAATTTCAGATTTTCTCCATTATCTCTCAAGGTACAGCTTGTCTCTTTTTTAGCTCTATGTATATCATGGTAAAATGTATTTTACACAACATATGTTGAGGTCACAAAGAGACAAGTAGCATCTTTAGAGATAATGGAGAAAATATGAAATTTTGTGTACAAAACATATGGAGAGTTGTCCACAAAAACCTGCCACATTGAAGCAACTAGCCAATTTGAGGATCGCCATAGAAAGTAAATCGAGACTTTTCAAACTTTCACAACTTTTTCATTTCTTAACCGATTTTGATGAAACTTTTTTTAAATTGCTTCTCTCTTTGCTATCTTTTCATTAAAATGGATATTTCCCCAGGGTTTCATTCTCCTTTAATAGTGATGGAGGTCTTTCCGGTGATCCTGTTTCACCAAGCTACTTTACTACGTGGCAACCGTGACGACGTGGCATGCAGGATCAGTGAGCTCTTTTCCAACTCCCTTCAAATATCATCCATTAATCATTAATCATTAGTAAAGTTCTTTCAGTAACTTGTGTTTAGTTGCTATAAGGGCGTTCCCATCACAAGCTTTGCTTTCCGGGGTTTCGCCTCCTTCTAAGTTCTGAAATATTTACTGCAGGCCTATTGTACTCTTATGTTCACCACAATGCTACAAGTATCCTTTGTATATAACATTGTACCGATGAGAAGGAAAAAATGTTAATTTCAATTCAATATCAATAAGGCATTGAATGAGGACCATCCTTACAGATTTTTTTTTTTTTTTTTTTTTTTTTTTTTTTGGGGGGGGGGGGCAAAGAATAAATTCACTCTAAATGGCCATATGGGCAAAATAAAAAAATTCAGTCTCAATCTTGGAGGGGGATGTAAAATGGAATCACAAGGGGGGGGGGGGGGGGTCTGCAATCCCAAAATTGGTCTTGACATGTTATCACTTTAACACTGACAGAGACAGACAGACAGGCAGACAGAGGGGATCCTAAGCTGCAAACCAACTAACATTACAATACGCTATTTATTGTGCCACTGAACAATAATTGGGCTGCTGGACCGTTACACGGGCATGCGTAAAGCTTCTGTGGCGCAATCGGCTAGCGCGTTCGGCTGTTAACCGAAAGGTTGGTGGTTCGAGCCCACCAAAGAGCGACACATCCTTTGGTGCGAAGTAACTTTTTACTTTTTGTTCATAACGTAGAGTTATAACTAATATGACACATATGCATTCGCTATTGACCGGGTTCGATTCCCAGCCAATTCTTTTGTCTTTTTCAAGGGTAAAGTGAATAATTAATTACCCCGAATTGTTAATTTTGAATAAAACCCGCCGAGAACAGATGAAAGTATCGTAAACAGGAAGATAATTTTAGTGTGACATAAGGAAACACATGGTAGGTTATAAAATACGTTGCAACCGTATGAGAGCAAGTAACAAGAAACCACTGCACTGAGTGAGAAACAAGTAATTAGAATGATAATCTTTAATACACAAGATGAAACATTATCCTTCTCATCTGAATGGTACTGTTCACAATATATTTCTTTTCTCCTTCTCCCCCTAAATTTCGCCCCCTTTTTTCTCACGCTGTTCCCCTTCTTTTTAACTTGTTAATAGACGCTAAAGTTAACACGTTTCTTTTAATACATGGCATACCACTATTTTTTTTTTTTTTTCAAACAGGGTTCTAAAGCCATGCTTTCTCAAAAGACCCCTCCACTCATGTTTTCCTTTACAATATATTGAATTATGATCTCTTATATCTGCCTTATTATGTATATAGCTGTTATGTTTTCCCATCTTCTCAGTTTTACATTATTATATTTAACTATTTTACATAGCGATAGTGTTATCATAATGTATCCCACATAATACCGTCCATTATTGACAACCTCTGAACTAATTTTAAATAAAAAATTAATCATCTAAAAAATTAATAATGTGTAATGGTGAATTGATATATCAAAACCAGTAGCGACTGTTTAATTATAATATTGTACTATAACATGCGACCCCAAAAGCATAATACTGTATAAGAGAAAAAACGAATGACAGAGATAGAGAGAGAGAGAGAGAGAGAGAGCGCGAGAGAGAGAGAGAGACGGGAAGGAGAGGAGATAGAGGAAAGAGACGGAGAAAGAAAGAGATAGATAGTGAAGGGTGAAGAGATAGAGGAGAAATAGATAAATAGAAACATAGATGGGAGGAGGAGTAGAAACAGAAAGGTAGAAAGAGAAATATAGAAAGAGAAATAGAAAGAGAAAGAAAGAAAGAGAAAGATAGAAAGAGAAAGATAGAAAGAGAGATAGAAAGAGAGAGGGGTGAAGAGATAGAGAAGAAATAGATAAATACATGTATAAACATAGAGGGGAGGAGGGGTAGAAAGAGAAAAATAGAAAGAGAAAGATAGAAAGAGAGATAGAAAGAGAGAGAGAGAGGAAAAGAAAGGGTGCAACATAAAATGGGAGGGGGAGACACATACCGGAAGAGAGGAGGACGGGAGAAAAAGAGAGAAAGGAGAGAAAGGAGAGAAAGGAGAGAAAGGAGAGAAAGGAGAGAAAGAGAGATATTGACATATTTTCTTCGTTTCAGAAAAAGAGACAATATGAGAGAGTGAGTGAGAGAGAGAGAGGGGGAGAGGGAGGGAGGGGAAAGAGGGAGAGAGAGAGATAAGACAGACAGATGTATTCGAGATGAAGTAAGAATGTCTTTCAAGTTTGCGAGCCACAGGTGAGGTGCCTGGGATTCAGGGAACACCATACCTGAAGCTTCAAATGAATAGCGCCCCCTTGAGCATGTTGAGGTTTCAATGTAACTCCATGTGGAGGGGATTGACTTAATTTAATTATACTATGATCTGCGCGAAGCTCGCTCCAATATCAAATGAAAATGTTCGATTGATCGCTACACTCAAACAATGAAATGTTTCCTGACACAAACAGGAGGATATGGATCTAATATATAGTACTGAGACGGCCTTTTCAAGACCTTCAGCACCCGTCCCCATACTTCAGCCCCCGCCGCTTTGCTTCAGTCCCCATGGGAAAGTACGACCCAGTCTGCACCGGTACATCATTTTGAAACTGATATAATTCTTGAAATATGGTATATCCCTATCACTTTGTTACCGTTAATATATTCCCCTCTCAGATACTGATCGTGATCCATCCAATTTGATGCACTACATATTAAGAGTACATTGAAAATTCTAAACAACAGATTCAGCAAAACAGAACTACCAGTTGGATGGTCTGTATTATAGGCCTTGTAACAAAAACCAAAACAGCTTTTTAAGCACCAATTACGAAGAAGTTAAAATTAAAATTGTTTTAATCGGGTCCATGTGGCCTTCAATGAAAGTCCACTTTCAACCAAGCTGAAGTATTTAGGATTTCTTTATTTTTATCCATAATCATTTTGCAATCTTTTACTTTTGTCTTTGAAAATTCCATCAATTGTGCAACAGATATTTCTGACGCGAATATCCGTTTACTTTTGCAGTTATCAACGAGCATTTTGTACTTTTATCAAGGGGGGGGGGGGGTGGGGGAGGGGGATCCGAGAGCATTTTCTATAGGTTAAAGTGTGTATCTGAACTGTACACTGGTTGAATGTCTGTTTTGAAATAACTTGCAACCAAAAACAAACAAACAAAAAGGAAACTATTCTTCTTTCTCATACTGTTAAAGGAGGTTCAAAGTTAAACAAAACTTATTTGCCCCTAAAAAATAAAAAAAGGCGCTCCTGGGTGGGCTCGAACCCCCAACCTTTCGGTTAACAGCCGAACGCGCTAGCCGATTGCGCCACAGAAGCTGTGATAACATACGTGTATGTTTTATATTATTTGTTTAATTAATCAACGTAAGGAGCGTTTGTTGAATTGAGTGGGCGTTCTATTCCGCTCCTGAGCTAGCACAATTATTGATCTGGATGATTAATGAACGATTTCATTTGTAGATCGAGTATGCAGTTTTTTTTTAAATTTCATCTTCAACAATTTCCTTTATCATGTCCATTTTGCTATTCATTTATCAATACATAAACTTTAAGGGACATTTCAAAATGGCAAGAAAATATATCCCAGTGCATTATCCAGGCTCTTATGAAAAGGCTGTGCAGAATTTCTTCTCAGTCATTGTGAGCATAATCATTTGTATTATTCCTATTAGTATGAGGAAAAAAAGGATAGAAGAAAAATTGCGTTGGCCGGGAATCGAACCCGGATCAATTGCTTGGAAGGCAACTATGCTAACCACTATACCACCAACGCTCTCCATACCTCACTCTTGTTTTAACAACTGATATCGGGATAAATGGAAATTCCTCTTCAAAAAAAGAAAAATCTGTCTTTTATTCAAAGGGACATGTAGTCTTAAAAAAGGTAGGAGAAATGAGACACGATAAACCAAATGTAGAAGGGGGTGGGAGACAGAGAGAGCGTGGGTAAAGTTATAGTGATAGATATAAGGATGTGGAGCGAGAGAGATAAGAAAAGAGAGAGAGAGAGAGAGAAAGAGGAGAGAGGAGAAAGGGGATGAGAGAGATAGAAAGAGGGATAGAAAGAGAAAGAGAGATAGAAAGAGAGAGAGGGGAAGGAGAGAGAGAGAGAGAGAGAGAAGGGTGAAGAGATAGAGAAGAAATAGATAAATATAAACTTAGAGGGGAGGAGGGGTAGAAAGAAAAAAATAGAAAGAGAAAGATAGAAAGAGAGATAGAAAGAGAGAGAGGGAGGAAAAGAAAGGGTGCTAAATAAAATGGGAGGGGGGACACATACCGAAAGAGAGGAGGATGGGAGAAAGAGAGAAAAAGGAGAGAAAGGAGAGAAAGAGAGATATTGACATGCTATTTCTTCGTTTCAGTAAAAGAGACAAAATGAGAGAGTGAGTGAGAGAGAGAGAGGGGGGGGGGGAGGGATGGAGGGGAGAGAGAGAGAGATAGATAGAGAGAGAGAGAGAGAGATAAGACAGACAGATGTATTCGAGATGAAGTAAGAATGTCTTTCAAGTTTGCGAGCCACAGGTGAGGTGCCTGGGATTCAGGGAACACCATACCTGAAGCTTCAAATGAATAGCGCCCCCTTGAGCATGTTGAGGTTTCAATGTAACTCCATGTGGAGGGGATTGACTTAATTTAATTATACTATGATCTGCGCGAAGCTCGCTCCAATATCAAATGAAAATGTTCGATTGATCGCTACACTCAAACAATGAAATGTTTCCTGACACAAACAGGAGGATATGGATCTAATATATAGTACTGAGACGGCCTTTTCAAGACCTTCAGCACCCGTCCCCATACTTCAGCCCCCGCCGCTTTGCTTCAGTCCCCATGGGAAAGTACGACCCAGTCTGCACCGGTACATCATTTTGAAACTGATATAATTCTTGAAATATGGTATATCCCTATCACTTTGTTACCGTTAATATATTCCCCTCTCAGATACTGATCGTGATCCATCCAATTTGATGCACTACATATTAAGAGTACATTGAAAATTCTAAACAACAGATTCAGCAAAACAGAACTACCAGTTGGATGGTCTGTATTATAGGCCTTGCAACAAAAACCAAAACAGCTTTTTAAGCACCAATTACGAAGAAGTTAAAATTAAAATTGTTTAAATCGGGTCCATGTGGCTTTCAATGAAAGTCCACTTTCAACCAAGCTGAAGTATTTAGGATTTCTTTATTTTTATCCATAATCATTTTGCAATCTTTTACTTTTGTCTTTGAAAATTCCATCAATTGTGCAACAGATATTTCTGACACGAATATCCAACGAGCATTTTGTACTTTTTTTCAAGAAGTTTATATTTCATCCATTTTCCAACAAAAAAATAAACAACGTTTACAGATCACTATCATCAAAGATTGTGTATGATATTCATCTCAACAATTCACGCATTAAATAATGAAATGCATATTCACTGAAAATTATATAAGGGTTTTTGAAATGTCTACATCTTTTAAAACGATAGACACCGAAATTGACATATCAACATGACGATTTACACTCTATGCTAGCTCTTGTCTGATATCGGAGAAATTCAATGATTTCAAAGAACCGATGCTTTGGCTGCTGTTTAATGGAGTTACAGATGAGTCTTTCTTGGTATTGTGGATGAATAAAAACTTGTAAACATGAAAGAAACATCAAGTTTAATAGAGACGTAAAGCTACTTAAACCGACCCGACTTCACCCATTCAAAACACTTCAATAATTCTGTGTAATCCGTGTCGTGCATCTATTCAAGATCGTGGGAATGTTCACGAAGCAGTGCCAGGTCGCATGACTCGTCTGGAAGCAAATGCTTCTATTGATTTGGTAGACAGGGTAGTTATATTTAAATTACCGAGAAGAAAGTCTTCTGAGGGTAGTGTTTTTATGACTCGACGAGACGAGGGATACCCGTACATACACAGTGAGTCACACCCAGGGCCTTAGGTATACGAGGGGACGGAAAATGGATGCTGCAGCCCCCGTGAATTTTGAAAATAATATTTGGCAACCCTCAACTCACTTTCGGGCAACCACTACCTCATATTCAGGTAGCGAGGTTTTCTATTGGAAGTTATGATGCATTATCTAGTATATTTTTACGAAAAAATTTCAATTTCAATGAAATAAAAAAATGGCGTGATTTTTTTGCTAGCTCCCAACGCTCGCAGAATTTAGGATACTGCAAAGTTGACATTCGGTGAATCTGTGCTTATATTTTATCGTTTATCACGTTTAATTAAAAGTGAGAAAATATATCATTCATGAGCGTATACAGCCACAGGATCCGACCTTTTTTAATAGAGGAGGGCGCAAGTCTCAGAAAAAGTTCTGAGAGGCAAAAAAAGAAAGAAATTCAGTCATCGACGTACTGTATAATTATATTCAAAACATTAAACATTTGTATAAAGAAACCACCTTGCTGCCCAATACGAACTGGCAGTTGCCAGAATATTTGTAGTTTCAAAAGCCCCCTAGCCCCCTCCACTTGGTATCAAATTACCTGCACAGTATGTGCTCTATATAGTTAAATAATCATGTTTTACTTTTTATGGATGTGTTATTAATTGAAATATAATGTGCAATTTAATGAATGTGACCTTCGAATATTCTTTTTTTTTTGAGATCATGTATTCCATGGATTATTGTTTTTATCATGAGAACTAACCTTTGAAAAAAACCCGCTAGAAATATGTTATGTTTTCCTCATTTTCATTGCCACATCATTTTCTCTTTTTAGACCATATAGGCCTACATTATTTCATACTCTTTCTGTAATTCTCTTTTGCTCCATTAATCTCCATAGATACTCATGGTGATTTCTTTTCCATTCTTTCTCTTTCCCTCTCTCGTATTCAAACCTATCAGCATGCAAGTATACTTTCAGAATTGCTATTTTGTGTTATACTGTGCATAAGGAGAGAGAGAGAGAGTAATGAGAGATATATCATATAAATAAAGAAGAGAGAGGGAGAAAGAGAAATACAGAAAGAAGTAAAGAGAGAGAGAGAGACGGAAAAAAGAGATAAGCAGTCGATAGAAATAGTAAGATATCTAGAGGCGAAGAAAGAGAGAAAGTTTGTTTGTACAAAATTATGTTTATGATACAAATGTCGATTTTAATTGGAATGAGCAGAACACTTTCTAGTCTTACTTCTCATCAATTTGCATACTTATTTAATTTTATTTAATATACCTCCACGCTCCAACCCTATATTTTCTTTTCCACCTAACACTCTTGTGGGTTCTAAATCTGTTCCGCTCTTAGATTCTTTCAGCCTTTCACCTCATCTTTCAATGTATCCGTTTACCTTAATAATTATGTACGACCTACGAACTATACTCATGTTAACTATAATAAATAGACACACAAACGCTGAAAGTATCATTCATAACAAAATATATTATCGTCGTGCATGAATATACACATTTACATTAAATTCGCAAGTATTTCAATCATTATAACATCAGCATGATCAGTTTATCAGATTTTTTTTCTTCCAAATACATGTATTTTAAATAGGTTATGCGGGCTATAGCAACACAGTTATTTTATGTTATTTGGCTAATTATGTGATCAAAGTGGCAACACGGCTGTCTCATATCGGCAATTTGGTTATATGTCATAAAAATGGCAACACGGCTGTCTCATATTGCTATACTGGCTATATGTCATAAAAATGGCAACACAGCTGTTTCATATTGGCTATTCACTGAACTGATATTTTTAGGATTATTGAATAAGACAGTGCTGAACAGGATCTTGAACAATTTGGCTATATCTTATCAAAATGGGTATATTGAATATAAATGGCAACACAGCTGTCTGCATTTGCTATTCACTGCACTGATCTTTTTAGGGATTATTGAATAAGACAGTGTTGAACAGGATCTTGAACAATTTGGCTATATCTTATCAAAATGGGTATATTGAATATAAATGGCAACAAAGCTGTATGCATTGGCTATTCACTGAACTGATCTTTTTAGGGATTATTGAATAAGACAGTGCTGAACAGGATCTTGAACAATTTGGCTATATCTTATCAAAATGGGTATATTGAATATAAATGGCAACACAGCTGTCTGCATTTGCTATTCACTGCACTGATCTTTTTTAGGGATTATTGAATAAGACAGTGCTGAACAGGATCTTTAACAATTTGGTTATATCTTATCAAAATGGGTATATTGAATATAAATGGCAACACAGCTGTCTCATATTGCTATACTGGCTATATGTCTTAAAAATGGCAACACGGCTGTCTCATATTGCTATACTTGCTATATGTAATAAAAATGGCAACACGGCTGTCTCATATTGCTATACTGGCTATATGTCATAAAAATGGCAACACGGCTGTCTCATATTGCTACACTGGCTATATGTAATAAAAATGGAAACACGGCTGTCTCATAATGCTATACTGGCTATATGTCATAAAAATGGCAACACGGCTGTCTCATATTGCTATACTTGCTATATGTAATAAAAATGGCAACACGGCTGTCTCATATTGCTATACTGGCTGTAATTGATCAAAATAGCAACACGGCTGTCTCATATTGCTATACTGGCTGTATTTGATCAAAATGGCAACACGGCCGTCTCTATTGGCAATTTGGCTATATTTTATCGAAATGGCAACACGGCTGTCTCTATTAGCAATTTGGCTATATTTGATCAAAATGGCAACACGGCTGTCTCTATTAATTGGCAATTTGGCTATATTTGATCAAATTGGCAACACGGCTGTCTCTATTGGCAATTTGGCTATATTTTATCTCTCACCCACATATCAACACTAGTTGCATCATCGTTGTGCCTTTGAATACCCTGCAAACCAAGAGATCTCTCAATGTTCCTGATGTCCTGTCTGGTGATGAGATGCTGCTGCTCCAAGGTCGTACTCGAAGACTCACGAATATCATCCAAAATCCTATCAAAACTTACACCTTGAGAAAGCCTCTGCGCAATGTCAACTCTCTCGCAAGCCGAAAGTCGCACATGAGCCAGATCCTTCTCGTGTCCGTAATGTGTGTCCACCACACTCACACTAATTCTCCCATCAACATGCAAAGAAGATGTTATACCCGCAGTGCAATGGGCATCGATCTTACTGGAACCTTGGGCTTTCACAGCCCTGCTGCCTTTCCCTTTGGACCTGAAGAAACCATCACGACTGCAGTAATAAACCTGGGTCTTCAATCCTGTGGCACTAGTCGTTGCCCCTCTGTGCACAACAAATGCAGACCGGGTGTCCCTCTCATACTGCTGCTTCCACTGAAGAAAACCTGTGGTAAAAAAAGAAATAAACAAGTTAAATATGGCAATTTTATATACAGTGCATAAAAATCAATTATAGGGAATATTATAGATTAATATTATGGTTTACCCAATATTAACCCGGGCATAGACGTTAATAAATAGCCATGTATAGACAATTTAACCCAGCATAGACGTTTATAAATAACCATATATAATAGACAACTTTTAATATTAACCCGGGCATAGACGTTAATAAATAACCATGTATAGACAACTTTTAATATTCACCATGTATAGACAATTTTTAAAGTTAACCTGGCATAGACGTTCATAATTAACCATGCATAGGCATTTTTATTGTTTATAAATAACCATGATTTGAAAGTACTAATACAATATATTTAAAGTGGAGTTCATTTATAAATAATGTGATTTTTACCTACCCCCCAAAATAGGAAACATGCATGTACATGTAAATAAACAATGACAGAGAGAGGTGCTTTTATATATACAGAAAAGGACTCCATACCTGAGAACAAGGAAAAGTAAATCCTGATATTTTGTTTGTACTATGAGAAATGAAAAAAAAAATCACACCTTTGAAAGTTGAGCAAAATTAACAGGTAGTTTTGATGAGGCTACCACAGATCTTTAATTTACAGATGTCAAACAACATCATATCAATCTCAGGTATTGAGTCCCTTGAACATGATTACAACTGTTGGTATATATAGATTCAAACTACTGAAAACTGTTAAAAGAAACTTACCTGAATGAGAATCAAACTCCAGTTGACGCTCTGCCAATGGGAAGTTGTGGACCTCCACAAGATGGTCTCGTAGCCCCTTCCTGTTGTGGCATCTGTATGTACAGTCATTGGTATGACAGCGCACACCCCCATTGGTTGATGGTTGATGTTTATGAGAGCGATGCTTGCTGAGACTGCTCCGGTGGGTGTAGGACTTCCCGCAATCAGGGCAATGGAGAACCATACTGAAATGAAAAAGAAATGAAAAGGAAACGTGCATATCAATAATCCATTCTGCCTTTTGGCATGCAATACACAAAATAAGAATTACCTCATCACAAATTGGCAGTTCGGTGAATCAAGTGTGACAAACTGATGTCTCCCATTTGTCCTACACCAAAATATCATTACATTTTGTGTCTTTGTGAGTTTGAGCAAATGGTTCACGCCTTCTCAATCTCACTCTCGGTTCTGATTTTTCTGCTTTCACACAATATCAAATTATTAGAGAGGTTGGATTGCTCTTTAACAACACTTTATCCATAATTAATACATGTAATTTATTATTTATTTGACCTTCAAGAGCTTTTATTCACTTTCACATCAATGTGCATTGGCCCAGGCATCAGACGGGACGGTCTATATAAGTATAAACGTGTTACTCCAATCCCCAGAGCTACCGGCCGGCCGCGCCAGAGCGTTAAAGCTGCGCTGGTGCCACTCACACTTATTGGAGTTGGTGCGGGACCGACTCCATTTCGAGCGTGAGCGATGACTGGTTTCATTTTTAAAAAGGCTTTAGGCTTCTAGAATTTATTCTGGAAGAAATTGGTTTTATTAATTGAATATGAGAATGAGTAGCTTTGAATTTTTATAATGTAGTCCAAAATCGACCAAGTAATAAAAACAATATAAGCACTTTACTTAAGTTAGCCGGGTAAACGCCGTAGTCCGTACCCAGGCCGCTAGACTCGGCGTCGAGTCAAAAGCACTGCCGCTAGAGTTCAGTGGAGTAATACGTTGTAAATACACGTCAGTTCAGAGATAGACAAACATGACAATTTAGAAATATAGAATAATAAGAAAAAATTACGCACCTTGCTGTTGCCTCTGTGACTGCCTAGAGGAATCAATTTAAATCAATTCCAAGTAGTGAAGTACAGTAACTGCTCCAGGTACAGGTGTGAGAATGTAGAGATTGGATTAGCTATCGATCGATCGTTCGTACGTACTAGGTACTAGGTGTATACTCGTCGCTTACGCAAACATTGTATGGCCTCTTTTACGACTCGGTGTTTTTATATACGAGCCCCGGGCCGGGGAGCGCCGTGCGGGCCGGGGGCGGGGCCCATGCCGACGTCGGGGAAAGCTGGCTAGCTAGTAGTAGCAAGGAGCATACATGTACGGTAACTCCTTGGTACGAGTAGTAACCCCGGGGGGGGGGGGGGGGCACTCAACCTGTTTTTGGATGTGGGTGTGCCGCTGCCAATCTCAAAACAGGGGGCTAAGGAGCTCAAGGGCTCATGAACAAAGCCAATTTCTAGCTGCTCACGATCTCACTACTCTGATACGGTACACACATACGGTGCATGAGCTGAGTCGGCTGAGTCACCGGTCGCAGCGCTGTCATGCCGCGCCACTGCACTGACTCGATGTCGCATGCAGATTGATCTCGCTGAGCCGCCGCTAGCACTTAGTTAGGGGGCACTAGGCCGCCCAACTCCACCGCTGCGCTGGCCTGGGAGTTAGTGAAAATAGCATATCATGGGAGCGGCCCGGGAAGGTTGAAAATGGGGGACGTCACAGCGGCACATACATGTGTGACATATATGTGAGTGCCCCGCCCAAGGGGTAGTAACATACATACGTTACCGGCACTCGGTCTCGGCAGCCGTGTTGCCAATATGAGACAGCCGTGTTGCCATTTTTATTAAATATATCCAGTATAGCAATATGAGACAGCCATGTTGCCATTTTTATAACATATAACCAAATTGCCAATATGAGACAGCCGTGTTGCCATTTTTATGACATATAGCCAGTATAGCAATATGAGACAGCTGTGTTGCCATTTTTATTACATATAGCCAAATTGCCAATATGAGACAGCTGTGTTGCCATTTTTATTACATATAGCCAAATTGCCAATATGAGACAGCCGTGTTGCCATTTTTATTACATATAACCAAATTGCCAATATGAGACAGCTGTGTTGCCATTTTTATTACATATAACCAAATTGCCAATATGATACAGCTGTGTTGCCGTTTTTTTATGACATATATCCAAATTGCCAATAGAGACAACCATGTTGCCATTTTGATCAAATACAGCCAGTATAGCAATATGAGACAGCCGTGTTGCCATTTTTATTACATATAGCCAGTATAGCAATATGAGACAGCCGTGTTGCCATTTTTATTACATATAGCCAGTGTAGCAATATGAGACAGCCGTGTTGCCATTTTTATGACATATAGCCAGTATAGCAATATGAGACAGCCGTGTTGCCATTTTTATGACATATAGCAAGTATAGCAATATGAGACAGCCGTGTTGCCATTTTTAAGACATATAGCCAGTATAGCAATATGAGACAGCTGTGTTGCCATTTATATTCAATATACCCATTTTGATAAGATATAGCCAAATTGTTCAAGATCCTGTTCAGCACTGTCTTATTCAATAATCCCTAAAAAAGATCAGTTCAGTGAATAGCCAATGTAGACAGCTGTGTTGCCATTTATATTCAATATACCCATTTTGATAAGATATAGCCAAATTGTTCAAGATCCTGTTCAACACTGTCTTATTCAATAATCCCTAAAAAAGATCAGTGCAGTGAATAGCCAATGCATACAGCTGTGTTGCCATTTATATTCAATATACCCATTTTGATAAGATATAGCCAAATTGTTCAAGATCCTGTTCAACACTGTCTTATTCAATAATCCCTAAAAAAGATCAGTGCAGTGAATAGCCTTGGGACCCCAAGGAAGAACAGCGGCATTTTGTAAATACTGCTGAATTTGGGTCATCCTCCGTTTTTTAAGCTCATGTATACGTTGTATTTTATGAAATGTATGTGGTTTTCTTAATACGGAAATAAATACAAACAAACAAACAAACAAACAATAGCCAATGCATACAGCTGTGTTGCCATTTATATTTAATATACCCATTTTGATAAGATATAGCCAAATTGTTCAAGATCCTGTTTTTTGGTTAAGGTCGACTGGCTGGTGTAGAAATTCGTCAAGTTCACTCGTTTCGTAAGGTTGAAGTCTGCCCAGAGGCGTCGCACAGGGGGTGGGGGTTCTGTCAGTATGTGGAATTTTTCCTTTCTTCGTCGGAAAATCACGATATTGATGACAATCAAAAAGTAAATATATTCTCTTTTAGTATAATGATTTTTTTTTTAAGCTAATGATTCCTTTGGGTGTGTGGGGGTACCGTACGCCTACTATTCCTAACTTCAGGGTAAAACACAAACACACACCCACATACGAATGATTTTCATCACATTTCAGATAAACCGCCCCTTACGAAATATATACACAGAGACGTTGGTGGCATAGTCGTTAGCATAGTTGCCTTCCCAGCTATTGACCGGGTTTCGATTCCTGGCCAACGCATTTTTTTTGGTTATTATTCCTTTTTGCCACTGTGTTCCGCGGATGTGGAAGTGAAAATATGGAGGAGGAGGAGGGGGCGACAGAGATTCATCATAAGTGTTACGGGCAGTTATCTTTCTTTCAAATTTGCTATAAAACGTAGCTTTCACGCTTCGCGAGGGAGGAAGGGAGAAACTCCCCCTCCCTGTACCCACCCCCGTTACATACAATGCACTATTGCGTCCAAGTAATTAAAAAGCAGTCGGGGCGTCGAACTATAAATTTCCGCCTAAAAAATTGTTTGCTAAAAGCCGTTATCTTTCTCTCAAATTTGCTAAAACGTCAGAGCTTTCGCGCTTCGCGCAGGAAAGCAGCCAGGGCATCGAACTAACATTCTGCCTAAAAACCAGGGTGCTAAAACGTCAGAGCTTTTGCGCTTCACACGGGAAGGGGGAAACTTCCCCTCCCTGCACCAACCCCTGTTACATACAGCGCAGTACTGCGTCAAAAAATTGAAGAGCAGCCAGGGCGTTGAACTAACTTCCCGCCTAAAACAAGGTGTTACAAAGTGTTAAGGAAATAAGAAATGCCATAATTTCAATGCCAAAATATCAAAGAAAATTGTTCACTCGCATTATCATTCTCAATTGAGGGGTTCCGTCCATTGGTGTAGATCCGTGCATTCCTTCTTTTTATAAAAAATATTACATTATGGGATGCTCTAAAATGCAAGTTTTATAGACAGATCTTTGAAAAAGCCCCTGGTGTGGGAGGGAGGATACCCCTCCCACACCCTCTTTCGCTCGGTTGCTTCGCTCAGTGGCGTATATCTAGGGGCATTGGGCACGTGCCCTGGGCGGCACTTGGAGGGGGCGTAAAAAACGCAAAGGAGAGAGAAAAAAAAGGGGGAATGAAGAATCCGCATAGTAAATGCACTAGAAATCTAGTTTTTGAAGGTTTGAAATGTGAAAATTTTCCAAAGCTTGGTCGCTTTGCTCCCTCGCATAATTATTTTCTTTCAAGATCTCGTAATTTGGCGCCCCCAATAGGCCTATATAGTTCTTAAATAGCCTTAAATGGTTCGAAATTTGAAAAAAATAAAGATGTACTTGCTTTGTTCGCTATATTACGGTTATATTAAGGCTATATAAGGTTAGTGCTATGAGAAAGAAGAATAGTTTCCTTTTTGTTTGTTTTTTTGTTGTTGCAAGTTATCATTTCATTTGACAAGACAGTCATTCAACCAGTGTACAGTTGAGATACACACTTTAGCTGCATGCATAATCAACGAACGCTTCATTATAGTAACTCAATTTAAACCAAAGCTTGGTTAACATTTCAACTGCATCTAAAACTAGCGCGTTCGGCAGTTAACCGAAAGGTTGGTGGTTCGAGCCCACCCAGAAGCGGTCTTTTTTTAATGGATATAAGTGATCGCACAACCCATGAGTGAGAAAAGGCGGAATGAGAGCTTTGATTCGTGCTCTAAAGATTATTACAAATTGTCTATTTTATTTAGGAGATCCTCAGATAAGAAAAAGAAATGGAAATAAATATTCTAGAGGAAATAATGAACCAGCCTGGTGCCCTTAATATAGGGGTGAGGATTTCTCTAGGCATATTTCATATACTATTATCAAGAAAAAAAAAAAAGAATTTCGGCAGCACACTAAAAGTCGCTAAGTGGCGGGGGGATGTTATGGGGTCCAGTTTCCTTCCAATTTTTTTTTGAAGAGGAATTTCCGCTTATCCCGATATATATCAGTTGTTAAAGCCAAATTGAGGTATAGAAAGCGTTGGTGGTATAGTGGTTAGCATAGTTGCCTTCCAAGCAATTGACCCGGGTTCGGTTCCCGGCCAACACATTTTTGCTTCTTTCTTTTTTTTCCCATAATAATAGGAATAATAAAATTGATTTTACTCACGATGACTGAGAAGAAATTCTGCACAGCCTTTTAATAAGAGCCTGGATAATGTACTGAGGTATATTTTCTTGCCATTTTGAAATGTCCCTTTATGTATTGATAAATGAATAGCAAAATGGACATGATAAAGGAAATTGTTGATGATGAAATTAAGAAAAAACCTGCATACTCCTGCATCATCCAGATCAATAATTGTGCCAGCTCAGGAGCGGAAAAGAACGCCCACTCAATTCAACAAACGCTCCTTACGTTGATTAATTAAACAATAGATATAAAATCTACAAGCAAGTTGTCACAGCTTCTGTGGCGCAATCGGCTAGCGCGTTCGGCTGGTAACCGAAAGGTTGGTGATTCGAGACCACCCAGGAGCGAGCTTTATTTTTTAGGGGGAAATAAGTTTTGTTTTACTTTGAACATACTTTAACAGTATGAGAAAGAAGAATAGTTTCCTTTTTGTTTGTTTTTTTTTTTGTTGCAAGTTATAATTTCATTTGACAAGACAGTCATTCAACCAGTGTACAGTTGAGATACACACTTTAGCTGCATGCAAAATCAAAACTTTGTTAACATTTCAACTACATCTAAAACTAAGTTTAAGATATTAGAGCTCCTGTGGCGCAATCGGCTAGCACGTTCGGCTGTTAACCGAAAGTTTGGTGGTTCGAGCCCACCCAGGAGCGATCTTTTTTTTTTAATGGATATAAGTGATCGCACAACCCATGAGTGAGAAAAGGCGGAATGACAGCTTTGATTCGTGTTCTAAAGATCATTACAAATTATCTATTATATTTAGGAGATCCTCAGATAAGAAAAAGAAATGGAAATAAATATTCTAGAGGAAATAATGAACCAGCCTGGTGCGCTTAATATAGGGGTGTGGATTTCTCTTGGCATATTTCATATACTAGTAACAAGAAAAAAAGTTTGACAAAAAAAAATGAATATATACAAATACACATTTACAATAAATTGGTAATTATTTCAATTATAACATGGGTATAGCACCATATTTGGCAAATTAATAGCAGTTCTGCAAACTGGTTCAAAAGATGGCAAGTGTTTTACAAGTCCTTAATCAAATCATGAGTCTTTAGTCTTTAGTCAATTTATTGTAAATGTGTATTTGTATATATTCATGCACATCAATATTATATTTTGTTATGAATAATATTTTCAGTGTTCGTTGGTCTATTCATTGTAGTACATGTAGCTTAGAGTCATGACAGCATACACATGGAGAGATGAGGTGATGACTGAAAGAAACATATGAAGAACCAGTATAAAACGAACAAGAGCCACGAGAGAGTCAGATTGATTCGAAAATAGGTGTAGAGTAGGTAGTTGTATTTTGATATTTCGCCGCGAGTATGAAGTAAGTATTAATATATTAAGCATGAAGAGTAGTGAGTTATATAAGAGAGTGTGGAGTTCTGTTTATTCCAGTTCAAATCGGCATATCATAATTACAAAGCTATACTCTTTTCTTTCTTTCCCTCTTAGTCCCTTAATCTTTCTGTGTGTCTATTAAATTATTATTTTTCTTTCTCTTCCTATATGTATCTCTCTCAATATCTCACCCCTCTCTTTCTATAATTATATTTCTTTCTATATTTCCTCTTCCCTTTTATTTCTTGTTTTCTCCCTCTCTCTTTCGTTTTTCTATTTCTGTTTATCTCTCTCCTTTTCTCTCTCCCTCTCCCTTTCTCTTCAAAGAGAATAACACTAATATTTGTTAAAGGTAGAAATCCATAAACCTGAAATTGTTTGTATGCTGATTTAAATACGAGAGTCAGAGAAAGAGAGAGAGAGAGAGAGAGAAATACTCTAAAAAGACAAATACCTTGAACACGAACATGAGAGGTGAGTAAAAAATATTGGTGTGGAGATGGAAATGCGGAGAAGAATGAATATTTCCAGTGTATAATTTTATTCTGATGCAAAATAAAAAGAATACATATTAAAACAAAACATTCAAAGGTCACGGTCATTAAATTACACATTAAATCTCCCCGCTATACCAAAACGTTTAAAATATGCAAATGATCATATAACTAGACGTTCATGATTGAATTACCCAAATAGCAAAGTATAACTTCATTACAGCTACGTAGCTGAATCCCGTCTTTTCTTAACGTACAAAACAAATTCAATCATCAATTAAATACAAAAATAACAAAATGAGGAACACATCGTTTTCAGATATTTTCAATTGATACCATACGCGTACGAGACGTGCCGGTGTAGCGGCACATACGGTTCTCCGGCAGATACCGTTCTAAAACGGCCAAGAACAATATCTGCCGGCGGATCGTGTTCCAACCCCGGCAGATACCGTACCTATTTCTCTTGTCGGCAGATATCGTTCTTGCTATCGTTTCTCTGTACTATATATATTGTACGTACGTACGTACGTACGTGCACACTTGCCGCGAATTATGGAGTGTGGTGCTACTAGATCTGTTAGTTCGAAAAAGAGGTGTAGCTTTAATTGAGAGCTACCTCAAAAATTCAACGACAACCTCAACGAACAATAACATGACGAAGGCTCTTCGTAGAAAGGCCAAGAAGTTTATTCTCAAGACTCAAATATGATGATGATGAGGCCCTATGTCTTCACTATGTTGGCATGGTTGGGGCATGCGGAGCTGGTGGAGACGCCAGCTCGCGCTCGGCCACTACTCCTAGCTCCCCGGAAGGTGGTGGCCAACCCAGCGGAGCAGCAGCGGCTGCTGAAACGATGGCACGACGAGAACGGTAATTATATCGTCTACCACGGTATTACTGAATAAAAATCTTTTCGAGCCTTCTTGTCTTGTCTTTCTGTTAATGCCCACAATCAAATTAATGTTGATTATTTTGGCAATTGAAGATGGACTTGACCTTAGTCTTTACAATATTTTTGCGGGGGACTGGCTAGACAGGATTGGCTTCGTGAGTGTAAAAAAAAAAAAATAATAATTGGCTAGCCTATAGGCCACGCCTTTTACATCACGAACCCAGGCGTTCATCCCCAGCAGGCAGTTGAGCACGGGTTAGCATAGACCGAAAATTCTGTCTCTCGTTCGTTAGCTCTTCACTTAGCATGCTTAGTGAAGAGCCGACCCTATCCAAATAAGAGGCTAACGAACGAGAGACAGAATTTTCGGTCTAGGGTTAGCAGGGCATGGAAATGCTCTGAAATGACACTTTCCACGACTCCCACGGACCGACGGGTCCTTCAACACAGCGTTTCCTCCTAGGGAAACTTTTGGAATTAGTAGGCTATGTCTTTTTGATCGTACATATTTTTACCAAAAAAAATTTAAAAAGAGCATAAGAAATTTCCGAGAACTAACCAGTGTTTGTGTATCCGTGCCTCCTCTTGTCATGCAGATATAAAATGGCGGGGCGCGATACAACCATAATTATGAGTACAGGCTGTATTAAAAAGGTTACCTGACATCATACTGATGTCAAGATATGAATTATAGGTGACTGTTGACTATAAAATAACATTGCTTATTTTATCTTTCAGATGGTGTCATGTTGTCGGCAAAAACTTAACTTGTACTGAATGTGGCCAGACGCACGAAGGAGGTGCAATGCAATATTCGGTTGTGCCTGCATGGCCTGTGCAGGGCAAGGGCAAAACTATGCAGGATTCCTGGGAGATGTTTGTCGGCACTACCGACTTCAGTTGTGTATACATGTGACAAGTGGTGAGTGAATTAAATGGAAGTCCAACCTTGAGTACAATATTTCAATGAGAAGTAAGAGAACTATTCCAGAAAGAAGTATGCAGATAATGTTGACAAAGTTTATCATCTCCCAGTAGTACCTGGGGGGCTGCCATTTTGACATTTCATAAGGAATTGTACATATTCCAATAGGAAATGTAAGGAAGATATTTTAATCATTGAGTGGTCCTGTTCAATAACACAAATTTCCATGGTGGCTCAGTGGTAGAGCACCCGCCTCATGAACGGGAGTTCGTGGGTTCGATCCCCGACCGAGTCATACCAAAGGTGTTTTTTTTTAATGGGACCTTCTGCCTTCTAGTCAGGTGCTAAACTTTTTAGAATGAAGAAGGGTAATAATAACTTTATGTTATGCAGGGCCGGCTGTGAGAACAGTTCATAAGAGCTGAAGTGGCTACCCTGGGTAAATAAGAATTATTATTATAATTATTATTTGTGATGAAACTTATGTATTAGGATGAATATAAATATATGTCAACAAAAATGTCTCAATTTCTTTTAGAATACGGCAATTAATTGTATCCCCCGGCAGTATGCCGGAGGATACTTTGGATTCAGCAGCGTTTCGCCGCCGCCGCCGCCGCCGCCGCGTCACATTCTTGTGTGCGCTCTAGCGGTCACATTTCTTGACGATTTTTTTTCAAACTTCCTGTGGACGTGTATCTTGGTAAAATCTGGACCCCTATAGTTTCTGGTGATGCTGCCCCCAGTGTTCCGTCTTTTATAGGGTAAAAGGCCATATTTTGGGGGATAGTTTGTGTGCGCTCTAGCGGTCACATTTCTCAACGGATTTTGTTCAAATTTTGTATGAAGGTGTCTCTTGGTAAAATCTGGAACCCTATAGATTTTGGTGATGCTGCCCCCAGTGTTCCGTCTTTTATAGGGTCAAAGGTCATATTTTGATAGATGTCTTGTGTGTACTCTTGTGTGCGCTCTGGCGGTCACATTTCTCAACGGATTTCGTTCAAATTTTGCATGAAGGTGTCTCTTGGTGTAATTTAAAAACCTATAGTGTTTGGTGATGCTGCCACCAGTGTTCCGTCTTTTATAGGGTCAAAGGTCATACTTCAGGGCATGGCGTGAGTGCACTCTGCAGGCCACATTTCTCAACGGAATTTGTTCAAATTTTGTATGGAGATGTATCTTGGTATAATCTACACATTTTTAATTTTTGGTGATGCTGCCCTCATTGTTCCGTCCTTTATAGGGTCAAAGGTCATTTTTCCATTTCTTGCACTCTTACTTCTGCATTTCTCGACGGATTTCGTTCAAATTTTGCATGAAGGTGTCCCTTGGTGTAATCTAAAAATCTGTACTTTTTGGTGATGCTGCCACCAGTGTCCCGTCTTTTATAGGGTCAAAGGTCATACTTCAAGGGATGGCGTGAGTTCACTCTGCAGGCCACATTTCTTGATGGATTTCTTTCAAATTTTGTATGGAGATGTATCTTGGTATAATCTACACATCTTTACTGTTTGGTGATGCTGCCCTCATTGTTCCGTCCTTTATAGGGTCAAAGCTCATTTGTCCCTTTTGTGCACTCTTACTTCTGCATTTCTTGACGGATTTCATTCAAATTTTGTATGGAGATGTATCTTGGTATAATCTACACATATTTAATTTTTGGTGATGCTGCCCTCATTGTTCCGTCCTTTATAGGGTCAAAGGTCATTTTTCCATTTCTTGCACTCTTACTTCTGCATTTCTTGACGGATTTTGTTCAAATTTCGCATGAAGGTGTTTCTTGGTGTAATCTAAAAACCTATAGTTTTTGGTGATGCTGCCACCAGTGTTCCGTCTTTTATAGGGTCAAAGGTCATACTTCAGGGAATGGCGTGAGTGCACTCTGCAGGCCACATTTCTTGATGGATTTCTTTCAAATTTTGTATGGAGATGTATCTTGGTATAATCTACACATCTTTACTGTTTGGTGATGCTGCCCTCATTGTTCCGTCCTTGATAGGGTCAAAGCTCATTTGTCCCTTTTGTGCACTCTTACTTCTGCATTTCTTGACGGATTTCATTCAAATTTTGTATGGAGATGTATCTTGGTATAATCTACACATATTTAATTTTTGGTGATGCTGCCCTCATTGTTCCGTCCTTTATAGGGTCAAAGGTCATTTTTCCATTTCTTGCACTCTTACTTCTGCATTTCTTGACGGATTTTGTTCAAATTTCGCACGAAGGTGTTTCTTGGTGTAATCTAAAAACCTATAGTTTTTGGTGATGCTGCCACCAGTGTTCCGTCTTTTATAGGGTCAAAGGTCATACTTCAGGGAATGGCGTGAGTGCACTCTGCAGGCCACATTTCTTGATGGATTTCTTTCAAATTTTGTATGGAGATGTATCTTGGTATAATCTACACATCTTTACTGTTTGGTGATGCTGCCCTCATTGTTCCGTCCTTGATAGGGTCAAAGCTCATTTGTCCCTTTTGTGCACTCTTACTTCTGCATTTCTTGACGGATTTCATTCAAATTTTGTATGGAGATGTATCTTGGTATAATCTACACATATTTAATTTTTGGTGATGCTGCCCTCATTGTTCCGTCCTTTATAGGGTCAAAGGTCATTTTTCCATTTCTTGCACTCTTACTTCTGCATTTCTTGACGGATTTTGTTCAAATTTTGCATGAAGGTGTTTCTTGGTGTAATCTAAAAACCTATAGTTTTTGGTGATGCTGCCACCAGTGTTCCGTCTTTTATAGGGTCAAAGGTCATACTTCAGGGAATGGCGTGAGTGCACTCTGCAGGCCACATTTCTTGATGGATTTCTTTCAAATTCTGTATGGAGATGTATCTTGGTATAATCTACACATCTTTACTGTTTGGTGATGCTGCCCTCATTGTTCCGTCCTTTATAGGGTCAAAGCTCATTTGTCCCTTTTGTGCACTCTTACTTCTGCATTTCTTGACGGATTTCATTCAAATTTTGTATGGAGATGTATCTTGGTATAATCTACACATATTTCTTTCAAATTTTATATGAAGATGTGTCTTAGTGAAACCTACACATCTAATTTCTACACCACCCTTTTGTTTGAGGGAGGGGATGGGGGAGGGTCTTTGTCCCTCCTTCAAATCGCTGCCAGTGCCGGGGGATACATTTAGCATTGCGCGGCCCCAGCAATGCACATTTCTAGTTTGAGTAGAAATTCATATTTCTGGCCCTGTCTAAAATAACATAATGTATGCAGACTGCATTCTCACCATTGTTGGCTCAAAACAGATTCACTCATATTTTGCCACTGTTGGCACCTTTTAATCTGGTCTAGAGTTAGGCGAGTGTGAGTACATCACCAGTCTGTTTATGTAACTTTTTGAAGATTTCTAAATATGTTGTTTTTTTTTATTTAGAACATTTATCGTAAATAAAAGGATCCTTTGTTCCTGTTACATTTTGAATCGAAAAGATAAAGCATTGAAAAAAGATAAGACTTTTATCTCTTTCTTTTAAATACAGTGGACATTTCCAGTCACAGAAATTGGCATCACCACATATTCTAAATGCACCAGATATGTTCTGGATTGCAATTAATCGATGGCAGGAGGAGCAGGTTGTTGGGAAGATGTGGCATGATGAAGACCTACCAAAGAATGCCAACCACCTTGAGATGCACCACATTCTTGATGTCCTGGCATCGAATGGCGTTCTGGTTGAATATAGATTAAACAGTTTGGTTGTAAGTTACAATGTACCCAATTGTACAGAAATTTGAAACCAATTGATCATAACAACAAAATATGCACAGTCCTTCGGTTGTTGGCTGTCTTAAACTCAATGTAAGAGATCAGGTGGGGCATCTGTTTATAGTTCTGAAGATTACTTTGAAGACGGGACATGCTACACATTATTTTAGACAAGATATATCTTTCTTACATTATTGAAAACAAAGTTGTTCATGTTACCTTGGTTGTAATGCTGTTAATGTTAGATTAATTAGCTTTTTTTCGGTGAAGACTCAAACTCAACTGACAGATGTTGAGCAAATTCTTCATTCACTGATGCATAACTTTGAAGACTACATGTACATAATTCTATTGGGAAAACGCAAATTATTGAAGTCAAACCATAACTCCAACCAAGATACAGTCTATCATGAGGCTGATGTAATTACAACAGTGTTTGATAAGATAGTTACCCACACGTAGTATGATGTTATTTGAAGGTGTCCATGTTAAGATGAAACATTACCTGTCAATGAACTTTGAATTTGGACAAATTTTGCATTTTTCATGTATTTCATCTGGTTTTGGTACTGTTATCTTTATTATGTCTAGTAGGATATGGTGTAGAACTTGGTTTCTGGGGTCAGAAATGATGTACACATCTGTTTAATGATACTTTTTTGCCCTTAATCATATTTCACGCTTAACAGCTGTATAGATATGGAGTGGCTATTATACTTGCCTAGTTATGAACCAAGAAGGTTGGTACCACATCGATGACTGCAAGGTCCGTGTGACAGACCCAGTCCTGTCAGACCCAGCCATATATTTGGTTGGGTACACCAAAGGTAAGAAACATGTACATTTTATTTGTTATAATTTTCTTAACTGAAATGGGGTGTGTAATCTTATTCAACATTTAGAGCGGAAGTTCACCCTGGAATTAAATTTGATATGAGTGAAGGTTTGATGAAAATCATCTGAAAAAAAATGAAGTTATGAAAGTTTTGATACTTTGAATGCTTTATGCGAACTTTTCTCACATGTTGTGTAGATTAAATTTCCTAAATTGTCCATATTTCAGAAGAATATTAATTATTTTCCTGATGCTGTTGATATATCATCAAAACTATCATATTTATGCCTCTATGAAATACATGTACATGTATATCTATTCCTCTATTAAGAACCATGAAAAAGGATAAATTGATGGAATTTATAAACAACTCGTGGGAGAGCAGCTCACAAGTAATGTCACAAAATCAAAATGTTAAGAATTCCAAACTTTGTTATTCTTTGGTAGATTTTCTTAAAACCTTCACTCATATTTTTCATATATTTTTCTGCATTTTTAAGAACTAATTAAATTCCAGAGTGAACTTGTGGATGGAAGTTGCTTCGAGTTTATCTTGAATTTCCTTACCTATTCCCTATTGGTTTTGTCCTTTTCAATTTGTAGGAGATTCCTTTCCCATAGAACATGTAACATCTCCAAAGCTCGACGAAAGTTGGAAAGAGCAGTTAAATATAATATTAGTTGTCTCCTTTTATTAAAGAAGAATTTGACATCTTCATTATGCAAGGGATTTTTTTTCATTAACATGTGTTAATCTTTGGAGTTATTCGCTATAACTATTCCATAACATATTAGTTATCAGCAGATATACATGTACCCTTGATGCCAAATCTTGCTAGTTACTAAATTGCAACATTGCTACGACTAGATGTACGTAGGCTGAAAATTTCAATTTGCCTTATAATAATGTTCTCACATGTATAACTTTTCTGAAAAACAAAAATTCCCAAGTTATAAATGACTTAGCACTGCTCATTTGGTTATCAATAAGCACATGTTACCAGGCCTTTCGTTGTTTTTGTGAAAGGTGCGCATGCTCAGGCAGTTATCATACATGTATAGCAACCACATCTGTCTGAGAATGCGCTCTCTGCATCTTCAAATTTGATACCACATTGTAAACTTCTGACATAGACAGAGGATTGCCGTCAAACATTTGCGTAAACAACAATAAATTCATTGGCCACTCTTAATCTATTGCTGTTTTTTATTTTGGACAAATACAAACAACCTTTGCAACTCTCTTTTTAAAATAATATGCAGTGAAAGAAATTGGATGAGAGAATAATAATGATTTAATTGACTCAATGACCCTCTACTACGCCTTGCTGCTAACCCGCCTCTTTGGTCTAGTACTTACGGCATTGGAGTTTAATCCATGTCTAATCCAACACGGACTACTTTTTATGACATTATAAATTCCACAAATTTAGAAAAAGGCAGATACAAAGTAATAAAAGCACAAATCAAAATCAGATCAAAAGTTAGCCTACTAGAAACAACTAAAATGTCAGATCAGAATGTATGATAAAATGAAGAAAAATATAAATGAAATAAGCCAGAGTTTTTAACTGGGGCCTGACCTGTACATTCATCTCCATGTTAATGGGCATTACAAATTGAAAATGGGAAATTTGTTTGCCTTCAAAAAAATTATATTACATTTTGCAATTATTCTGAATAAAGAATACCATAATTACCCACCATAGGTGTAGATATTTTCATTACCTGATCTATGGATCTTTTTTCTTTTATTGTTTACACAACATGAATTATTGTTGTACCATACAGTATGAAATTGTGTTAGAGTCTTAGAGAGGAAATATTAATATTATTTTTAACGTAAATCAATTGGAATGGGTTTTTTTCATCTAACTTAATCAAATTTCTTGAAATGTTTCCATTTGATACAGCTTCCTGCTATCTTCTCACACCTTCCTGCTATCTTCTCACACCTTCGAAAGGTGATCGCACGCGATGTGCATTAAGTGGTTCTTAACTGGTCTGATAGTATAATGTTCTTGTCAACTAAAGACCATTCAAGGGACCAGCTTTAAACTTGGCTGTGTGTATATATATGCATATGGGAGTGACAATGATCTGATATGATGTGGGAGTCAAAGGTCAACGGTCACAGAGAAAGTTTACATGTTAGGTGTGTAATATATTTCTTAAGTGATAATGGCAGAGGCATAACTTTTGACTGCACGTAGTCAAGACTTCATTTAGTTTGGAATAGTCATACCCCTCTTATGCATTGGTGGCACAAGGTATTACCAAACTTAGACTGTGTAACTTTCCATTTTTATATTTAGAACATTGCGACTACAACAAAAACATTATTGATAACTGGGAAATATGGATAGCATTATTTAATATGATAGCCTTTCTAACAAATATTATTTCATATTTCATATTACAGGTCTGTCTGGCTGCATGATCTGCTACATGGTGTGAAATGGCGTTCAATCATGGGGCATAGCAATGTGCCGGACATGTACATTCCAGTTCATATATTTACTTTTATATTCCTACAAACATGTACATGTATCAGTTGAACCTATTCTGACTGTTCTGAAGAAAATCTGTTGCTGCTGCAAATCGTGTTCATTACTAATTTACGAAACATGTAGTCGCATGTTGTCACACAAAATCTTTTACAGAAATGGACGTTTTGCATACATTGGAATAAAAAATATTGTTTTTCTAAATTGCTCCCTAATACTTCCATTTGTGTATTTAAGACCTTTGATTTCTTTTTCACATGATCGACGTTCAAAGAACTTTGACCATGTTGTGGTATCAACATTGAAATCTTAACCAAGGTTAACTTTTTGAAATGTGATCATAAATTTGAAAGTTAGTATGGATCTACTTCATGAAACTTGGACATATGGGTAATCAATTCAAAGGTCATTTTGGGTCAACAAACTTTGACCACATTGTGGTATCAACATCAAAAACTTAACCAAGTTATGATCTTGAGTTTTCAAGGTAATATTGAAAGTATAAATCCCTATCGCATAAAACTGCATTATATCGTTATCAAGAATTGGCAAATAGGTGAATGAAATTTCATGTCACTAGGCAAAGGTCAAAGGTCATTTGAGGTCAATGAACTTGTATTTTATCATCAAATGAATTTTTTATTGGAAAAATTATTCATCTTAGTTGTTTTCAAAGTCAGCACTGCTGCTAAATTAAATCATGTAATGCAGGCGAGACTGCCAGAGGTATTCCACTTGTTTTTTTATCTTATCTTTCATGCTATTTATCTTGTGTCTCCAGCACATTTGTACAAAATACGCTGGTGAATTTGTTAAAAGGTTAAATCAAGGAGTTTCACCACTTCAGAATTTGATATCAACAACCTTATTGTTCACTTTCATATCAAAAGGTCGAGCATGAACTAGTGAAAAGAATACAACAGAAGTATCTTCTTCATGAAGAACATAAGTTGGGGTAAGCTGTACTTTGCAACTTGTCAGGGGTTAAATGTGATTGAGAGGATACTCTAAAATAAAGTCCTATAGAAGTTAAAGGGAAAATCACCCTGGAATTTAATTGGTTTTAGAAAAAGCAAAAAACAATAAAATAAAAATATCAGTGAAGGTTTGAGAAATATATCAAAGACCAACAAAGCTATGAATATTCACATTTCTGATTTTGTAAACATTCAATAAAATTGGAACCTTTACATATGTGTTATATAATAATTTTAATAAATAATTACCGTGTTCACCTGTATGAAACCATTTTTTCTGTCCTTTCTCTTATCTCATTGTCCAAAACTTTTGTGCAAGTTATATGTATTCCATGGCCTGGGTTAAAAAACTGGTATTAAATTGATGTAATTTGAGGCTCATAATTAAAAAGAAAATTTCCATATCTCGCTTTCTTTCTAACCCTATAATTGTATGGCAGAGGTAAATATTTCCCTTTTGAACTACACCAAGTGTACCTTTTTAAATTAGACTTATAAAGCTTTGCTGAAAGACCAAATCAATTCCATTTCAGTGTACATACATGTGCATATTCTAATTCTCTTATTATCGTACTCATTATCTAACACTTGTTATTATGTAAACAGTATTCATTTCTTTGTACGAATTATCACATCTCTCATATCCATTGTAGGAACTTGTTCAGGCTCCCCCCAAAAAGACTCAATGTTCCAAAGAAGTTACTGCAACAACTGTCTGCATGGCAAATACCACAGTAAGTATTAGAATCCACAATTAATGTTTTTAGGAGGATATTTATGCCCCTTGGTATTACAAGGTCAGGAATATCATTTAATGGTTTTCTTATTTGTTTTCGTAGAGGTGTGAATTATTTTGTACACATTTCCAAAGAAATAAATGCTATCCTCTTTCTAATATGCAAGTATTTCTCTCTTATGATCATATTTTTTAGACTTAGTACAGAATGCTGGTATCTGCCGGTGTAGCGGCACATACGGTTCTCCGGCAGATACCGTATCCGCCGGTGTAGCGGCACATACGGTTCTCCGGCAGATATCGTTCTACCTCGGAACCATATCTGCCGGGTTTTACGTTTGCAGATTTGGTTCCACAGCGCTGCAGATAAGGTGTATTGTATATTGGCAGATTTGTACGAGACACTCTCGCGCCTAATAGACCTGTTTACTAAGTAATTCAAATTTATGGATGTTTCTTTCCTGGGGACCTAGTCAGTGGCGTATCCAGTGGGTGGCGCAAAAAAATAACAAAAAAAAAAGTTGTTCATTAAATAGGCTTCAAAATTGGTCACATATAGGATTATTTTGCATCTCAGACCTTCTTCAGAAGCAAAATTTCCAAAGGGGAGGCCCCTCCCCTTAGACGGCGATCAATAATGCCTGGCGTGCCCCCCCCCCCCCCCCCCCATTGGGAAATCCTGGATACGCCCCTGCTAGTAACGAGGTATTCCATTAACCTGTTATTAATGAATGAACTACAATACTTGGAATCCAGTTTGCATACATTATTTGTTGCTATGTCTAGGTACGGTATCTGCCAGGGTTGGAACATGATCCGCCGGCAGATAGTGTTCTTGGCCGATTTTATAACGGTATCTGCCGATCCCCGTATCTGCCGCTACACCGGCAGATATCGTTCTAGCTCGGAACCATATCTGCCGGTGTAGCGGCAGATACCGTTCTAAAAACGACCAAGAACACTATCTTCAGGCAGATCATGTTCCAACCCTGGCAGATACCGTACCTAGACATAGCAACAAATAATGTATGCAAACTGGATTCCATGTATTGCAGTTCAATCATTAATGGAATACCTCGTTACTAGGTTCCCAGGAAAGAAACATCCATAAATTTGAATCACTTAGACAGGTCTATTACTTAGGAACGAGAGTGTCTCGTACAAATCTGCCACTTATCCGGCAAATATGGTTCTGAGGTAGAACGATATCTGCCGGCGGATACGGTATCTGCCGGAGAACCGTATGTGCCGCTACACCGGATAAGGTGTATTGTATATTGGCAGATTTGTACGAGACACTCTCGTGCCTAAATAATAGACCTGTTTAAGTGATTCAAATTTATGGATGTTTCTTTCCTGGGGACCTAGTAACGAGGTATTCCATTAACCTGTTATTAATGAATGAACTACAATACTTGGAATCCAGTTTGCATACATTATATGTTGCTATGTCTTGGTACGGTATCTGCCGGGGTTGGAACATGATCCGCCGGCAGATAGTGTTCTTGGCCGTTTTTAGAACGGTATCTGCCGATCCCCCGTATCTGCCGCTACACCAGCTTAAAAGAATTTTTCGGCATTTATCTCTTGTGCAATCTTGTTCAAAAATAAAATGTACCATAACATGCAGTGAAGGTAACTGATATGTCTTCAGAATTCAAGTACTCATAAGATCTCAACGTAGTGAACAAGCACACTTATTAAAAAAATTAAATATATACAGCCAGAGGCAGAGGCACATTTCTAAGCATTCCTCTATGATCATGCTAAAACATCATCTCCCAACTTTTACCTGTATATCAATCCATGCAGTTCGAGATACATAAGTGAGGTTCTTGTTCCAGAAGCAGTTCAGTCCCTCGTCTCATTGGTATGTGTAACCAGAGATACCCGTAGAGCAAGTTAAATTACGTACTTTCTTCCCATGCTGCTAAATATGTGCTACCGGTATGTTTTGTTCAGGTGTTTCAACAAATTCAAACATTATTGTTTGGCAACTTTTGCTCTGAGAAGACACAAGAAATGTAGATGCACAAATACAAGTGAACAAAACAAGAATGGTGTACAGTATAACTCATTTTCAAACGATAGTTCATCTTTTGTGCTCTTTAAAAACAAATTTGAAGAGTTTAATGGTTATAGGGATTTAGTAAGAATACATAGGCACTAACTAATGATTAAAGGTTCTAATAAACTGTGAACCACAATTTAAGGTATAGAAATTATGTGTTAAACAAGTTCTCAGACAAGGTATTCTTGTCTGACAATGGCATCATACAGACAGATACTCTCATTATATTAGGGAGCTTGGGATTAAGGCAATTACCTCATAGAGTGGACTGTAATATAATAACAGGCCATATAACTTCTGTTTAGTACCATAAGCATAGGGAACAAGTAATGTGATCTATTCCTGGTGTTATTGGATTGATTCTATTACAATTCATATTGCAATTTAGTGGTAAACTTTCTAATGTATTTTTAATTATATATTTTTGGAAGTGCCATCAGCATCATATGTGATGGACCTAGGTGCTTAAAAAGGAGTGACCTGACCATTATTAATCATTACTAATGATTAAAGCTGGGGTATATTATTGGTGATTCTCAAAATGTATTTTTCATTATAAAACTACTTTATAGACATGGCTGGGAGGAAAATTTCAGGATAATATCTTTATAGTTATTTGTCCTTGTCTAGCTAAATCTATGGAATGAACATCTACATGTACAAGGCCTATTTTAGGGGAAATTTTATCAGTGTCAGTAGCAGGTACCAGAGCAGCCTTAACAGCAAAATACAGATTTTTACAAAGATTCAAACTAAAAATTAGTGTAGCGACCACTCTGCTTGTTTTTATAGTATTTGAAAAATGACCAATATAACTGATATTATTCCATCTTACCAAGACTATTTTGAACCCAACTTTAAAAGAAGAATATATAGGCATAAAATTTTTAATTTAGTTATAGGTTTTTATTTCTGCTTATCTTGTTTAGTCTTTGTTTTTCATTTGTTTTCTTTTCAATGCAGATGAGCTGGAATAAGTGAAGTCGATGGATAAAACAACCTAGAGCAATCTGTATGAAGGGTTCTATACAGCTCTATAGCAGCTTCATGAATATTTTTTATGTTGTACATGACTTCCATGAATGGTATAAAAGTAGTTATGCTTTTTATACACTCGCAAACAAAGTTCAAGGGGATATATAGGAGTCAGCATGCATCAGAGTTGGCGACAGATGTTAAACTTTTAAACAAGACACATTGTTCCACAGTAGCCGAATATGACCGCTTGGTCTATTTGCCAATTAGTCTATATGATAGCCAAATTGTCTAATTGCATTTTCGTCTAATTTTCAAATGAATGTTTGGCCTATTTCCGACTGTTACAGGAATTTAGACCAAGTGGACATTTGATGAAATAGACATTAGACGAAATGGGAATAAGACAAAATGGTGAATGATAGGCGAAGTGGCAATTAGACAAATTAGTTATTAGACAACTGGTTGTAGACAAAATGGAATTCGACCAAGTGGGATGAGACCAAGCGGGCATTTTTATGCCTCCGGCACCCACCTTCGGTGGGCGGAGGCATTATGTTTTCGGGTTGTCCGTCCGTCCGTCCCACTTCTCGTTACCGCGATATCTGAAGAATCATTTGAGGTAGGAACCTCAAACTTGGTACTAGTATGTATCCCCATACGTAGATGATCTGATTAGATTTTGGGGTAAGTAGGTCAAAGGTCGGAGGTCAATTTACATGAAATTATATGAAATTACTGGTTTTTAGCCTCGTTACTGCGATATCTCTAGAACTGTTTGAGGTAAGAACTTCAAACTTGGTACTAGTATGTATCCCTATACGAAGATGAACTGATTAGATTTTGGGGTAAGGAGATCAAAGGTCAGAGGTCACAGAGGTCAATTTACATGAAATTACATGAAATTCTTGGTTTTTAGCACCGTTACCACGATTTTTGAAGAACTGTTTGAGGTAAGAACTTCAAACTTGGTACCAGTATGTATCCCCATAGAAAGAGGAACTGATTATATTTTGGGGTAGGTAGGTCAAAGTTCAGAGGTCAGAGGTCAATTTACATGAAATTACATGGAATTATTGGTTTTTAGCACCGGTACCGCGATATCTCAAGAACTATCTGAGGTGAGAACTTCAAACTTGGTACAAGTATGTATCCCCATAGAAAGATGAACTGATTAGATTTTGCGGTAAGTAGGTCAAAGATTACAGGTTGCAGGTCTCAGCGGCCAATTTACATGATATTTATACAGTTTTTGGCTACATTTCCACAATATCTCAAGAACAACAAGAACAACCGTAGACAATGGTTAGTAAACGAAGAAGCTTGACTGGGGAGGAATTTTTAATTTGTAAACAAATCTTTCGGCATATTACTCCCAGTCAAGCTTCTTCGTTTACTAACCATTGTCTACGGCGGACCGTTTGAATATTAATGAGTCAGAAAGAAGAGGATCTTGGGTATTTGATTCTAGTTCGTTGTGACTTGGCCGTGAACCAGAATAGCCTGGTGGTTAAGTCGCTGCCCGGCAAGCAGTAGATGACAGGTTCGAATCCCGCTGGTTCCAATTTTTTCTGACTTGTGTTTTTCATTACAGATCGAGCATACGATCTTTAACACTGGGAGTAATATGCCGAAAGATTTGTTTACAAATTAAAAATTCCTCCCCAGTCAAGCTTCTTCGTTTACTAATCTAAAATCATGTTTGTCATACAAAAACATTCATTTATGCTCCAGCAGCTAACATTTACTGTATTCTTTATTTTTTTTTTAAACATGATTTTGCTACGTTCTGTGTGATTTGTATGCTAAGACTAAGCTACAAGTTTAGTACTACAGTTGTATTATGATTCCTACCATTAATTTTTTCATGATGAATATGAAATTTAGGTTTTGGGACGTCTATTGATATGTTGTTATTGCAAATGATACAAGCGTAACCCAAATGATGCATGTTAGAACAAAACCCAACCTGCTGATATCTCACAGACAAATGTAACTTGAGTAACCATAATGTGAGTAACCATGATATCTGTCAATTCTGAAAAAAAAAATTATAGGTCCAGTGATATTCTAAGCTTGCCAGTGAAAGTCTTTATAGCATATTTCTTTGAAAATGGTAAACTAATTTTTCAAGAAAGTCTAATTTTAGGACACTTCATACCCCAGAAATGATGTCTCCTTTTAGTGATGCTTAGGCAATATATTAGGCAAACCTTAGGCAAACCAATATATGAATTACAAAAATATTCATCAAAAGAAAGAGCAAACAAATATTGATTAATGGAAATTTATTTATGCTGCAGTACCTTAAACTTTCTTGAATTTGGAATGAAATGAAATACAGTTTTTGCAAATTTGAGAATAAAAAAAAAAGATTCAGTTAGGCCTTCAGGACATCTTGGGTATCTTTGGGTTTTGAGCCCTTCTTGAAATTTATGCATGTCCAAATTTTGTAACATTAGTAACCAACACATTAGTTGCGCTAGTAGTAAATAAAATTCAGTTTCTAAGGTTTTAAGGTACTCCAATATATATATGCATTGAGGTAACTAAAACTTAAGCCTATCTTTAGTTTTGGTAAGTCTCCAAAAGTGCATGTCACTATTCCAATTCATTATTAGATTATATGAATGTGTGTGCCCTAAAACGGTTATGATGTGAAGGATAAGAAATAAGTGTGTTTTATTGGATAAATTTAACAATTTTCCATCAAAATTTATTTTTAGCGGGTGCCCAATCAAAATGAAATATCTGCGTATTTTTGTCGTTAATATAAAACCCCTACTCAACCATGGAATGGGCTGAAAATTTATAGTCTTTGTCTGTACCTTTCTAATAGCCAATTACTAAATTTTAAAGTAAGTGTTCAAAAGGGCTATTTTTAAAGAAAAATATTACAGAGAGAGGGCCCTAGATGCCAATTTAAATTCTAACGGTTGAAAAACTTCCAACTTTTAATTCTAGCGGCTGAAAAATCATCCAGTGACCACTACACCTTTGTAATATAGGAATGTTAGATGATACTCCAGTATAATTCACATTACTGACCCTTTACCAAAGCTTTAGACAGGCATTACTTAGCTAATACTTGTAAGAGAATGTTTTATGTAACCATGCCCATTTGTGTAAAGGTAAGTTTTACATCATATTCATGGATATGGTTTGAAGGGGAAATCAAAGAATCAAGATTGTATAGACACAAAATAAAAGAGTTTTTCACAGAAATGATAGTGTTTTCTGTGTTTTGTAGATGGAGTGAGGATGTGTCAAAATGCCTAATACCACATCTTATTTTATCATTATTTAAAATTGCTGTGTTGGCCTCTTGGACATTGATCGAGTAATATTAACTGTAAAATAATGATAGTTTTATTCAATACCTATGTGAACCATCAAATGATGTCCATTGATGTAGATAATACTAATGTCTTATGTTTAAAATAAATCTGAATAAAACCTTTTTCGGTTACAGTTACATCTAGATCGGTAATCTCACTATGATGGTAGCGGAAACTGTAAACCAATTTTTGTTTTTCTTCTTTTTTTTTCAATTTATTATAGCTGCAGAACATGATCCCAACAGATTTCGGCAGAGGCAAATCTGACCTGACTTTTTCTTGGGGGATATTCCATTCCATTCCAGAATCTTCTGTGATTACAGTTAACCTATCACATTAAGAAATGGCCTAAAATTGATATCAAATTGTGATGGCCATTTAACAGCAAACTTGTGCGTCATTCACTTAGGAGTAATTAGGTAGGGCTACCATTACGAGCAAAACTTGGGTGACAAAATAATTCCAGTATTAAAGGGATAGTCTAGTCCGAAAACTAGTTGGTCGGAATAAAAGTAGAACCAAAAAAGAAAGTTTCAGATTTTTTTTTATTTGTCAATAACTTAAAATCTTTGACATACTAGTAAGCATAGGCGCAAATCCAAACAGGAATTCTATTCAAGTGGGGGGACACCCCATTGTTGCATCCAGGTGTGTCCCCCCCCCCCCCCCCCCCCCCCACTTGAATAGAATTCCTGTTTGGATTTGCGCCCATGCTAGTAAGCAAAATGAAATACAGCAAAGTCAATATCTTTCTACAAAATAGTGGATACATCTACAACTTCTAAAATACATAACATTTTTCATCTTCTTTCTCTTTGAAAGCAATAAAATGATGTCAGAATTATATATGGGTTTTTTTAACTTGTTTCTTACGTTTGTAATCGATTACACGCAAATTGCGATAACGTCACAAGCGATCTTTTATCCCATTTGTTTAGTATCATCGGATGCAGAGATGCCAACTGTTCCTTTATTGCAGTAATTTATATTGTTTTTAATTTTAAAACTACTGCAGGTTTTGTAAAAATATATTTCCCATAATTGTATTGTACACATTGTCTATTGCAGAAAAATGAAAATTCTATTTTTCCACCCAAAATACTTGAATTCGTTTTATGAGGTTGGCATCCCTGTTAATGAAGGAATAGGTCAATCACATACAGGGGTTGTCTAGAATATGTTTCATAATGCAGTGTATTGCGTCTAATTATTTTCTTAAGAGAAATATTTTGGTATCGTTTTAAATAAATATCTAATGGGAAAGGAGCTCATATGATACATAATCGCAAGTTGCCATTCTGCCAATTTCTATCTGATTAATTTTAATTAGGCTTACTTTAATAGTCCACATTCGCCAAATTTATTTCGGTATGTAAAACATTGCGCATGGCAGCTTTAGGGCTGAATTAAGTACAATTTACATCAATCATGACTGAAACAAGAGTACTACACAAAAGACAAAACTCTGCTTTAGATACCGTATTCAAAGACTACTAACAGTAGGATTAAGAAATTGAATTTAACAAATAAGGATTTTGTAATATGGTTTCATCAATCTGTCAGGGAGAATATTTGTTTCATAAATTATGATTAGAGCAAAGGAAATGAATTGGTTTGCACGCTTCCAAGGGGGCGACCTGATTTTGGCGCCCCTAAGTTAAAAATCTATTTGACATCCCCTAACTTTATGGTCAGTTTGGCGCCCCTAAGCTTGAAAATAAATTTGGTGCCTCCTAATTGTAAGATCAATATGGTGCCCCTTACTTTAAGAACAATTTGGTGCCCCTCCCATTATTTTTCTTTCCCCTCTCTTTTCCTTTTTTCTCTCCCCTTTCTTTCTTTTCCTCGCTTTTTTCTATTTTCTCTCACTATCTCCCCTTTCTCTTTTTTCCTCCTCCTTTTTGGAGCCCCATCACCCCTATCCGGTTACCACTCACACAGATCTATATATAAAATGGCCACTGAGTAAGCGCGAAGGGGCGCCCAAAAGGGTAGAAAATTGAGAAAAAGAGGAGGGAAAGAAGAGTGAGAAAAGAGAAAGATAAAGGGGAAAATTTAAGGCAACAAAAATAGATGAGAAAAGAGAAGGGGGAAAAGGAAAAGAAAAAGAGAAGGATTAAACAGAAGAGGGGGATATAATAAGAAAAGACAAAAACAAAAAAGGAAAGAAAAATTAGTGAGAGGGGTGCCAAATTTACCTTAAACTTATAATAATAATAATAACGGTCATTTATAACGCGCTATTCACAAAAAGAGTATCATAGCGCTTACAATTCACAATCAAATATACATGTATACAAAAGAACTCATGGGCACCATATTGATCTTAAAATTAGGTGCCTGAGAGGTGTCATATTTATCTTAAAATTAGGGGGCACCAAATGCATCTTACACTTAGGGAGGGGCGCCAAAATTGATATTAAAATTAGGGGCGCCAAATCGATCTTTGGGGGCACCAAACTGACCTGAAACTAAGTGGCGCCTACTGATCTTAAATTTAGGGGAGACAAATCGAGATGTAACTTAGGGAGGGGCGCCAAAGTAAGGGTGTACCAGTGGCAAAAATAACGGAATTAATTTAAAAGATATTGTATGTTCAAAGGAACATTGCCTTAATTAACCCCTCCTAAAAATAATAAAAATGACAGGTTTCAATTAATTCTGGGTATTTTTATGGATTTTCAATAATGCACATTTTGATTTAATCTGAATTTTAAATAATTCCTAATAATTTATTATTTTCATTAAAGTTGCTGATATCTGACAGATGTACATACCTCAGGAATGGGGGGGGGGGCTTAGGGACGCAATTCCAAATTAGGTATCCCTTCCCTTCGAAATTACCCTTTTTATTTTTATTTTTATATCCTTATATAAGCAAAATCAGGTTAGCTTTATCAACTCTAATCAACTCTAATTTTGATGTTATTGGGACGAATCCCACGAAGTTTGCTCACAGCCCAGTTGCATTTCATGGAGAAAAAAAAATATTGCCCCAGGGGCACTTTGAGGAACTTCCTCTACATGCTACTTAATTGATTTTAACAATCTGAAATTTGACATTATTTTTATGATCCATATGATACATACGCACTTTCCGCTCGAATTGCCTGTTGAGTGAGATGATAATGTCATGATGTACTCAGGAGTATAACATGGGGTTTAAAATATCCCGTTTGCAAATCAATATAGACCTACAAAAAAAAATGTTCTGCTCGCGCTTCACGCTCGCATTAATCGTTACATACGCATCTTCTTCATGATTACAAAAACTGCTAAGAATATTCAATTTTCGTGTCTAAATACATGAAATATCAGCACATTTCAGCTTGCGCTTCGCGCTCGCATTATTTACTTAGGCCTTATGAGAATTATTATCTGGTTTGTAAGAATAAAGCTAGGAGGTACTTAAAACTTCAATGTTTAGGACTACCCCCTAAAGAACAACAAAAACAAAAATTAGCTTTTAATAATGGCCGATTGTGGAGAGGTAGATGAAAAAATCCCCCCCCCCCCCCCCCCCATTGGCGAAAGCTGGATCCACCCTTGGTTAAAAATGACCATAATGGGTCCGTCCGTAGGCCTATATATCATGGGCGCCAATCCTCACAGGAATTCTATTCAAGTGGGGGGGGGGGGGGGGGGGGGACACACCTGGATGCAACAATGGGGTGTCCCCCCCCCCCCCCCCCCCCCCCCCACTTGAATAGAATTCCTGTGAGGATTGGCGCCCATGCTATATATATCCCCCTGGATTTACAACTGGGCGTTGTGGCGTGCGCTTGTAAACCAAGCTGACGGGGCAGTTACAAATTGACTTGGGTGCGGGTTCGAGCCCCGGTCACGTCTTTCGGATGGTGACGTTAAAGGTCGGTCCACACAGACGTAAATAATCATATCTGATTGATACACGTATTAAAACCTAACTATTCATTCATTCATTTTCGCCAGTGCCCCCAATTAGACACGAGAGTGTCTCGTACAAATCTGCCAATATACAATACACCTTATCTGCCGCGACGTGGAACCAAATCCGCCGGGGAACCATATCTGCAACGTCAAACCCGGCAGATATGGTTCCGAGGTAGAACGATATCTGCCGTCATGCTATGGTCAGACGGACAGATACGCGCGATACGCATGTCTGCGGATGTGCATCCGTAAAAATCCGTAGAAATCCGCAGCAATCCGTATCATGCGTATCATCCGTAAGTGCATCCGTAAAAATCCGTGGGAGTGCGCAGGAATCGAGGTCTTCCGCGAAAAAGTTTTGAAAATCTCAAAATTATTTTAAATTTCCCGCGCAAGGTCTTTTGCGCAGAATTTAGGTAGAATTTGCGTATTGTTCCGTATCATGCGTATTGATCCGTATCTTTGCGTATTTTTGCGTAAAACGTCCGTATCCATCCGTAACCTAATCCGCAGGATCCGCAGACATACGCAGATCCGCAGCGTGAATTTTGAAAATCTCAAAATTCTGCTGCGGATGAAATATACGTAAGCATCCGCAAAATATACGTTATCCATACATAAACTACGTAACTCATACGTATCGTCCGTAAGTCATCCGTAAGTCGTCCGTGACATGTGTCAGCGGGTTGGCAGCGGATGGGCTCATCAACAGGTTTTACCCGTAACATCCGTAATTCATACGTAACATCCGTAACTAATCCGTATCGTCCGCAGAATATAGGTAACTTTTGCTCAAATTTGCGTTATTTGGGGGTAAAAATTACGCATTTTCATTATCCAAATATACGCAGGCATCCGCAGGTCCGTAACATGGCCGTGTGACTGTAGCATTAGGAACGATACCTGCCGGCAGATACGGTATCTGCCGGAGAACCGTATGTGCCGCTACACCGGCACAATATAAACCTTTCATTTTTTCTATATTTTAAAAGTGAGCGGAACGAGGGAACCAAATTTGTACACTGCGAGAAGTGGGAGTGAGAATGAGTGTGTGTGTGATTGGTAGGAGAATGGTGAGGGGGAAGGGTTGGGTGGATGAGATGAGTGTGTAAGGGTGAGTTTGGGTGGGCCATGTATATCTTCCTCTAAGATTTTTAAATTATCGTTTCAAGAAATCATGTATAATTGATTTTTTTTTCTTCTAAATGCATGTTCAATGATCGATATATTGTATTTGTTTTCTTTCTAAAAAAAAGGAGCCTTTGTTCTGTTATTCCGATTTTAAGAAGACCTTATATTGTTTAAAAGTATAATTGGTCTATGTAAACTCTGTTCTTTAGTTCCTTTTTGTCTGAATATTATATACACTGTATTATGATTTAATGTGATATTAATGTATCTTTCAAGACGAAGGAATAATATATTACTTGAAAGAAAAAGCTCTTTATTATTACTATAATATATTATATGAAAGAAAATAGTTATATATCTATGTCCAACGATTGATGCATTGTATTTTCTTTTCATCGAAAAATAATTATGGATAATTTCAGAGAATTTTATAATTTTTACTGGTATTAATGTATTTCATTAAGTTTCTTTTGTATATGCAAATTATTTTATATGTGACTTATCATGATTGTTTCTTGAAATGTAATATTGTTCTTGAGAGGAAGCAATAAAAAATATTATTCAAAAAAAAAAAAAAAATCTTCGCAACTTCACTTCCCGTCCGTATTGAAATACTACGGCTTATGAATAAAATGAGTGCTAAAATGCTTAATTTTTGGATCGCATGACATAAACCACTCAAATTTTGAAAATGCAACCAATTGTCTCAATAAATGATGGTATCTTTTCAACAACAAAAAAAAATAAAAAAAAAATGGTGTTCCCTGAATCCCAGGCACCTCACCTGTGGCTTGAAAGACATTCTTACCAGTGGCGGCACCAAGGGGGGGGGGGGGGGGGGGGCGCATGGGGGGCATTTGCCAGTTGCCCCCCAATAATTTTCGGAGTGAAAAAAAATAAAAGGGTGGAAATTTTTTTTGTCCCCAACATTTTCTTTTGCCCCCTATTTGCCCCCCCCCCCTTTAAAATCCTGGTGCCGCCACTGATTCTTACTTCATCTCGAATACATCTGTCTTATCTCTCTCTCTCTCTCTCTCTCTCTCTCTCATTTTGTCTCTTTTTCTGAAACGAAGAAATAGCATGTCAATATCTCTCTTTCTCTCCTTTCTCTCCTTTCTCTCCTTTCTCTCCTTTCTCTCCTTTCTCTCTCTTTCTCCCATCATCCTCTCTTCCGGTATGTGTCTCCCCTCCCATTTAATTAGCACCATTTCTTTTCCTCTCCTCTCTCTCTCTCTTTCTATATCTCTTTCTATCTTTCTCTTTCTACCCCTCCTCCCCTCTATGTTTCTATTGATCTATTTCTCCTCTATCTCTTCACCCCCTCTCTCTCTCTCTCTCTCTCTCATTTCGTTTCTTTTTCTGAAACGAAGAAAATAGCATGTCAATATCTTTCAGAGGTTGTCATTAATGGACGGTATTATGATAACACTATCGCTATGTAAAATAGTTAAATATAATAACGTAAAACTGAGAAGATGGGAAGACATAACAGCTATCTTATAATATAATACACTAAGGATTTCGGGCTCTTTTTTTTTGTTCAAATAGGCTCCTCCCCTGGCCCTTTTGGTCCCCGCCTTTTGGTACCCACGGGTGGGGAAGGGTTCTTAGGGTGGTGGGAGGCACTTCTTGAGGGCTGACGTCCCGTCCATATTTCATAAATTCATTTTTAAACATTCAATTTCCGCAGGGAGTAGGCCTAATAATTCTAACAACCCATGAAGCGGGTTTGTAGCGGTTTGTAGCTTCATGCAGCCCAGCCCATGTCCTTTCCCTGTGAAGGGGATGTATGCCAAAGAACAGCATGGCCATATCCGCATGCATCCATGGCTCCAGCATACAGTACAGTATTATACACACGTGTTAGATCGTTCGCACGCAGAGAGCTCCATCATTTGAAGCGTCACACACACAGTTTCGTGTGTATATGTTTCACGACGATCGCTACCGGTACGGTATAGTCTGCAAGCACAGACCCTAATTTGACACTTTATCAGAAAATCTGATAAGAATTCCTTCGAAAATATTTCCATAATGATTATGAATACGTATAATGATATTAATCCCTTCTCCCCTCGCCCTGGGGGTGATGGGATGACAATGGAATGGGGGGAGCGGGAAGGGGGGGGGGGGTAGTAGGGGGAAGTCAATCCGTCGGTCCTCCCAAGACCCATATAAGGGGACCATAATCCCCCTGAAAATAAAATGACAAATTCATTTTTCTCATTTGCATCCTTTACAGGGGACGTACCGCTAATTATGGATGTTACTCTGAGTATTAATAAACCACAGAAACATGGCAAGATCAAATCGCTCCCTCTAGATCTATGCATGGATATTCTACTCGAACATTATTATATCCATATCATCAATTTTCATCAAGATTAAAAGGAATTTTCTTCAGAACTCATGCAAGCTTTGGATGAATAAGACATATTCACATGATCAGGGGCGGTTCCTGAATTTAATATAAGGCGGGGAAAACAAGTCCAGGTTTGTCAACTTTTGGAAAAGGCAGACCTGGGGGGGTGGCGAGAATTTTTTTTTCGTCAGACCTAGAAAATTCGCTCAGGAGGGGGTGGTTATGGGGGTCCCTCAACACAATCAACAAAAGGGCGGATCGTCTATGGTCAAAATGCATACTTTCCTGCACCTGAACGGGGGGGGGGGGGGGGGATGGGGATGGCACGGGCCAGAAGCACCCCTCCCCTGGGTCCGCCAATGGACATGTTGTAAATACTTCTTGGTAAAAATAACTTTACCCGACTTTTTTATTTATTCACTTGATTATTGTAACAAATATACGGTACGGTGATTAATCATAAACACAGCTAGCGCCCGTGGATGTCCACGGGCTGCTTCTGCTAGTATACATATAATATATGAGTGGAGGGGTCTTTTGAGAAAACATGGCTTTAGAACCCTGTTTGAAAAATTAAAATAGTGGCATGCCATGTATTAGGTGCCCTGATTCGGGGTTAATTAATTATTCACTTTACCCTTGAAAAAGACAGAAGAATTGGCCTGGAATCGAACCCGGTCAATAGCGAATGCATATGTGTCATGTTAGTTATAACTCTACGTTATGAACAAAAAGTAAAAGTTACTTCGCACCAAATGATGTGTCGCTCCTGGGTTGGCTCGAACTTTTTCTGAGACTTGCGCCCTCCTCTATTAAAAAAAAGTCGGATCCGCTCCTGTGGCTGTATACGCTCATGAATGATATATTTTCTCACTTTTAATTAAAAGTGATCAACGATAAAATATAAGCACAGATTCACCGAATGTCAACTTTGCAGTATACTATAATACAGACCATCCAACTGGTAGTTCTGTTTTGCTCAATCTGTTGTTTAGAATCTTCAATGTACTCTTAATATGTAGTGCATCAAATTGGATGGATCACGATCAGTATCTGAGAGGGGAATATATTAACGGTAAAAAAGTGATAGAGATATACCATATTTCAAGAATTATATCAGTTTCAAAATTGTGTACCGGTGCAGACTGGGGCGTACTTTCCCATGGGGACTGAAGCAAAGGGGCGGGGGCTGAAGTATGGGGACGGTGCGGAAGGTCTTGAAAAGGCCGTCTCAGTGCTATATATTAGATCCATATCCTCCTGTTTGTGTCAGGAAACATTTCATTGTTTAAGTGTAGCGATCAATCCAACATTTTCATTAATTTGATATTGGAGCGAGCTTCGCGCAGATCATAGTATAATTTGATTAAGTCAGTTCCCTCCACATGGAGTTACATTGAAACCTCAACATGCTCAAGGGGGCGCTATTCATTTGAAGATTCAGGTATGGTGTTCCCTGAATCCCAGGCACCTCACCTGTGGCTCGCAAACTTGAAAGACATTCTTACTTCATCTCGAATACATCTGTCTGTCTTATCTCTCTCTCTATCTCTCTCCCTCTGCCCCCCCCCCCCCCCTCTCTCTCTCTCGCTCTCTCATTTTGTCTTTTTTCTGAAACGAAGAAATAGCATAAATTATCAATATCTCTCTTTCTCTCCTTTTCTCCCATCATCCTCTCTTCCGGTATGTGCCTCCCCCTCCCATTTAATTAGCACCATTTCTTTTCCTCTCCTTCTCTCTCTCTCTTTCTATATCTCTTTCTATCTTTCTCTTTCTACCCCTCGTCCCCTCTATGTTTCTATTGATCTATTTCTCCTCTATCTCTTCACCCTCTCTCTCTCTCTCTCTCTCTCTCTCTCTCTCATTTCGTTTCTTTTTCTGAAACGAAGAAAATAGCATGTCAATATCTCTCTTTCAGAGGTTGTCATTAATGGACGGTATTATGATAACACTATCGCTATGTAAAATAGTTAAATATAATAACGTAAAACTGAGAAGATGGGAAAACATAACAGCTATATACATATAATATATGAGTGGAGGGGTCTTTTGAGAAAACATGGCTTTAGAACCCTGTTTGAAAAATTAAAATAGTGGCATGCCATGTATTAGGTGCCCTGATTCGGGGTTAATTAATTATTCACTTTGAATTGGCCTGGAATCGAACCCGGTCAATAGCGAATGCATATGTGTCATGTTAGTTATAACTCTACGTTATGAACAAAAAGTAAAAGTTACTTCGCACCAAATGATGTGTCGCTCCTGGGTGGGCTCGAACCACCAACCTTTCGGTTAACAGCCGAACGCGCTAGCCGATTGCGCCACAGAAGCTTTACGCATGCCCGTGTAACGGTCCAGCAGCCCAATCATTGTTCAGTGGCACAATAAATAGCGTATTGTAATGTTAGTTGGTTTGCAGCTTAGGATCCCCTCTGTCTGTCTCTGTCTGTCTTTCTCGCTTCTGTGAGTCAATTATATATTTTATAGATGAAGGATATAACACAAATATTTCTCAAATGATTTTTGCCTCATAGATTATATTACTTTCTATAGAAAGAAAAGACTTTTGCAACTTCAAGCAATTTAGCACTTGAATCCATCTGAGAATGAAACTACAGTAATATTATGTAAAAAAAACCTAAATTATTATTTAAATGAATATGATGAAGATAATGCACATTCATCAAGTTCACATTATTTGTTTCTGTATTCTAATTACGAAATAACCTGCAAAAAGACGGGAAGAAAAAAAAAAGATGCGTTGGCCGGGAATCGAACCCGGGTCAATTGCTTGGAAGGCAACTATGCTAACCACTATACCACCAACGCTTTACTTAATCCAACTTCCAACGCTACATTTTAATACATTTTAACTTCAATTCAGCTTTTTTCTATGGTAACTATAGAACTGTTGACCGAGTTCAGAGTAGACCTGTATATATATATGCCATATGTTTCCGGGAAGCTACAAAAGTTCGGTAGAGAAATGAGGGGGAAAGAGACAGAGGACAGAGAGAGAGAGAGAGAGTCAGAGTAGAGATAGAAGGGATAGAGAGAGATGAAATCGCTACAAAATGTTTTGTCTTTTTCATAATGCATTTTCCCCATTATATCCCCCAAATAAGTCTTATCCGCATTAACTGTAGCTATACATCATCTGATAGTGTACAGTTATATCTTCTTTGGAACTTCTAAGAGCAAGAGGGTCATAAACTATATGTAAAGTACTATTACTTATATAACGTCCTTCTGACTCTAGACGGACGTTTTTGCCCAGAAAGTTTAAATAAAGTGTAACAAATAATGGGAAATGAGACAGAAAAAATAAAATATAAACCAAGAAGAGAGAGGGGAAGACTTGAGAATGAAGGAGTGTCGCTACTTTTACGACTGGTTTCTGTCAATGTACTCTCTGTAAAGTTCTTAGTACATTAAAGGGTAACTAAAATAAAAAAATAATTGGCCATTTTTCGTAGGAAGGTGTCATCAGGAGCCAAAAAATATTTATCGCACAATTTTTTATGCATTCAGTCATATTTTATAATCATTTGAAAAGTACATTTTTGCTGATTTACACAGTCATAAGCCCCGCCCCTAAAAAAACCCATCGAAGGGACATCGTGATCACGTGATCTGTGACGCATGAAAAGTAAGGGAAAATATTCCACTAACCTATACCGTGCGCCCCCGGAGGCCCCCGGCAGGCCCAGCCCGGTGCCGAGCATGATATTCACCGCATCGACCATTTGCATTGCGTATTTTCGTGTGTTTAATTCCTCACAATAAATTTGATTTTGGGACACAGTTTCATCAATAATGCCTAATCGGTGTATAGTTGCGGGCTGTAGCAAGACCCCTAAAGATGGTGTAAGCCTACATCATTGTCCTAAAGATGAAAATCTACGGAAATTGTGGGTCACAAATGCAAAGCTCACGCGGGCAGAGTGGCAAGGGCCGGCCAAGTGAGTGGAGTACAATCTGCAGCGATCACTTTGCCGAAGATGATTTTGAGGATCCTGGCCTGTATTCCGAATATGGCATGAAGAGAAGGATAAGCTAGCTAAAATAAAAGATTCAGCTATTCCAAAGATCAGACTTGGAGTCAAGTCTTCCAATCTGTTTTTCAACGACAGCAGCTGCAGCAGCTTCACCCGTAGACCGAAAATTCTGTCTCTCGTTCGTTAGCTAAGACGACCTAACGATCGAGAGACAGTATTTTCGGAGTTACGGGTGAAGTAGACCGAAAATGCTGTCTCTCGATCGTTAGGTCGTCTTAGCTAACGAACGAGAGACAGAATTTTCGGTCTACTTCACCCGTAACTCCAGGGAGCTCCAACGCGTTGGAGCTCCCTGGAGTTACTTCACCCACGGCCCTTCACCGTATTCTGCGAGGTGTTCAAACATATAATATGGTTGAATTTCCCCTTGCCACTCGAGCTTCTTTGCCTTCGGGGTCTGATAAATCATCTGATAAATCAAAGTTCGTATCTGCATGGCTCAGAAAAGTCCTCCAACTTGGAATCGCGGGCACTTTTCCTCTCTCTATATAAGTTACTCGAATTCAGCCAAAATTTAAGTCAGTACTAACGTACTTTGTAAAGCGAAGTAAAAAAAAAAGCCGTAAGTGAAATAAACAAAACAAAAGCGTTCACCAGTCGCTATGTACGAGGGGAACATAGTCACTGCCGTACTTTGTGTAGGACATAGTACATAAAGACGTATAAAACGGCTGTGTACGCGTTTATGACCAATGCAAAATTTTCGTTCGGCAAGCTCAGATGGATGAGAACATTGTTCAAAAGAAAAGCTAAAAAAACAAAACAAGAGCTGTATATTTGGGCAAAAGCGTTTTCTGATCTTGTAGAAAATATATTGCTAATGATTATTCACTCCTAAGATTATATTGATTAATTTCCTTTTTTCATAAATTGTCCGTTGAACAGACGGGTCAAATACCGCATTCTGTGTACAATATTATATGCTGCAGCCTGCAGATCTTGTGCCTCTTACTTTTCATACGTCAGGTGGGGTTAGCCAATCAGCTCACGAGTTTTAAGGAACGGTCCCAAAACCTCTACTTTTCCCACCTTTTTACCAAAACGAGACATAATTTGGACAATCGATTGGCAGATTCGTGATTAGAAGGCCAAACTACATGGAAAGAGCACCCATTTTCTCTCTAATTTAGTCAACCTTTAACATGATTGATTAATGAGCGTACAAAAATAAAAGAATTGCGTTGGCCGGGAATCGAACCAGGGTCAATTGCTTGGAAGGCAACTATGCTAACCACTATACCACCAACGCTTGACTTGTTATTCACGGTCTGTGTTAAAGTGATAACCTGTCAAGACCAATTTTGGGATTGCAGACCCCCCCCCCCCCCCCCCCCCCTTGTGGTTCCATTTTACAACCCCCTCCAAGATTGAGACTGAATTTTTTATTTTGCCCATATGGCCATTTAGAGTGAATTTATTCTCCCCCCTCCCTAATCTGTAAGGACGGTCCTCATTTAATGCCTTATTGATATTGAATTGAAATTAACATTTTTTCCTTCTCATCGGTACAATGTTATATACAATGGATACTTGTCGCATTTTAGTGAACAGTAAAATTTCAGAACTTAGCGAAACTTAGGCGAAACCCCGGGAAGCAAAGCTTGTGATGGGAACGCCCTTTTAGCAATTAAACACAAGTTACTGAAAGAACTTTACCAATGATTAATGATTAATGGATGATATTTGAAGGGAGTTGGAAAGGAGCTCACAGTCACTGATCCTGCATGCCACGTCGTCACGGTTGCCACGTAGTATAGTAGCTTGGTGAAACAGGGTCACCGGAAATACCTCCATCACTATTAAGTGACGTGAGCTACATAGGCTGTACCAGGTGTGGCGTGGTGTGTGTGTGTGTGTGTGTGTGAGAGAGAGAGAGAGGAGGGTGAAGAGATAGAGGAGAAATAGATAAATAGAAACAGAGGGGAGGAGGGGTAGAAAGAGGAAGATAGAAAGAGAGAGAGAGAGGGGAAAAGAAAGGGTGCTAAATAAAATGGGAGGGGAGACACATACCGGAAGAGAGGAAGATGGGAGAAAGAGAGAGAAAGGAGAGAAAGAGAGATATTGACATGCATGCTATTTCTTCGTTTCAGAAAAAGAGACAAAATGAGAGAGTGAGAGAGAGAGAGAGAGAGAGAGAGATATGTCATAGAAATAAAGAAGGGAGAGAGAGAGAAATACCAAAAGAAGTAAAGAGAGACTGAAAAAAGAGATAAGTAGTCGATTAAGAAAGAGTAAGAGATCTAGAGAGGAAGAAAGAGAGAAAGTTTGTTGTACAAAATTATGTTTATGATACAAATGTCGATTTTAATTGGAATGAGCAGAACACTTTTTAAGATTACTTCTCATCAATTTGCGTGAATTTAATATACCTCCGCGCTCCAACTCTATAATTTCTTTTCCACGTAACACTCTTGCTGGTTATAAATCCGTTCCGCTCCTAGATTCTTTCAATCTTTCACCTCATCTTTCAATGTATCCGTTTACCTTAATAATTGTGTACGACCTACGAACTATAACTATACTCATGTTAACTATAATAAATAGACACACAAACGCTGAAAGTATCATTCATGTCGTGCATGAATATACACATTTACATTAAATTCGGAAGTATTTCAATCATTATAAAATCAGCATGATCAGTTTATGACCATCTTTGGCATTAGACGCAAGAACATTGGCAAAAACAAAAAACAAAAACAAAAACAAAGGATATGCAACCTGAAACATTAAGCTGACATTGTATTATCACTCTTCCTCTCAATAAAGAACAGTGTATAAAGACCCGTTTCATAGAATTCGGCACGTTACGTCAAACGAAGATGGAACTCTATTGAGCGGAGGTGCGACCGGTTCCTGGCGCTCTGATTGGTCGATAGTTTATTGGCGCGGTGACATCAGGGAACTTGGGCTGCTGCGAACGTCCAGTGGGCGGAGCTGGGTCCATTGTTCCGATGTGTTGCCCAACAATCATGAACGTCTAGTTATATGATCATTTGCATATTTTCAACGTTTTGGTATAGCGGGGAGATTTTGAATGTTTTGTTTCAATATGTATTCTTTTTATTTTGCATGAGAATAAAATTATACACTGGAAATATTCATTCTTCTCCGCATTTCCATCTCCACACCAATATTTTTTACTCACCTCTCATGTTCGTGTTCAAGGTATTTGTCTTTTTAGAGTATTTCTCTCTCTCTCTCTCTTTCTCTGACTCTCGTATTTAAATCAGCATACAAACATAATTTCAGGTTTATGAATTTCTACCTTTAACAAATATTATTCTTTGAAGAGAAAGGGAGGGAGAGAGAGAAAAGGAGAGAGTAACAGAAATAGAAAAACGAAAGAGAGAGGGAGAAAACAAATATTATTTCTTTGAAGAGAAAGGGAGGGAGAGAGAGAAAAGGAGAGAGATAAACAGAAATAGAAAAACGAAAGAGAGAGGGAGAAAACAAGAAATAAAATGGAAGAAGAAATAGAGAAAGAAATATAACTATAGAAAGAGAGGGGTGACAGAGAAACATATAGGAAGAGAAAGAAAAATAATAATTTAACTTTCTGACTTTCTCCTGGCCCTTGTTCGTTTTATACTGGTTCTTCATATGTTTCTGTCAGTCATCACCTCATCTGTCCATGTGTATGCTTTCATGACTCTAAGCAACTACTACAATGAATAGACCAACGAACACTGAAAGTATTATTCATAATGAAATATAATATTGGTATGCATGAATATATACAAATACACATTTACAATAAATTGGCAATTATTTCAATTATGACATGGGTATAGCACCATCTTTGGCAAAATTAATAGCATTTCTCCAAACTTCTCCAAAAGATGGCAAGTGTTCTACAAGTCCTTAATCAAATCATGAGTCTTTAGTCTTGATATTCAAACTGCGACCATTTCCAGCTTTCTGTCCAGTACATGTGTCTTGTAATGCCTCTTCAGGTTGCCTGACTGCGCGAAAGCTCGCTGACATCCCTCATGGTGGCATCGGTACGGTCGCTCCCCAGTATGAGTACGGCGATGTTTGGTCAACGTCGACAAATCTCCGAATCGCTGTTGACAGTCTTGACAGCAGTAAGGACGGTCTCCTGTATGAGTGCGTAGATGAGTACGAAGAGATGTTCTCTGAGCGAAGGCTTTCGGGCAGGATGGGCACTGGAAGGGGCGGGCCCCTGTGTGGGTTCGCTGATGGGACGAACAGTTGGAGGCCTGAGCGAAGGTAGAGATAGTCGGAGAAGACCGCGAGCCTTCGGTATCAGAGTTTGAGTAGACCGAGCCTGTGAGTGAAGACGGAGCAGGCCACGATCGCTGAGGAGAGTCAAGATAAGGTGGGAGTAGTTGAGTGTTCGTTCTGTAGCTAAAGATACTGCTTGGTCTAGACGTCGACGTCGATGACGACGAAATCAGCCAGTTGACGACAGATGATCTACGAGATGACTTCGACGTCACTCGGTCGCTGCTTTGAATGCCATCTTGTCCATCTTGACGAATGCTAGAATTAGTATCGCCAGGAGAACACAGAGGACAGTTGGGGATACCGCATTTGAAGACAGTAGATGGAGTGTGTTGGTGATGTCGAGACCAGATAATGGAGGCGATGGCCTTGTTGAAGTTGGGCTCTTGAGTCTCAATAGTGATCGGTGACAGGCCACACTTGCTACCAAGGGACAAGAGAGAGGACGCCGCGTGTAGACGGTCCATGTCGTATTCGTTGCGATTGGACCTGTATGACAAAAACCGTGAAGAGACATTTAGGATGGTTGTTTATGATGCAAGCTAAATATGTAAGATGAAAAGCAATTCTCTCGTTGTTTCCTGTCCAAGCGATTATTTGTTAACATTTGAAATATTTTACATCTGACCAAACAAACTCCAGACTGAAACAGTAAAACATGGTAAAACTATTATTTGAAGGTTGGCGATGAGCATTGCAAGACTTAAATTATTAGTGTCAGGTGATGAAATGAATTTTACAGAAGCAAATACTTACATGATGCCGAAAGGCAGTGGAGACATTTGGGTGGATGGCAGGGAACGAGTGTGGTAAGAAATGTTGCTCTGCAGAAGGCAAATGCTCAGAATTATGGCTTTCTAGCGTTTCCTTGCAATATATACAACCTGGAACATTAAGCTGACATTGTATTTTCACACTTCCTCTTAATAAAGAACAGTGTATATAGCCCCGTTTTCATAGAATTCGGCACGTTCCGTCAAAAGAAGATGAAGCTCTATTGAGAGGCGGTGCGAGCGGTTCCTAGCGCTCTGATTGGTCAATAGTTTATTGCCGCGGTGACATCAATGAACTTGGATGAGGTGAATGGCCGGTGGCCGAGCTGGATCCTTTGTTCCGCTGTGTTTTCAGACGATCCGTGTAGATGGCGTAGGACAATGGTTTCAAACGAAGCGCTACCTGCTCAAGACCCAGGACCGTTTAACTCAAGGACAATGATTTTCTCTGAAAGATGTGCGGACAAGAGCGCCGCAATAGGAGGACAGAGAATAGGTCCAGAGAACCCTGAAAAGAAATATACAAACTGGTCTCTTATTAATGGACATGAAGAAAGAAACTTAGGTTATTTAAGACTTGCTTTGGGTATTCACATGATTCATGTGTAGATCGTAGCCAGACACGACTTGAGAATGTTGAAGTTATCAATAAAATAACCCTTACAAGAGCTTGAAAAATAGGTTATGAAAGCAAACTGCAAATATATTGTCATTTATACAGAGATAAAATTTGAAACTCGATTTTGATGCAATATGAATGTATATTTTGTTAAAAATACATGTACATTATTTTTTTGCAAAGTTGAAAATAAATGTCTTAAAATTGAAATTGATATGTAAACAGGGGGGGGGGGGGGATACCTAAACTCAATCAGTGACTGCCTGTTTATAGGGGTTATCTTCATAATTGTGTAAATACATGTAATACACAGTTAAAATCAAAATGTAACGAAAAAAAAGATAATCAAAGCATGATTTGCTCTTGCCATTATTTTGAAGGTGCAAAGTTGAGGTTATGCAAAATGCATATATTGTTTGATAAATGATTTTTTTAATCAATCTTGATATTCAGATATTTAGATTAAGGATTTTCTGTAACAAATGCCGCATGTGAGAATTGGAAGGCATGCTAGTTGTTAAAAATGTCATAATGATAGTTGATAACAACATATATCATTTTTGAGTAGAAACGCAATACATTCAACAAAACAATATATATTCATCATAATTCGCCAAAAAGCAGCAAAGACGATAACAAAACTACAAAACAAAAAGGAAGCAATTTAAAGGAAGAGAAAAGGAGAGAAAGAGATAGAAAGAGAGAGAGAGAGAGAGAGTCTGTGCTGTGTGTAAAAGGGGGTTCGTTGCTTCTCTTCTATTCTTTTTCCCTATTAAAAAATAATGGAGAGAAATATACATTGACCGATTTTATCGTTATAGTAAGTGTTGTTGTTATCGTTATCAGGGATATTAGATCGGCCCTTTAATAGAGAGGTCACATTAGATTCTGTTTATGTACACGTATTTCGAAAACGGATTCAATGAAAGAAGATATGGAAAGAGAAAATGATGAAGTACAAATAGGAGACAAATCTATTTTAAAAAAATGATACATTGAGCAAAATCGATTTATTCAATTAATTGATTAAATAAGCAACAGTTATAACGGCCCAAATATAGCGTTGAGGGTAATCACCCTATTATAGAGATAGGGATTGTCATTAGCATGATTAGTTGAACCAATCCCCTTGCAGTTGCAAATGTACCGTATCCAATAACTCAGGATGTCGCTGCCTTTGAATCTTATTGCTCAGTGATATATGAACGCTGCGTTCGCTTACCATGGCATAATTCCGAAAATGTAATAGGGGTTGAAATCCTTGGGGTTTTTTTTACTTTATTTTATCAGACTCAAGGTGAATATATCCATTTCAATACACTGCGGTGGAGAGGTATCCTTTTCGTCCCATAAGATGGAATTGCCGAGATTGCTCTTTTCCTGTCTTTTATATGATATTTGCATATGCCTCGACTGTTTATCTTGTCCGTCGGTATACAATAGATCTACTCATATCACTTGCATTTCATTTACAGATAATAAAAGTTGTGTTCTGGGGAGAAAGCTCACAAATTAGTTTTCCCCTCTTCCCAGAGGCAAATGCAGATATTTTGACTCAATTAAAGACCCCTACTGAAGCAAATACAACCATAGATCGATGGAAAGGTAAGTAGACGTAGAATACACACGTACATGTTGGTAAACACCTTTCATTAATCCACAAATAGCAGAAAGAACACCTCACTGTCCGCCCCCTTCCGGTTACGTAATAACAAGGGTTCGCTCGGCCGATACACTTATGACGTCATCTCGCGTAGAAAACTCTGTGGCTGGTGCACGTAGCGGCGCATAAACAATGGGACAGTGAATAGCTTTCGTAAAATAGCAAGTTACTTTTGTGGGCGAAGTTTGTCAAGTTTTGTGAAAGTTTTGATAGCTGATTTAACAGAGAAAGGCTGCCTCAAAAGCTTAGGTCTTAACAAGAGAAATGCAAACAGAAAAGAATTATTGAAATCTAACATTTTGTTATCGAGTTATGCCATCATTGCCATATTGTGACAGGTTTGATTTACATGTCCCATTCCTGCCGCATAAGCAAATTAAGTCATCTATCAAGACTCCTTCACACAGATTTTGAAAAGAAAACTGAAGAAAAAATTGTGACTATCAAGTTAATCTGACAGACACTACCTTGGGTTTTTTGAGAGGGAATGAGGCATGAGAGAGGTTTTCATGCCCAGAACTCAGAATAAATTTTTTCATGGAGTCAGAGTTCATTCCGAGATCAGACTTATTTTCCGTTCTAGTCTGACTAAATTAACCTAAAAAAACATGGTAGAATTCCATTATTATGAGTTTCCAAATCATTAATCAATAGCCAGTTAGTGTCTTTAAAGAAAACTAGGAGTGTGTTGTAAACAAATTTTACCAGGGTAAACCGCTGCCTTAGAACTAGAAATTAGAGCTCGAGTGGTCGAGAAAAATAAATGGAACTCGTCTGCAGCGCAGTCAAGAGGCACAGCTCCAGACGCAGTAACGCCAGACCCTGCCCGAGCGAAACGCGGAGCAAGCCGTCTTATCGAGACATTCGTGCAGCTCAGCTCAGTTCATGTACATAACATATAAGTAAAGGACAGTCTTCAGTAATACATAATATAAGTACATGTAAATATACATGTATAGTACACAGTGCACTCAAATTAATCATACTGAATGAATATTATAGATTAAAGCCCCCCCCCCCCCTCCCCCAACAAACAAACAACAAACACACAAACAAGCAAAACAGACAAAAAGAAAGAAGAAAAGAGAAGAGAATAGATAAGGTCAGTCTATAGCAGCAAAGAGCCGCCAACTCCACACGATCGCGAACCAGGCGGACCCCTCCACTCCTCACCGATCATGCCCATTGTATGTTTTCGTTTCATGCTTATGTGTGTTACTTTGAAATGTTCCCATTTTTGATAGTGTAGTGTCAAAGTATTCCTTTCGGTAGCAATCTTTCTTTCTTCTTGTTTACTTTAAGCAGTTTTCTCCTATTTCTTCAATACTTGGAGGCTTCTTTATTTCCCGACTTAGATATATCAAATATTTAATTAATAAAATAACATGATTGATTATTTGTTTCCTCTAATCCGATGTGAACTTCCTTCCAAATCATGTCTTTAAGAATGTAAAGATCTAAGATGTTACTACACCTTTTCCATTCTTCAGGCGTATCTGCATATATTTCTTTAATCAATGATATTTCCTCTTCATCTAGATTCATACATCTGAAATAAGTGTCTGACTTCAATGTTCCTTCTTCATCTGTAATATGGTACAATTTATATGTGTTTTTTAAGAAAAGATTTTCATGAAAATATGTTTTTCCTTTCTCATGAATATCTTCATTTCCGTTTATTAATTGCATCCTTTTTAATTAACGCATTCATATGAAACCAAATATTTAACATTTCCTGGTAGTACTTTGATAACTGTATGTTGATCATAAAAATTACAATAGAAAGTTAGATTTCCTCCAATTGGTCTAAGTAAAAATTTGAAGTACTTTTCCATTTCACTTTCTGGTCTCCAGTTACAAGTCTTTTGATCCACATCACCCTTTGCACCTTCACAAAAAGTCTAAAGTTAATCATTTTCAACCCTCCTTGTTTGTAATCGAGATACAAAGTAGGTAGCATATACAGGTGCAAGAATTATAGTAGCGGTCATGAATATGCATATAACTGACGTCACATGTGCGTATACCCCATGCGTACAGTACAGCGCTCCGCGCCGCAAGCATAACTGTATGCAGAAGTTTTACTGATAATATTGTATGCAGTTATTTATAACGGAATAAACGCTGTCGTTATCGATTCATAACTGAAAAAAATTATCAGCAAGAAAGAGCGGGATTCGAACCCGGGACCTTAAACGCGAGTGCAGTGTAGAAAGAGAATACTCTGACAGTCTGACCAAACGCCTTTACTACTAGACCACGAGCAACTGACAGAGAGTCTCATCTTGCTCTACTACAGTACACCACGCGGTGCCCGGTAAGCTAGCTCAGCGGTATGGTATATATTCGCGAGCGAGCGCGCGGTGCGTCTGCCGCGTATGACGTCAGTATATGCATATTCTTGACCGCCACTAATTCTTGCACCGATATATACTACCTACAAAGTTCTTCTTTTTATCTTGTCCTTCCCTCGCCATAGAAACTTAAAGCAGATCTCATCAATTTCTTTGAAAACCCATTCAGGCGTCGGAGCCAATGAGCTCACGTAAATCAATTTTGAATATGCGTATGTTTTCAGGAAGTGAATTTTCCCAATCAGAGTGAGATCTCTTTGTTTCCACCAATTTAACAATTTCTTAAAGTAGAACTTTAATGATTTTAAATATTGGCTTAATACTTATTATTGCATAGATGGCATAAATTAAAAAAGGTTATCCAAATTCAACGCTTGGAAACATTTGAAGTAATGATTATTATCAATTATAAAACGGTAAAATACAGCCCCCGATATAGCAGCTGAAGAGCTCCTCGAACGCTGCTGAGATATGTGACGACACACCATGGACCAGTCCTGTCTAAGCAGATGATGTCCCATAACATCTTACACATTTTTCAGAGCCTATTTTGTCATCTCCTCTTCACTTATTTCTCTTCCTTCACTAGCGTCAGTCTTAATGTTAGTCTGTTGCCTCACTCTTAACTTCGTGTATGGTATTATTTTGATGAAAAATGCAGCGTTAAAAAAATAAAGGAATCAGTCACTTGTAAAGAAAATAAGACGCCATGGTATTTTCAGCTGCTTGCACCGGGGCATGTTCGGCGTTTCAAGAGGGAACGAATACCATCCTGCTATTATTCGGAGGGCTTTTCAATTTGAAAGTGGGGTTTATTTCATTGATCACTGACCCTTCTCCTGTGTATTTACAATCAAACGGTTTTAGCTATCAGAATCAGTTTCACTTTCCCTTTATAATGGTGTGAAATAAGGTCATGTTTAAATACACCAAACTCTTTATAATTTGATAAATAATTGCATTGCAATTACGTTCATTCATTATAGGACGTCGTCTGCTTAAGCAGGATCGATCCCGAGTGTGACGACATCAAAACATCGCTATATTTCTGGCGAATCCTCGGATATTCCAGATGCTGAGAAGAGCTTTTATTTGTGTTGTTTTTATAATCATCAGATACGCAGTTGACATAAAACTTATACGATTGCCATCTGTAAGCTTCCCAGTTTCTAGTGATACATTAATTGCCATATTTGTGATTTTCTTTGAATACCTACTTTAATTTTGCTCAAAATCTCTTTATAATTCATCTCTTCAGCAACGTCAGGATCTAATGAAAAATAAATACCTAATATTTTTACAATGTCAACTGCCTTTCCAAAAGAAGAAAAAGTTGCAGCGTCAACAGATGGCCCCAGGGGCAAAATAAATGTTTTATTTCCATCTTAAGTCCGAATATTTTCCTAAAGCTCTCTAGAATTACTTCCAATCTATAAATAGACATGTTTACTAAGTGTTCAAATTTATGGATGTTTCTTTCCTGGGGACCTAGTAACGAGGTATTCCATTAACCTGTTATTAATGAATGAACTACAATACTTGGAATCCAGTTTGCATACATTACTTGTTGCTATGTCTGACAAGCCTCTGGCAAGCTTTCAGGTTGTCAAGAACAACCTTTGTTTCAAAAGTATGCATAAAATTTGGATCACTTAGTAAACAGGTGTATTGAGTCTATATGGCGTACAAATATTGTCATATCATATGCATAAAGGATCTGCTTTATTTCCGTTTGACCAACGCGAATACCCTTTACCAAGTTATCTTTTCGAATGCAATGAGTTAGACATTCGATACATAAAATGAATAAATAAGGAGACAGCGGATCTCCTTGTCTTCAACCCCGTTCTACTTTGAAATAACCGTTTGATCCCCCCCCCCCCCCCCGGTTGAAAACTTTGAGCTTAACCCATTTACCAAACATTGGTCCAAACCCAAAGGAATAAGCCAGTTCGGGGTTAGCGCATGGTACTGAGATTGTACAAATGACCCCAAATATCCACAGATATTTTAGACATGGAGGGTCCCTTTATGTGCACTTCAGAAAAATAAATCTGGGAGTGATAGAGGTGCCTCATGAATAGCTTTTGTTTCCCCCTTTAAAAAGAATACTTCCACCTGGATATCATGGAATGTACCATTAGTGCATAATTGAATAATGATTACATGACATTCATGAGCACATATCGAATATTAGTGTCAGTGGGTTTTAGAATTTGGTATAGATGACCTTTATCTGCTCATGCTCAGATTGCATCCCCGAAGTGGCTTATTAAGCACATTTTGAAGAAAGGTATGCGAAATTGAATCGAAGGCTTTTTCAAAGTCTATTGCATCTATCCTGCATTTCTGGTTTATTAAAATTTGACGTGTGAAAAATCATATCATTGATTAGTCTTATTGCTTCACCAATGTTTTAAATCATTTAAATAACCTACTTGATCGACTGACACAATTATTACTCAAAATCGTTTTTAATCTTTTAGAAAGTATCTTAGTAAGGATCTTGTAATCTAAATTGAGTAAGGAGAAAGGCCTATAATTACTCCTAGTAACAGCCTAACGCGCTTGCCGATTGCGTCACAGAAGCTCCAATATTTTAAACTTAGTTTTAAATGTAGCTGAAATGTTAACCTAGTTTAGGTTTAAATTGAGTTACAATAATGAAGCGTTCGTTGATTATGCATGCAGCTAGTGTGTATCTGAACTGTACACTGGTTGAATGTTTTGTCAAATGAAATGATAACTTGCAACCAAAAACAAACAAACAAAAAGGAAACTATTCTTCTTTCTCATACTGTTAAAGTAGGTTCAAAGTTAAACAAAACTTATTTGCCCCCCCCCCCCCAAAAAAAAAAAAAGCTCGCTCCTGGGTGGGCTCGAACCACCAACCTTTCGGTTAACAGCCGAACGCGCTAGCCGATTGCGCCACAGAAGCTGCGACAACTTAAGTGTAGGTTTTATATCTATTGTTTAATTAATCAACGTAAGGAGCGTTCGTTGAATTCAGTGGGCGTTCTATTCCGCTCCTGAATTTGCACAATTATTGATCTGGATGATTAATGAACGATTTCATTGTAGATCGATTACGCAGGTTTTTCCTTAATTTTATCATCAACAATTTCCTTCATTATGTCCATTTTGCTATTCATTATCAATAAATAAAAGGACATTTCAAAATCGCCAGAAAATATACCCCAGTGTATTGTCCAGGCCCTTATTAAAAGGCTGTGCAGAATTTCTTCTTAGTCATTGTGAGCATAATCACTTTTATTATTCCTATTATTATGAGAAAAAAAAGAAAGAAGAAAAATTGCGTTGGCCGGGAACCGAACCCGGGTCAACTGCTTAGAAGGCAACTATGCTAACCACTATACCACCAACGCTTTCTATACCTCACCCTGGCTTTAACAACTGATATCTGGATCTGTAGAAATTCCTCTTCAAAAAAAAATATGGAGGCAAACTGGAGGCAAACTGGACCCCATATTACCCCCACCCCCTCCCCCTCCCCCTCCCCCCAATGAGCGACTTTTAGAGTGCTCGCGAAATTATTTTTTTTGTCAAACTTTTTTTCTTGTTACTAGAATATGAAATATGCCAAGAGAAATCCACAATCCTATATTAAGTGCACCAGGCTGGTTCATTATTTCCTCTAGAATATTTATTTCCAATTTCTTTTCATATCTGAGGATCTCCTAAATATAATAGATAATTTGTAATAATCTTTAGAACACGAATCAAAGCTGTCATTCCTTTTTGTTTGGGTTTCTTTTTGCTGCAAGTTATCATTTCATTTGACAAGACAGTCATTCAACCAGTGTACAGTTGAGATACACGCTTTAGCTGCATGCATAATCAACGAACGCTTCATTATAGTAACTCAATTTAAACCTAAACTAGGTTAACATTTCAACTACATTTAAAAATAAGTTTAAGATATCGGAGCTTCTGTGGCGCAATCGGCTAGCGTGTTCGGCTGTTAACCGAAAGGTTGGTGGTTCGAGCCCACCCAGGAGCGGTCTCTTTTTATGGATATAAGTGATCGCACAACCCATGAGTGAGAAAAGGCGGAATGACAGCTTTGATTCGTGTTCAAAAGATTATTACAAATTATCTATTATATTTAGGAGATCCTCAGATAAGAAAAGAAATGGAAATAAATATTCTAGAGGAAATAATGAACCAGCCTGGTGCACTTAATATAGGGGTGTGGATTTCTCTTGGCATATTTCATATACTAGTAACAAGAAAAAAAGTTTGACAAAAAAGAAATTAATTTCGCGAGCGCTCTAAAAGTCGCTCAGTGGGGGAGGGGGGGGGGGGATATTATGGGGTCCAGTTTGCTTCCATTTTTTTTTGAAGAGGAATTTCTACTGATCCCGATATCAGTTGTTAAAGCAAGGGTGAGGTATAGAAAGCGTTGGTGGTATAGTGGTTAGCATAGTTGCCTTCCAAGCAGTTGACCCGGGTTCGATTCCCGGCCAACGCAATTTTTCTTCTTTCTTTTTTTTCTCATAATAATAGGAATAATAAAAGTGATTATGCTCACAATGACTGAGAAGAAATTCTGCACAGCCTTTAAATAAGGGCCTGGATAATGCACTGGGGTATATTTTCTGGCGATTTTGAAATGTCCCCTTATGTATTGATAATGAATAGCAAAATGGACATAATGAAGGAAATTGTTGATGATAAAATTAAGAAAAGACCTGCATAATCGACCTACAATGAAATCGTTCATTAATCATCCAGATCAATAATTGTGCAAATTCAGGAGCGAAATAGAAAGCCCACTCAATTCAACGAACGCTCCTTACGTTGTTTAATTAAACGATAGATATAAAACCTACACTTAAGTTGTCGCAGCTTCTGTGGCGCAATCGGCTAGCGCGTTCGGATGTTAACCGAAAGGTTGGTGGTTCGAGCCCACCCAGGAGCGAGCTTTATTTTTTAGGGGGAAATCAGTTTTCTTTTACTTTGGACATACTTTAACAGGATGAGAAAGAGGAATAGTTTCCTTTTTTTTTTTTTTTTTTTTTTTTGTTGTTGCAAGTTATCATTTCATTTGACAAGACAGTCATTCAACCAGTGTACAGTTGAGATACACACTTTAGCTGCATGCAAAATCAACGAACGCTTCATTATAGTAACTCAGTTTAAACCAAAACTTGGTTAACATTTCAACTACATCTAAAACTAAGTTTAAGATATCAGAGCTTCTGTGGCGCAATCGGCTATCGCGTTCGGCTGTTAACCGAAAGGTTGGTGGTTCGAGCCCACCCAGGAGCGAGCTTTATTTTTCTAGGGGAAATCAGTTTTCTTTTACTTTGGACATACTTTAACAGGATGAGAAAGAGGAATAGTTTCCTTTTTTTTCCCTTTTTTGTTGTTGTTGTTGCAAGCTATCATTTCATTTGACAAGACAGTCATTCAACCAGTGTACAGTTGAGATACACACTTTAGCTGCATGCGAAATCAACGAACGCTTCATTATAGTAACTCAATTTAAACCAAAACTTGGTTAACATTTCAACTACATCTAAAACTAAGTTTAAGATATCAGAGCTTCTGTGGCGCAATCGGCTAGCGCGTTCGGCTGTTAACCGAAAGGTTGGTGGTTCGAGCCCACCCAGGAGCGGTCTTTTTTTTTTTTTGAAGAGGAATATTTACTGATCCCGATATCAGTTGTTAAAGCAGGGGTGAGGTATAGAAAGCGTTGGTGGTATAGTGGTTAGCATAGTTGCCTTCCAAGCAATTGACCCGGGTTCGATTCCCGGCCAACGCAATTTTTTTTTCTTTCTTTTTTTTCTCATAATAATAGGAATAATAAAAGTGATTATGCTCACAATGACTGAGAAGAAATTCTGCACAGCCTTTAAACAAGGGCCTGGATAATGCACTGGGGTATATTTTCTGGCGATTTTGAAATGTCCCCTTATGTATTGATAATGAATAGCAAAATGGACATAATGAAGGAAATTGTTGATGATAAAATTAAGAAAAGACCTGCATAATCGACCTACAATGAAATCGTTCATTAATCATCCAGATCAATAATTGTGCAAACTCAGGAGAGAAATAGAAAGCCCACTCAATTCAACGAACGCTCCTTACGTTGATTAATTAAACAATAGATATAAAACCTACACTTAAGTTGTCGCAGCTTCTGTGGCGCAATCGGCTAGCGCGTTCGGCTGTTAACCGAAAGTTTGGTGGTTCGAGCCCACCCAGGAGCGAGCTTTATTTTTTAGGGGGAAATCAGTTTTCTTTTACTTTGGACATACTTTAACAGGATGAGAAAGAGGAATAGTTTCCTTTTTTCTTTTTTTGTTGTTGTTGTTGTTGCAAGTTATCATTTCATTTGACAAGACAGTCATTCAACCAGTGGACAGTTGAGATACACACTTTAGCTGCATGCAAAATCAACGAACGCTTCATTATAGTAACTCAGTTTAAACCAAAACTTGGTTAACATTTCAACTACATCTAAAACTAAGTTTAAGATATCAGAGCTTCTGTGGCGCAATCGGCTAGCGCGTTCGGCTGTTAACCGAAAGGTTGGTGGTTCGAGCCCACCCAGGAGCGGTCTTTTTTTTTTTTTGAAGAGGAATATCTACTGATCCCGATATCAGTTGTTAAAGCAGGGGTGAGGTATAGAAAGCGTTGGTGGTATAGTGGTTAGCATAGTTGCCTTCCAAGCAATTGACCCGGGTTCGATTCCCGGCCAACGCAGATTTTCTTCTTTCTTTTTTTTCTCATAATAATAGGAATAATAAAAGTGATTATGCTCACAATGACTGAGAAGAAATTCTGCACAGCCTTTAAACAAGGGCCTGGATAATGCACTGGGGTATATTTTCTGGCGATTTTGAAATGTCCCCTTATGTATTGATAATGAATAGCAAAATGGACATAATGAAGGAAATTGTTGATGATAAAATTAAGAAAAGACCTGCATAATCGACCTACAATGAAATCGTTCATTAATCATCCAGATCAATAATTGTGCAAACTCAGGAGAGAAATAGAAAGCCCACTCAATTCAACGAACGCTCCTTACGTTGATTAATTAAACAATAGATATAAAACCTACACTTAAGTTGTCGCAGCTTCTGTGGCGCAATCGGCTAGCGCGTTCGGCTGTTAACCGAAAGGTTGGTGGTTCGAGCCCACCCAGGAGCGAGCTTTATTTTTTAGGGGGAAATAAGTTTTCTTTTACTTTGGACATACTTTAACAGGATGAGAAAGAGGAATAGTTTCCTATTTTTTTTTTTTTTTTTTTGTTGTTGCAAGTTATCATTTCATTTGACAAGACAGTCATTCAACCAGTGGACAGTTGAGATACACACTTTAGCTGCATGCGAAATCAACGAACGCTTCATTATAGTAACTCAATTTAAACCAAAACTTGGTTAACATTTCAACTACATCTAAAACTATGTTTAAGATATCCGAGCTTCTGTGGCGCAATCGGCGAGCGCGTTCGGCTGTTAACCGAAAGGTTGGTGGTTCGAGCCCACCCAGGAGCGGTCTTTTTTTTTTTTGAAGAGGAATATCTACTGATCCCGATATCAGTTGTTAAAGCAGGGGTGAGGTATAGAAAGCGTTGGTGGTATAGTGGTTAGCATAGTTGCCTTCCAAGCAATTGACCCGGGTTCGATTCCCGGCCAACGCAGATTTTCTTCTTTCTTTTTTTTTCTCATAATAATAGGAATAATAAAAGTGATTATGCTCACAATGACTGAGAAGAAATTCTGCACAGCCTTTAAACAAGGGCCTGGATAATGCACTGGGGTATATTTTCTGGCGATTTTGAAATGTCCCCTTATGTATTGATAATGAATAGCAAAATGGACATAATGAAGGAAATTGTTGATGATAAAATTAAGAAAAGACCTGCATAATCGACCTACAATGAAATCGTTCATTAATCATCCAGATCAATAATTGTGCAAACTCAGGAGAGAAATAGAAAGCCCACTCAATTCAACGAACGCTCCTTACGTTGATTAATTAAACAATAGATATAAAACCTACACTTAAGTTGTCACAGCTTCTGTGGCGCAATCGGCTAGCGCGTTCGGCTGTTAACCGAAAGGTTGGTTGTTCGAGCCCACCCAGGAGCGAGCTTTATTTTTTAGGGGAAATAAGTTTTCTTTTACTTTGGACATACTTTAACAGGATGAGAAAGAGGAATAGTTTCCTTTTTTTTTTGTGTTGTTGTTGTTGTTGTTGCAAGTTATCATTTCATTTGACAAGACAGTCATTCAACCAGTGGACAGTTGAGATACACACTTTAGCTGCATGCAAAATCAACGAACGCTTCATTATAGTAACTCAATTTAAACCAAAACTTGGTTAACATTTCAACTACATCTAAAACTAAGTTTAAGATATCCGAGCTTCTGTGGCGCAATCGGCTAGCGCGTTCGGCTGTTAACCGAAAGGTTGGTGGTTCGAGCCCACCCAGGAGCGGTCTTTTTTTTTTTGATGGATATAAGTTTTCGCACAACCCATGAGTGAGAAAAGGCGGAATGACAGCTTTGATTCGTGTTCTAAAGATTATTACAAATTATCTATTATATTTAGGAGATCCTCAGATAAGAAAAAGAAATGGAAATAAATATTCTAGAGGAAATAATGAACCAGCCTGTTGCACTTAATATAGGGGTGTGGATTTCTCTTGGCATATTTCATATACTAGTAACAAGAAAAAAAGTTTGACAAAAAAAAACATATATTCGCGAGCCCTCTAAAAGTCTCTCAGTGGGGGAGGGGGGTGGGGGATATAATGGGGTCCAGTTTCCCTCCATTTTTTTTTGAAGAGGAATTTCTGCTGATCCCGATATCAGTTGTTAAAGCCAGGGTGAGGTATAGAAAGCGTTGGTGGTATAGTGGTTAGCATAGTTGCCTTCCAAGCAATTGACCCGGGTTCGATTCCCGGCCAACGCAGTTTTTCTTCTTTCTTTTTTTCTCATAATAATAGGAATCATAAAAGTGATTATGCTCACAATGACTGAGAAGAAATTCTGCACAGCCTTTAAACAAGGGCCTGGATAATGCACTGGGGTATATTTTCTGGCGATTTTGAAATGTCCCCTTATGTATTGATAATGAATAGCAAAATGGACATAATGAAGGAAATTGTTGATGATAAAATTAAGAAAAGACCTGCATAATCGACCTACAATGAAATCGTTCATTAATCATCCAGATCAATAATTGTGCAAACTCAGGAGAGAAATAGAAAGCCCACTCAATTCAACGAACGCTCCTTACGTTGATTAATTAAACAATAGATATAAAACCTACACTTAAGTTGTCGCAGCTTCTGTGGCGCAATCGGCTAGCGCGTTCGGCTGTTAACCGAAAGGTTGGTGGTTCGAGCCCACCCAGGAGCGAGCTTTATTTTTTAGGGGGAAATCAGTTTTCTTTTACTTTGGACATACTTTAACAGGATGAGAAAGAGGAATAGTTTCCTTCTTTTTTTTCTTTTTTTTTTTGTTGTTGCAAGTTATCATTTCATTTGACAAGACAGTCATTCAACCAGTGTACAGTTGAGATACACACTTTAGCTGCATGCGAAATCAACGAACGCTTCATTATAGTAACTCAATTTAAACCAAAACTTGGTTAACATTTCAACTACATTCTAAAACTAAGTTTAAGATATCCGAGCTTCTGTGGCGCAATCGGCTAGCGCGTTCGGCTGTTAACCGAAAGGTTGGTGGTTCGAGCCCACCCAGGAGCGGTCTTTTTTTTGAAGAGGAATATCTACTGATCCCGATATCAGTTGTTAAAGCAGGGGTGAGGTATAGAAAGCGTTGGTGGTATAGTGGTTAGCATAGTTGCCTTCCAAGCAACCTGGGTTCGATTCCCGGCCAACGCAGATTTTCTTCTTTCTTTTTTTTCTCATAATAATAGGAATAATAAAAGTGATTATGCTCACAATGACTGAGAAGAAATTCTGCACAGCCTTTAAATAAGGGCCTGGATAATCCACTGGGGTATATATTTTCTGGCGATTTTGAAATGTCCCCTTATGTATTGATAATGAATAGCAAAATGGACATAATGAAGGAAATTGTTGATGATAAAATTAAGAAAAGACCTGCATAATCGACCTACAATGAAATCGTTCATTAATCATCCAGATCAATAATTGTGCAAACTCAGGAGAGAAATAGAAAGCCCACTCAATTCAACGAACGCTCCTTACGTTGATTAATTAAACAATAGATATAAAACCTACACTTAAGTTGTCGCAGCTTCTGTGGCGCAATCGGCTAGCGCGTTCGGCTGTTAACCGAAAGGTTGGTTGTTCGAGCCCACCCAGGAGCGAGCTTTATTTTTTAGGGGGAAATCAGTTTTCTTTTACTTTGGACATACTTTAACAGGATGAGAAAGAGGAATAGTTTCTTTTTTTTTTTTTTTTTTTTTTTTTGTTGTTGCAAGTTATCATTTCATTTGACAAGACAGTCATTCAACCAGTGTACAGTTGAGATACACACTTTAGCTGCATGCAAAATCAACGAACGCTTCATTATAGTAACTCAGTTTAAACCAAAACTTGGTTAACATTTCAACTACATCTAAAACTAAGTTTAAGATATCAGAGCTTCTGTGGCGCAATCGGCTATCGCGTTCGGCTGTTAACCGAAAGGTTGGTGGTTCGAGCCCACCCAGGAGCGAGCTTTATTTTTCTAGGGGGAAATTAGTTTTCTTTTACTTTGGACATACTTTAACAGGATGAGAAAGAGGAATAGTTTCCTTTTTTTTCCCTTTTTTGTTGTTGTTGTTGCAAGCTATCATTTCATTTGACAAGACAGTCATTCAACCAGTGTACAGTTGAGATACACACTTTAGCTGCATGCGAAATCAACGAACGCTTCATTATAGTAACTCAATTTAAACCAAAACTTGGTTAACATTTCAACTACATCTAAAACTAAGTTTAAGATATCAGAGCTTCTGTGGCGCAATCGGCTAGCGCGTTCGGCTGTTAACCGAAAGGTTGGTGGTTCGAGCCCACCCAGGAGCGGTCTTTTTTTTTTTTTGAAGAGGAATATTTACTGATCCCGATATCAGTTGTTAAAGCAGGGGTGAGGTATAGAAAGCGTTGGTGGTATAGTGGTTAGCATAGTTGCCTTCCAAGCAATTGACCCGGGTTCGATTCCCGGCCAACGCAATTTTTTTTTCTTTCTTTTTTTTCTCATAATAATAGGAATAATAAAAGTGATTATGCTCACAATGACTGAGAAGAAATTCTGCACAGCCTTTAAACAAGGGCCTGGATAATGCACTGGGGTATATTTTCTGGCGATTTTGAAATGTCCCCTTATGTATTGATAATGAATAGCAAAATGGACATAATGAAGGAAATTGTTGATGATAAAATTAAGAAAAGACCTGCATAATCGACCTACAATGAAATCGTTCATTAATCATCCAGATCAATAATTGTGCAAACTCAGGAGAGAAATAGAAAGCCCACTCAATTCAACGAACGCTCCTTACGTTGATTAATTAAACAATAGATATAAAACCTACACTTAAGTTGTCGCAGCTTCTGTGGCGCAATCGGCTAGCGCGTTCGGCTGTTAACCGAAAGTTTGGTGGTTCGAGCCCACCCAGGAGCGAGCTTTATTTTTTAGGGGAAATCAGTTTTCTTTTACTTTGGACATACTTTAACAGGATGAGAAAGAGGAATAGTTTCCTTTTTTTTTTTTTTTTTTGTTGTTGTTGCAAGTTATCATTTCATTTGACAAGACAGTCATTCAACCAGTGGACAGTTGAGATACACACTTTAGCTGCATGCAAAATCAACGAACGCTTCATTATAGTAACTCAGTTTAAACCAAAACTTGGTTAACATTTCAACTACATCTAAAACTAAGTTTAAGATATCAGAGCTTCTGTGGCGCAATCGGCTAGCGCGTTCGGCTGTTAACCGAAAGGTTGGTGGTTCGAGCCCACCCAGGAGCGGTCTTTTTTTTTTTTGAAGAGGAATATCTACTGATCCCGATATCAGTTGTTAAAGCAGGGGTGAGGTATAGAAAGCGTTGGTGGTATAGTGGTTAGCATAGTTGCCTTCCAAGCAATTGACCCGGGTTCGATTCCCGGCCAACGCAGATTTTCTTCTTTCTTTTTTTTCTCATAATAATAGGAATAATAAAAGTGATTATGCTCACAATGACTGAGAAGAAATTCTGCACAGCCTTTAAACAAGGGCCTGGATAATGCACTGGGGTATATTTTCTGGCGATTTTGAAATGTCCCCTTATGTATTGATAATGAATAGCAAAATGGACATAATGAAGGAAATTGTTGATGATAAAATTAAGAAAAGACCTGCATAATCGACCTACAATGAAATCGTTCATTAATCATCCAGATCAATAATTGTGCAAACTCAGGAGAGAAATAGAAAGCCCACTCAATTCAACGAACGCTCCTTACGTTGATTAATTAAACAATAGATATAAAACCTACACTTAAGTTGTCGCAGCTTCTGTGGCGCAATCGGCTAGCGCGTTCGGCTGTTAACCGAAAGGTTGGTGGTTCGGGCCCACCCAGGAGCGAGCTTTATTTTTTAGGGGGAAATAAGTTTTCTTTTACTTTGGACATACTTTAACAGGATGAGAAAGAGGAATAGTTTCCTTTTTTTTTTTTTTTTTTTGTTGTTGTTGCAAGTTATCATTTCATTTGACAAGACAGTCATTCAACCAGTGGACAGTTGAGATACACACTTTAGCTGCATGCGAAATCAACGAACGCTTCATTATAGTAACTCAATTTAAACCAAAACTTGGTTAACATTTCAACTACATCTAAAACTATGTTTAAGATATCCGAGCTTCTGTGGCGCAATCGGCGAGCGCGTTCGGCTGTTAACCGAAAGGTTGGTGGTTCGAGCCCACCCAGGAGCGGTCTTTTTTTTTTTTTGAAGAGGAATATCTACTGATCCCGATATCAGTTGTTAAAGCAGGGGTGAGGTATAGAAAGCGTTGGTGGTATAGTGGTTAGCATAGTTGCCTTCCAAGCAATTGACCCGGGTTCGATTCCCGGCCAACGCAGATTTTCTTCTTTCTTTTTTTTTCTCATAATAATAGGAATAATAAAAGTGATTATGCTCACAATGACTGAGAAGAAATTCTGCACAGCCTTTAAACAAGGGCCTGGATAATGCACTGGGGTATATTTTCTGGCGATTTTGAAATGTCCCCTTATGTATTGATAATGAATAGCAAAATGGACATAATGAAGGAAATTGTTGATGATAAAATTAAGAAAAGACCTGCATAATCGACCTACAATGAAATCGTTCATTAATCATCCAGATCAATAATTGTGCAAACTCAGGAGAGAAATAGAAAGCCCACTCAATTCAACGAACGCTCCTTACGTTGATTAATTAAACAATAGATATAAAACCTACACTTAAGTTGTCACAGCTTCTGTGGCGCAATCGGCTAGCGCGTTCGGCTGTTAACCGAAAGGTTGGTGGTTCGAGCCCACCCAGGAGCGAGCTTTATTTTTTAGGGGGAAATAAGTTTTCTTTTACTTTGGACATACTTTAACAGGATGAGAAAGAGGAATAGTTTCCTTTTTTTTTTTTTTTTTTTTTGTTGTTGTTGCAAGTTATCATTTCATTTGACAAGACAGTCATTCAACCAGTGGACAGTTGAGATACACACTTTAGCTGCATGCAAAATCAACGAACGCTTCATTATAGTAACTCAATTTAAACCAAAACTTGGTTAACATTTCAACTACATCTAAAACTAAGTTTAAGATATCAGAGCTTCTGTGGCGCAATCGGCTAGCGCGTTCGGCTGTTAACCGAAAGGTTGGTGGTTCGAGCCCACCCAGGAGCGGTCTTTTTTTTTTGATGGATATAAGTTTTCGCACAACCCATGAGTGAGAAAAGGCGGAATGACAGCTTTGATTCGTGTTCTAAAGATTATTACAAATTATCTATTATATTTAGGAGATCCTCAGATAAGAAAAAGAAATGGAAATAAATATTCTAGAGGAAATAATGAACCAGCCTGTTGCACTTAATATAGGGGTGTGGATTTCTCTTGGCATATTTCATATACTAGTAACAAGAAAAAAAGTTTGACAAAAAAAACATATATTCGCGAGCCCTCTAAAAGTCTCTCAGTGGGGAGGGGGGTGGGGGATATAATGGGGTCCAGTTTCCCTCCATTTTTTTTTGAAGAGGAATTTCTGCTGATCCCGATATCAGTTGTTAAAGCCAGGGTGAGGTATAGAAAGCGTTGGTGGTATAGTGGTTAGCATAGTTGCCTTCCAAGCAATTGACCCGGGTTCGATTCCCGGCCAACGCAATTTTTCTTCTTTCTTTTTTTTCTCATAATAATAGGAATAATAAAAGTGATTATGCTCACAATGACTGAGAAGAAATTCTGCACAGCCTTTAAACAAGGGCCTGGATAATGCACTGGGGTATATTTTCTGGCGATTTTGAAATGTCCCCTTATGTATTGATAATGAATAGCAAAATGGACATAATGAAGGAAATTGTTGATGATAAAATTAAGAAAAGACCTGCATAATCGACCTACAATGAAATCGTTCATTAATCATCCAGATCAATAATTGTGCAAACTCAGGAGAGAAATAGAAAGCCCACTCAATTCAACGAACGCTCCTTACGTTGATTAATTAAACAATAGATATAAAACCTACACTTAAGTTGTCGCAGCTTCTGTGGCGCAATCGGCTAGCGCGTTCGGATGTTAACCGAAAGGTTGGTGGTTCGAGCCCACCCAGGAGCGAGCTTTATTTTTTAGGGGGAAATCAGTTTTCTTTTACTTTGGACATACTTTAACAGGATGAGAAAGAGGAATAGTTTCCTTCTTTTTTTTCTTTTTTTTTTGTTGTTGCAAGTTATCATTTCATTTGACAAGACAGTCATTCAACCAGTGTACAGTTGAGATACACACTTTAGCTGCATGCGAAATCAACGAACGCTTCATTATAGTAACTCAATTTAAACCAAAACTTGGTTAACATTTCAACTACATCTAAAACTAAGTTTAAGATATCAGAGCTTCTGTGGCGCAATCGGCTAGCGCGTTCGGCTGTTAACCGAAAGGTTGGTGGTTCGAGCCCACCCAGGAGCGGTCTTTTTTTTGAAGAGGAATATCTACTGATCCCGATATCAGTTGTTAAAGCAGGGGTGAGGTATAGAAAGCGTTGGTGGTATAGTGGTTAGCATAGTTGCCTTCCAAGCAATTGACCCGGGTTCGATTCCCGGCCAACGCAGATTTTCTTCTTTCTTTTTTTTCTCATAATAATAGGAATAATAAAAGTGATTATGCTCACAATGACTGAGAAGAAATTCTGCACAGCCTTTAAATAAGGGCCTGGATAATCCACTGGGGTATATATTTTCTGGCGATTTTGAAATGTCCCCTTATGTATTGATAATGAATAGCAAAATGGACATAATGAAGGAAATTGTTGATGATAAAATTAAGAAAAGACCTGCATAATCGACCTACAATGAAATCGTTCATTAATCATCCAGATCAATAATTGTGCAAACTCAGGAGAGAAATAGAAAGCCCACTCAATTCAACGAACGCTCCTTACGTTGATTAATTAAACAATAGATATAAAACCTACACTTAAGTTGTCACAGCTTCTGTGGCGCAATCGGCTAGCGCGTTCGGCTGTTAACCGAAAGGTTGGTTGTTCGAGCCCACCCAGGAGCGAGCTTTATTTTTTAGGGGAAATAAGTTTTCTTTTACTTTGGACATACTTTAACAGGATGAGAAAGAGGAATAGTTTCCTTTTTTTTTTGTGTTGTTGTTGTTGTTGTTGCAAGTTATCATTTCATTTGACAAGACAGTCATTCAACCAGTGGACAGTTGAGATACACACTTTAGCTGCATGCGAAATCAACGAACGCTTCATTATAGTAACTCAATTTAAACCAAAACTTGGTTAACATTTCAACTACATCTAAAACTAAGTTTAAGATATCAGAGCTTCTGTGGCGCAATCGGCTAGCGCGTTCGGCTGTTAACCGAAAGGTTGGTGGTTCGAGCCCACCCGGGAGCGGTCTTTTTTTTTTGATGGATGTAAGTTTTCGCACAACCCATGAGTGAGAAAAGGCGGAATGACAGCTTTGATTCGTGTTCTAAAGATTATTACAAATTATCTATTATATTTAGGAGATCCTCAGATAAGAAAAAGAAATGGAAATAAATATTCTAGAGGAAATAATGAACCAGCCTGTTGCACTTAATATAGGGGTGTGGATTTCTCTTGGCATATTTCATATACTAGTAACAAGAAAAAAAGTTTGACAAAAAAAACATATATTCGCGAGCCCTCTAAAAGTCTCTCAGTGGGGGAGGGGGGTGGGGGATATAATGGGGTCCAGTTTCCCTCCATTTTTTTTTGAAGAGGAATTTCTGCTGATCCCGATATCAGTTGTTAAAGCCAGGGTGAGGTATAGAAAGCGTTGGTGGTATAGTGGTTAGCATAGTTGCCTTCCAAGCAATTGACCCGGGTTCGATTCCCGGCCAACGCAATTTTTCTTCTTTCTTTTTTTTCTCATAATAATAGGAATAATAAAAGTGATTATGCTCACAATGACTGAGAAGAAATTCTGCACAGCCTTTAAACAAGGGCCTGGATAATGCACTGGGGTATATTTTCTGGCGATTTTGAAATGTCCCCTTATGTATTGATAATGAATAGCAAAATGGACATAATGAAGGAAATTGTTGATGATAAAATTAAGAAAAGACCTGCATAATCGACCTACAATGAAATCGTTCATTAATCATCCAGATCAATAATTGTGCAAACTCAGGAGAGAAATAGAAAGCCCACTCAATTCAACGAACGCTCCTTACGTTGATTAATTAAACAATAGATATAAAACCTACACTTAAGTTGTCGCAGCTTCTGTGGCGCAATCGGCTAGCGCGTTCGGATGTTAACCGAAAGGTTGGTGGTTCGAGCCCACCCAGGAGCGAGCTTTATTTTTTAGGGGGAAATCAGTTTTCTTTTACTTTGGACATACTTTAACAGGATGAGAAAGAGGAATAGTTTCCTTCTTTTTTTTCTTTTTTTTTTGTTGTTGCAAGTTATCATTTCATTTGACAAGACAGTCATTCAACCAGTGTACAGTTGAGATACACACTTTAGCTGCATGCGAAATCAACGAACGCTTCATTATAGTAACTCAATTTAAACCAAAACTTGGTTAACATTTCAACTACATCTAAAACTAAGTTTAAGATATCAGAGCTTCTGTGGCGCAATCGGCTAGCGCGTTCGGCTGTTAACCGAAAGGTTGGTGGTTCGAGCCCACCCAGGAGCGGTCTTTTTTTTTGAAGAGGAATATCTACTGATCCCGATATCAGTTGTTAAAGCAGGGGTGAGGTATAGAAAGCGTTGGTGGTATAGTGGTTAGCATAGTTGCCTTCCAAGCAACCTGGGTTCGATTCCCGGCCAACGCAGATTTTCTTCTTTCTTTTTTTTCTCATAATAATAGGAATAATAAAAGTGATTATGCTCACAATGACTGAGAAGAAATTCTGCACAGCCTTTAAATAAGGGCCTGGATAATCCACTGGGGTATATATTTTCTGGCGATTTTGAAATGTCCCCTTATGTATTGATAATGAATAGCAAAATGGACATAATGAAGGAAATTGTTGATGATAAAATTAAGAAAAGACCTGCATAATCGACCTACAATGAAATCGTTCATTAATCATCCAGATCAATAATTGTGCAAACTCAGGAGAGAAATAGAAAGCCCACTCAATTCAACGAACGCTCCTTACGTTGATTAATTAAACAATAGATATAAAACCTACACTTAAGTTGTCGCAGCTTCTGTGGCGCAATCGGCTAGCGCGTTCGGCTGTTAACCGAAAGGTTGGTGGTTCGAGCCCACCCAGGAGCGAGCTTTATTTTTTAGGGGGAAATCAGTTTTCTTTTACTTTGGACATACTTTAACAGGATGAGAAAGAGGAATAGTTTCCTTTTTTTTTTTTTTTTTTTTTTTTGTTGTTGCAAGTTATCATTTCATTTGACAAGACAGTCATTCAACCAGTGTACAGTTGAGATGCACACTTCAGCTGCATGCAAAATCAACGAACGCTTCATTATAGTAACTCAGTTTAAACCAAAACTTGGTTAACATTTCAACTACATCTAAAACTAAGTTTAAGATATCAGAGCTTCTGTGGCGCAATCGGCTATCGCGTTCGGCTGTTAACCGAAAGGTTGGTGGTTCGAGCCCACCCAGGAGCGAGCTTTATTTTTCTAGGGGGAAATTAGTTTTCTTTTACTTTGGACATACTTTAACAGGATGAGAAAGAGGAATAGTTTCCTTTTTTTTCCCTTTTTTGTTGTTGTTGTTGCAAGCTATCATTTCATTTGACAAGACAGTCATTCAACCAGTGTACAGTTGAGATACACACTTTAGCTGCATGCGAAATCAACGAACGCTTCATTATAGTAACTCAATTTAAACCAAAACTTGGTTAACATTTCAACTACATCTAAAACTAAGTTTAAGATATCAGAGCTTCTGTGGCGCAATCGGCTAGCGCGTTCGGCTGTTAACCGAAAGGTTGGTGGTTCGAGCCCACCCAGGAGCGGTCTTTTTTTTTTTTTGAAGAGGAATATTTACTGATCCCGATATCAGTTGTTAAAGCAGGGGTGAGGTATAGAAAGCGTTGGTGGTATAGTGGTTAGCATAGTTGCCTTCCAAGCAATTGACCCGGGTTCGATTCCCGGCCAACGCAATTTTTTTTCTTTCTTTTTTTTCTCATAATAATAGGAATAATAAAAGTGATTATGCTCACAATGACTGAGAAGAAATTCTGCACAGCCTTTAAACAAGGGCCTGGATAATGCACTGGGGTATATTTTCTGGCGATTTTGAAATGTCCCCTTATGTATTGATAATGAATAGCAAAATGGACATAATGAAGGAAATTGTTGATGATAAAATTAAGAAAAGACCTGCATAATCGACCTACAATGAAATCGTTCATTAATCATCCAGATCAATAATTGTGCAAACTCAGGAGAGAAATAGAAAGCCCACTCAATTCAACGAACGCTCCTTACGTTGATTAATTAAACAATAGATATAAAACCTACACTTAAGTTGTCGCAGCTTCTGTGGCGCAATCGGCTAGCGCGTTCGGCTGTTAACCGAAAGGTTGGTGGTTCGAGCCCACCCAGGAGCGAGCTTTATTTTTTAGGGGGAAATCAGTTTTCTTTTACTTTGGACATACTTTAACAGGATGAGAAAGAGGAATAGTTTCCTTTTTTTTTTTTTGTTGTTGTTGTTGTTGCAAGTTATCATTTCATTTGACAAGACAGTCATTCAACCAGTGGACAGTTGAGATACACACTTTAGCTGCATGCAAAATCAACGAACGCTTCATTATAGTAACTCAGTTTAAACCAAAACTTGGTTAACATTTCAACTACATCTAAAACTAAGTTTAAGATATCAGAGCTTCTGTGGCGCAATCGGCTAGCGCGTTCGGCTGTTAACCGAAAGGTTGGTGGTTCGAGCCCACCCAGGAGCGGTCTTTTTTTTTTTTTGAAGAGGAATATCTACTGATCCCGATATCAGTTGTTAAAGCAGGGGTGAGGTATAGAAAGCGTTGGTGGTATAGTGGTTAGCATAGTTGCCTTCCAAGCAATTGACCCGGGTTCGATTCCCGGCCAACGCAATTTTTTTTCTTTCTTTTTTTTCTCATAATAATAGGAATAATAAAAGTGATTATGCTCACAATGACTGAGAAGAAATTCTGCACAGCCTTTAAACAAGGGCCTGGATAATGCACTGGGGTATATTTTCTGGCGATTTTGAAATGTCCCCTTATGTATTGATAATGAATAGCAAAATGGACATAATGAAGGAAATTGTTGATGATAAAATTAAGAAAAGACCTGCATAATCGACCTACAATGAAATCGTTCATTAATCATCCAGATCAATAATTGTGCAAACTCAGGAGAGAAATAGAAAGCCCACTCAATTCAACGAACGCTCCTTACGTTGATTAATTAAACAATAGATATAAAACCTACACTTAAGTTGTCGCAGCTTCTGTGGCGCAATCGGCTAGCGCGTTCGGCTGTTAACCGAAAGGTTGGTGGTTCGAGCCCACCCAGGAGCGAGCTTTATTTTTTAGGGGGAAATAAGTTTTCTTTTACTTTGGACATACTTTAACAGGATGAGAAAGAGGAATAGTTTCCTTTTTTTTTTTTTTTTTTGTTGTTGTTGCAAGTTATCATTTCATTTGACAAGACAGTCATTCAACCAGTGGACAGTTGAGATACACACTTTAGCTGCATGCGAAATCAACGAACGCTTCATTATAGTAACTCAATTTAAACCAAAACTTGGTTAACATTTCAACTACATCTAAAACTATGTTTAAGATATCCGAGCTTCTGTGGCGCAATCGGCGAGCGCGTTCGGCTGTTAACCGAAAGGTTGGTGGTTCGAGCCCACCCAGGAGCGGTCTTTTTTTTTTTTTGAAGAGGAATATCTACTGATCCCGATATCAGTTGTTAAAGCAGGGGTGAGGTATAGAAAGCGTTGGTGGTATAGTGGTTAGCATAGTTGCCTTCCAAGCAATTGACCCGGGTTCGATTCCCGGCCAACGCAGATTTTCTTCTTTCTTTTTTTTCTCATAATAATAGGAATAATAAAAGTGATTATGCTCACAATGACTGAGAAGAAATTCTGCACAGCCTTTAAACAAGGGCCTGGATAATGCACTGGGGTATATTTTCTGGCGATTTTGAAATGTCCCCTTATGTATTGATAATGAATAGCAAAATGGACATAATGAAGGAAATTGTTGATGATAAAATTAAGAAAAGACCTGCATAATCGACCTACAATGAAATCGTTCATTAATCATCCAGATCAATAATTGTGCAAACTCAGGAGAGAAATAGAAAGCCCACTCAATTCAACGAACGCTCCTTACGTTGATTAATTAAACAATAGATATAAAACCTACACTTAAGTTGTCGCAGCTTCTGTGGCGCAATCGGCTAGCGCGTTCGGCTGTTAACCGAAAGGTTGGTGGTTCGAGCCCACCCAGGAGCGAGCTTTATTTTTTAGGGGGAAATCAGTTTTCTTTTACTTTGGACATACTTTAACAGGATGAGAAAGAGGAATAGTTTCCTTTTTTTTTTTTTTTGTTGTTGTTGTTGTTGCAAGTTATCATTTCATTTGACAAGACAGTCATTCAACCAGTGGACAGTTGAGATACACACTTTAGCTGCATGCAAAATCAACGAACGCTTCATTATAGTAACTCAGTTTAAACCAAAACTTGGTTAACATTTCAACTACATCTAAAACTAAGTTTAAGATATCAGAGCTTCTGTGGCGCAATCGGCTAGCGCGTTCGGCTGTTAACCGAAAGGTTGGTGGTTCGAGCCCACCCAGGAGCGGTCTTTTTTTTTTTTTGAAGAGGAATATCTACTGATCCCGATATCAGTTGTTAAAGCAGGGGTGAGGTATAGAAAGCGTTGGTGGTATAGTGGTTAGCATAGTTGCCTTCCAAGCAATTGACCCGGGTTCGATTCCCGGCCAACGCAGATTTTCTTCTTTCTTTTTTTTCTCATAATAATAGGAATAATAAAAGTGATTATGCTCACAATGACTGAGAAGAAATTCTGCACAGCCTTTAAACAAGGGCCTGGATAATGCACTGGGGTATATTTTCTGGCGATTTTGAAATGTCCCCTTATGTATTGATAATGAATAGCAAAATGGACATAATGAAGGAAATTGTTGATGATAAAATTAAGAAAAGACCTGCATAATCGACCTACAATGAAATCGTTCATTAATCATCCAGATCAATAATTGTGCAAACTCAGGAGAGAAATAGAAAGCCCACTCAATTCAACGAACGCTCCTTACGTTGATTAATTAAACAATAGATATAAAACCTACACTTAAGTTGTCGCAGCTTCTGTGGCGCAATCGGCTAGCGCGTTCGGCTGTTAACCGAAAGGTTGGTGGTTCGAGCCCACCCAGGAGCGAGCTTTATTTTTTAGGGGGAAATAAGTTTTCTTTTACTTTGGACATACTTTAACAGGATGAGAAAGAGGAATAGTTTCCTTTTTTTTTTGTTGTTGTTGTTGTTGTTGCAAGTTATCATTTCATTTGACAAGACAGTCATTCAACCAGTGGACAGTTGAGATACACACTTTAGCTGCATGCGAAATCAACGAACGCTTCATTATAGTAACTCAATTTAAACCAAAACTTGGTTAACATTTCAACTACATCTAAAACTATGTTTAAGATATCCGAGCTTCTGTGGCGCAATCGGCTAGCGCGTTCGGCTGTTAACCGAAAGGTTGGTGGTTCGAGCCCACCCAGGAGCGGTCTTTTTTTTGAAGAGGAATATCTACTGATCCCGATATCAGTTGTTAAAGCAGGGGTGAGGTATAGAAAGCGTTGGTGGTATAGTGGTTAGCATAGTTGCCTTCCAAGCAATTGACCCGGGTTCGATTCCCGGCCAACGCAATTTTTTTTCTTTCTTTTTTTTCTCATAATAATAGGAATAATAAAAGTGATTATGCTCACAATGACTGAGAAGAAATTCTGCACAGCCTTTAAACAAGGGCCTGGATAATGCACTGGGGTATATTTTCTGGCGATTTTGAAATGTCCCCTTATGTATTGATAATGAATAGCAAAATGGACATAATGAAGGAAATTGTTGATGATAAAATTAAGAAAAGACCTGCATAATCGACCTACAATGAAATCGTTCATTAATCATCCAGATCAATAATTGTGCAAACTCAGGAGAGAAATAGAAAGCCCACTCAATTCAACGAACGCTCCTTACGTTGATTAATTAAACAATAGATATAAAACCTACACTTAAGTTGTCGCAGCTTCTGTGGCGCAATCGGCTAGCGCGTTCGGCTGTTAACCGAAAGGTTGGTGGTTCGAGCCCACCCAGGAGCGAGCTTTATTTTTTAGGGGGAAATCAGTTTTCTTTTACTTTGGACATACTTTAACAGGATGAGAAACAGGAATAGTTTCCTTTTTTTTTTTTTGTTGTTGTTGTTGTTGCAAGTTATCATTTCATTTGACAAGACAGTCATTCAACCAGTGTACAGTTGAGATACACACTTTAGCTGCATGCGAAATCAACGAACGCTTCATTATAGTAACTCAGTTTAAACCAAAACTTGGTTAACATTTCAACTACATCTAAAACTAAGTTTAAGATATCAGAGCTTCTGTGGCGCAATCGGCTAGCGCGTTCGGCTGTTAACCGAAAGGTTGGTGGTTCGAGCCCACCCAGGAGCGGTCTTTTTTTTGAAGAGGAATATCTACTGATCCCGATATCAGTTGTTAAAGCAGGGGTGAGGTATAGAAAGCGTTGGTGGTATAGTGGTTAGCATAGTTGCCTTCCAAGCAATTGACCCGGGTTCGATTCCCGGCCAACGCAGATTGGTGGTTCGAGCCCACCCAGGAGCGAGCTTTATTTTTTAGGGGAAATCAGTTTTCTTTTACTTTGGACATACTTTAACAGGATGAGAAAGAGGAATAGTTTCCTTTTTTTTTTTTTTGTTGTTGTTGTTGTTGCAAGTTATCATTTCATTTGACAAGACAGTCATTCAACCAGTGGACAGTTGAGATACACACTTTAGCTGCATGCAAAATCAACGAACGCTTCATTATAGTAACTCAGTTTAAACCAAAACTTGGTTAACATTTCAACTACATCTAAAACTAAGTTTAAGATATCAGAGCTTCTGTGGCGCAATCGGCTAGCGCGTTCGGCTGTTAACCGAAAGGTTGGTGGTTCGAGCCCACCCAGGAGCGGTCTTTTTTTTTTTTTGAAGAGGAATATCTACTGATCCCGATATCAGTTGTTAAAGCAGGGGTGAGGTATAGAAAGCGTTGGTGGTATAGTGGTTAGCATAGTTGCCTTCCAAGCAATTGACCCGGGTTCGATTCCCGGCCAACGCAGATTTTCTTCTTTCTTTTTTTTTCTCATAATAATAGGAATAATAAAAGTGATTATGCTCACAATGACTGAGAAGAAATTCTGCACAGCCTTTAAACAAGGGCCTGGATAATGCACTGGGGTATATTTTCTGGCGATTTTGAAATGTCCCCTTATGTATTGATAATGAATAGCAAAATGGACATAATGAAGGAAATTGTTGATGATAAAATTAAGAAAAGACCTGCATAATCGACCTACAATGAAATCGTTCATTAATCATCCAGATCAATAATTGTGCAAACTCAGGAGAGAAATAGAAAGCCCATTCAATTCAACGAACGCTCCTTACGTTGATTAATTAAACAATAGATATAAAACCTACACTTAAGTTGTCGCAGCTTCTGTGGCGCAATCGGCTAGCGCGTTCGGCTGTTAACCGAAAGGTTGGTGGTTCGAGCCCACCCAGGAGCGAGCTTTATTTTTTAGGGGGAAATCAGTTTTCTTTTACTTTGGACATACTTTAACAGGATGAGAAAGAGGAATAGTTTCCTTTTTTCTTTTTTTGTTGTTGTTGTTGTTGCAAGTTATCATTTCATTTGACAAGACAGTCATTCAACCAGTGTACAGTTGAGATACACACTTTAGCTGCATGCGAAATCAACGAACGCTTCATTATAGTAACTCAATTTAAACCAAAACTTGGTTAACATTTCAACTACATCTAAAACTAAGTTTAAGATATCAGAGCTTCTGTGGCGCAATCGGCTAGCGCGTTCGGCTGTTAACCGAAAGGTTGGTGGTTCGAGCCCACCCAGGAGCGGTCTTTTTTTTGAAGAGGAATATCTACTGATCCCGATATCAGTTGTTAAAGCAGGGGTGAGGTATAGAAAGCGTTGGTGGTATAGTGGTTAGCATAGTTGCCTTCCAAGCAATTGACCCGGGTTCGATTCCCGGCCAACGCAGATTTTCTTCTTTCTTTTTTTTTCTCATAATAATAGGAATAATAAAAGTGATTATGCTCACAATGACTGAGAAGAAATTCTGCACAGCCTTTAAACAAGGGCCTGGATAATGCACTGGGGTATATTTTCTGGCGATTTTGAAATGTCCCCTTATGTATTGATAATGAATAGCAAAATGGACATAATGAAGGAAATTGTTGATGATAAAATTAAGAAAAGACCTGCATAATCGACCTACAATGAAATCGTTCATTAATCATCCAGATCAATAATTGTGCTAGCTCAGGAGCGGAATAGAACGCCCACTCAATTCAACAAACGCTCCTTACGTTTATTAATTAAACAATAGATATAAAACCTACATGTACGTTATCACAGCTTCTGTGGCGCAATCGGCTAGCGCGTTCGGCTGTTAACCGAAAGGTTGGTGGTTCGAGCCCACCCAGGAGCGAGCTTTATTTTTTAGGGGGAAATAAGTTTTCTTTTACTTTGGACATACTTTAACAGGATGAGAAAGAGGAATAGTTTCCTTCTTTTTTTTCTTTTTTTTTGTTGTTGCAAGTTATCATTTCATTTGACAAGACAGTCATTCAACCAGTGTACAGTTGAGATACACACTTTAGCTGCATGCGAAATCAACGAACGCTTCATTATAGTAACTCAATTTAAACCAAAACTTGGTTAACATTTCAACTACATCTAAAACTAAGTTTAAGATATCAGAGCTTCTGTGGCGCAATCGGCTAGCGCGTTCGGCTGTTAACCGAAAGGTTGGTGGTTCGAGCCCACCCAGGAGCGGTCTTTTTTTTTGAAGAGGAATATCTACTGATCCCGATATCAGTTGTTAAAGCAGGGGTGAGGTATAGAAAGCGTTGGTGGTATAGTGGTTAGCATAGTTGCCTTCCAAGCAATTGACCCGGGTTCGATTCCCGGCCAACGCAATTTTTCTTCTTTCTTTTTTTTCTCATAATAATAGGAATAATAAAAGTGATTATGCTCACAATGACTGAGAAGAAATTCTACACAGCCTTTTAATAAGGCCCTGGATAATGCACTGGGGTATATTTTTTCTGGCGATTTTGAAATGTCCCCTTATGTATTGATAATGAATAGCAAAATAGACATAATGAAGGAAATTGTTGATGATAAAATTAAGAAAAAACCTGCATAATCGATCTACAATGAAATCGTTCATTAATCATCCAGATCAATAGTTGTGCAAGCTCAGGAGCGGAATAGAACGCCCACTCAATTCAACAAACGCTACATACGTTGATTAATTAAACATGGTTCGAGCCCACCCAGGAGCGATTTTTATTTTTTAGGGGGAAATCAGTTTTGTCTTACTTTGAACATACTTTAACAGTATGAAAAAGAATATAGTTTCCTTTTTGTTTGTTTGTTTTTTTGTTGCAAGTTATTATTTCATTTGACAAGACAGTCATTCAACCAGTGTACAGTTGAGATACACACTTTAGCTGCATGCAAAATCAAAACTTGGTTAACATTTCAACTATATCTAAAACTAAGTTTAAGATATTAGAGCTTCTGTGGCGCAATCGACTAGCACGTTCGGCTGTTAACCGAAAGTTTGGTGGTTCGAGCCCACCCAGGAGCGATCTTTTTTTTTTTAATGGATATAAGTGATCGCACAACCCATGAGTGAGAAAAGGCGGAATGACAGCTTTGATTCGTGTTCTAAAGATCATTACAAATTATCTATTATATTTAGGAGATCCTCAGATAAGAAAAAGAAATGGAAATAAATATTCTAGAGGAAATAATGAACCAGCCTGGTGCGCTTAATATAGGGGTGTGGATTTCTCTTGGCATATTTCATATACTAGTAACAAGAAAAAAAGTTTGACAAAAAAAAAATGAATATATACAAATACACATTTACAATAAATTGGTAATTATTTCAATTATAACATGGGTATAGCACCATATTTGGCAAAATTAATAGCAGTTCTGCAAACTGGTTCAAAAGATGGCAAGTGTTTTACAAGTCCTTAATCAAATCATGAGTCTTTAGTCTTTAGTCAATTTATTGTAAATGTGTATTTGTATATATTCATGCACACCAATATTATATTTTGTTATGAATAATACTTTCAGCGTTCGTTGGTCTATTCATTGTAGTACATGACGAGAGTCAGAGAAAGAGAGAGAGGGAGGGATACTCTAAAAAGACAAATAGCTTGAACACAGGATGAGAGGTGAGTAAAAAATATTGGTGTGGAGATGGAAATGCGGAGAAGAATGAATATTTCCAGTGTATAATTTTATTCTGATGCAAAAAAAAAAATACATATTAAAACAAAACATCCAAAGGTCACGGTCATTAAATTACACATTAAATCTGCCCGCTATACCAAAACGTTTAAAATATGCAAATGATCATATAACTAGACGTTCATGATTGAATTACCCAAATAGCCAATTACCCAAATAGCAAAGTATAACTTTGTGGATCAGTGGATAAGTCCCTGGACTGTGAACCACGAGGTCCAGGGTTCGAATCCCACCGCACCACTAGCGTCCTTTGGCAAGACGTTAATCTACATTTGCCACTCTCCACCCAGGTGTTAAATGGGTACCCGGTAGGATGCGAAAGTTATGTCGTTTGTTTAGCAATTTGAGCGCCACTGTGCTGCTCTTGCTGGAATACTCCCCAGGGAGCGGATAAAGTGCACACATTGTGTGCGGGCATGTCAGAATCCGAGGACCGGGGTAATAATAGTATCGTAATATGTAAAGCGCTTTGATATTAGTTTACTTCTGAAAAGCGCTATATAAATAGACGTTATTATTATTATTATTAACTTCTTTACAGCTACGTAGCTGAATCCCGTCTTTTTTTAACGTACAAAACAAATTCAATCATCAATTAAATACAAAAATAACAAAATGAGGAACACATCGTTTTCAGATATTTTCAATTGATACCATACGCGTACGAGGTCGTGTTATCAACGCGTGATGCGAAGTCGAAAAAGCCGTCTCGGGAGTGTTGATGTTTGTTTAGTATCATCAGGAAGGGGAGAGACAAAAAATAGTATTTGGTGGTATAAACGTAGAAAATGTTCCCGCTATAAACTATTGACCAATCAGAGCGCTAGGAACCGCTCGCACCGCCTCTCAATAGAGCATGCGTGTATATTACATTCTTTCTAAAGCATGAATACCATGTCTATGGCAGCAAATTTTTATAAACTGGCTTTCTACAAAGTAAGCGTTTAAAGCCATTGTCCTCCGCGGGGCATCTGACAACACATCGGAACAATGGACCCAGCTCGGCCACTGGACGTTTGCAGCAGCCCAAGTTCATTGATGTCACCGCGGCAATAAACTATTGACCAATCAGAGCGCTAGGAACCGCTTGCACCGCCTCTGTTTATATTCCACATACTAAGAATCTTGCTGTTAGATTGGTCAAAAGGTAATCACGTGATAAAAAGTAGTTTCCCCAGATCAATCGACCCGAGAAGAAAAGTTCGTGACCTCTACGGAATAGTACTTATGTGTTTCGCTGATCTCTTCAGTCCATTACAGAGTCACAATGCGTTATCAATATCTGGGTACGCGCGAAATGAAAGTGCGTGACCTCTACGAATAGTCAGTTGAAAAGTGCGTGACTTCTAATCAAAGATTATCATTCTAATTACCTGTTCTCATTCAGTGCAGTGCTGTTCTTTTTACTTGCTCGTATAAACTTGCAGTATACAAAAACTTTTAAAATTATCATTTGTCATTGACGTATTGTATAACCTACCACGTGTGCCCTTATTTTACACTACAATTATATTTCTTTTTTTCACGATATTTTCAACTGTTCTCGGCGAGTTACCTATACAAAAATAACAAAAAATGATACGTGTATATTACATTCTTTCTAAAGCATGAATACCATGTCTATGGCAGCAAATTTTTATAAACTGGCTTTCTACAAAGTAAGCGTTTAAAGCCATTGTCCTCCGCGGGGCATCTGACAACACATCGGAACAATGGACCCAGCTCGGCCACTGGACGTTTGCAGCAGCCCAAGTTCATTGATGTCACCGCGGCAATAAACTATTGACCAATCAGAGCGCTAGGAACCGCTCGCACCGCCTCTCAATAGAGCTTCATCTTCGTTTGACGTAACGTGCCGAATTCTATGAAACGGGTCTATATCACAGAACTCCTAAAGACGTAGAAGGCTCGTGCGGGTGCGAAATTGTAGGCATTGTTCGTATGTGATCACGTGATATCCGCCATGTTGGTTAGTCCTTCGCTCTCCAGCTCCGGCTCCGGATTCATGAAGCTCGTCGCGTCAACGGCATTCATTCAGTACAAAGTGTTTGATCAACACTAGGGTTATATGAAATCTTACTGAAATTGCTAGAGTTTGTAAATGCTAGTATCCACATGAACCAAGACAAAAAGAGAGGGAAGTTCTCTCGAAATACATGAAATATATTATTGCCAGTGTTATCAAATGTTGCTTTGGGCATTTCCATGCTTATTTGTTATTACAGAAATGCAGTCATCATCCACTCTTGTTGCTCATTTTGATAATTTTACTGCACTACACATTTACTTACCATTTCAAACAACTTTGATCACTGAAATGATTCTCATGGTTCTGGCAAATGAAAGCGGAAATTTATGTTATTGTATTCATATCCCGATGCAAGACTTCATGCTTGTAAGAGTTCGATATGAGGTGTGCTCATTTCAGTACGTTGCAATATATAGCCCTCAAGAAAATTCTTTGTCTTTACAAAATTACAGATCACGTTATCCATACATTTGTGTTTTGTTGAAGGTTGTCACTCTAAATAAGAACATTAAAAATACATCAAGTCCAACGAAGTGTCACAAGTCACGACTGCCAAATTGGAAACAAAAGGTAGCTTTCGGAGAGGACTACAACTTAATCATTAATCATTAAAATTCTAATTTGACAAAAATAAAGTCATTACAATTCTAATTTGACCAAAAAAAAATCACCAGACCTCCAAAATTCGCCCAGTCTTTTGGTTTTTTTTTAGGGGGGGTTTATAGGGGTCCAGTTTCCCTCCCTAATTCTCTGACAAGCAAAAAAAAAAAAAAAAAAAAAAAAACAGGTTTTCATTTTAAAAGGGGGGGGGCACAATCCACAAAAGGGATCCTCTATGGTCAAAATGCATACTTTTCTTCCAAGGGGGGGGGGGGGGGGCACGGGCCGGAAGTGCCCCCCGGATCCGCAAATTCTATGATGATTATGCTTTTGATGCCTTTGCTGCATGTGCCAATGTCCAGTTTTATGCCAAAGTTATTTGCACAGTTGCAGATACATCTATCTTTGATTTTTATACATGTAAAACAACAGCATATTCATGGATATTAATGATTTTTAAATTATAGAAATTACAAACATTGTCAAATGATATTCCATGGATGATAACGACCAACTTTAATTGAGATGATCCGGGAGCAGTGAATTCTGACTGTAAAACAATAAGCACATCATCGTATTCATCTGTTTCTTAATATCGAATAGACACACTCAAAATCTGCTGGATTTTATCTTGACACTCATATAGTGAAGGGGAATGAATAATAAAAAAAAAATACAATGAAAGGACATTCTTGAGCCTGGCTTGTAAAAATACAAACGTTTCTTCAAAGTTAAACAAAAACCAGTTGAATAAAAATTGATTCAAGCGGCGGCTAAGCAATGCGTCTACTCAGAAAGTGGGAGGAGGGCTACAGACTTACAAATAAAACAGTGCGAAAAACCCCCAAAGTTGTTGGCCTTTTTATATCAGATGAAACTGTACAAAAAGTATAACGTTTTACAAGTCATGTACATGGTACCAAAAAAGCAAGTATATTTTTTGTTGCTTTTTCCGAGGGGGTGTCAAGAAGGATGAAGGTGAACAAACGAACTCGGGCTGCTTTCTTGAAAGGGAACTAAAATGATAATAATGATAGAAAAAACAACTGTTTGATATTATCTTGAATTTGAGAGAATACAATTTTAACCTTTGTGTCCGAAAGAGACCCCCCCCCCCCTAAAATGTACATGATATTAGTTGACGTTACTTATGTATGAAAGAGCAGCTGAACTTTAGTGGAAAAGCCAACTTCAAAATTTCAAGTGATGAAGGCACAAGTGCGTGAACTGTTCTCGGCGAGTTACCTATACAAAAATAACGGGTTCGATTCCCGGCCAACGTAATTCTTTTATTTTTGCACGCTCATTTACATTGTCTGAGCAAAAACGTCCGCATAAAGTCAGAAGGACGTTAAGTAATAGTACTTTACATATAGTTTACGACCCTCTTGCTCTTAGAAGTTCCAAAGAAGATATAACTGTTTATATTCCACATACTAAGAATCTTGCTGTTAGATTGGTCAAAAGGTAATCACGTGATAAAAAGTAGTTTCCCCATATCAATCGACCCGAGAAGAAAAGTTCGTGACCTCGACGGAATAGTACTTATGTGTTTCGCTGATCTCTTCAGTCCATTACAGAGTCACAATGCGTTATCAATATCTGGGTACGCGCGAAATGAAAGTGCGTGAACTGTTCTCGGCGAGTTACCTATACAAAAATAACAAAAAATGATGTACGCAGATTCGGTGCCCCGAATGGGAGTAATTAATAATTCACTTTACCATTTGGAAAGATAAATGGCCGGGAATCGAACCCGGTCAATAGCGAATGCTTAATGTGTCATGCTAGTTCCAACTTTACATTATTAACAAAAAGTAGAAGTTTCTTCGCAACAAAGATGCATCGCTCCTGGGTGGGCTCGAACCACCAACCTTTCGGTTAACAGCCGAACGCGCTAGCCGATTGCGCCACAGAAGCTGTACGCTTACAGGTGTTATTGTCTAGCAAACTAATTGTTCAGTGACACACAAAAATTGTGTTTTGTAACGTTTGTTTCTTTATTTATGTTTTTATTGAAGGGTTTGCAAAATGTTGGTGGGTGTGGGTATATGCAGATTAGGATCCGCCTCTCTCTCTCTCTCTCTCTTTCTCATTCTCTCTTATACTCTTTCTCTCTTTCTCTCACCTGGTATACAGCCTATATGTATACTATGTCTCTCGCTCTCTCTCTCACACACACACCACACCTGGTATACAGCATATGTAGCTCACGTCACTTAATAGTGATGGAGGTCTTTCCGGTGACCCTGTTTCACCAAGCTACTATACTACGTGGCAACCGTGACGGCGTGTCATGCAGGATCAGTGAGCTCTTTTCCAACTCCCTTCAAATATCATCCATTAATCATTAATCATTAGTAAAGTTCTTTCAGTAACTTGTGTTTAATAGCTATAAGGGCGTTCCCATCACAAGCTTTGCTTTCCGGGGTTTCGCCTCCTTCTAAGTTCTGAAATATTTACTGTAGGCCTATTGTACTCTTATGTTCACCACAGTGCTACAAGTATCATAAATTTTGTATATAACATTGTATGAAATATATTATTGCCAGTGTTATCAAATGTTGCTTTGGGCATTTCCATGCTTATTTGTTATTACAGAAATGCAGTCATCATCCACTCTTGTTGCTCATTTTGATAATTTTACTGCACTACACATTTACTTACCATTTCAAACAACTTTGATCACTGAAATGATTCTCATGGTTCTGGCAAATGAAAGCGGAAATTTATGTTATTGTATTCATATCCCGATGCAAGACTTCATGCTTGTAAGAGTTCGATATGAGGTGTGCTCATTTCAGTACGTTGCAATATATAGCCCTCAAGAAAATTCTTTGTCTTTACAAAATTACAGATCACGTTATCCATACATTTGTGTTTTGTTGAAGGTTGTCACTCTAAATAAGAACATTAAAAATACATCAAGTCCAACGAAGTGTCACAAGTCACGACTGCCAAATTGGAAACAAAAGGTAGCTTTCGGAGAGGACTACAACTTAATCATTAATCATTAAAATTCTAATTTGACAAAAATAAAGTCATTACAATTCTAATTTGACCAAAAAAAAATCACCAGACCTCCAAAATTCGCCCAGTCTTTTTTTTTTTTTTTAGGGGGGGGGGGGTTATAGGGGTCCAGTTTCCCTCCCTAATTCTCTGACAAGCAAAAAAAAAAAAAAAAAAAAAAAAAACAGGTTTTCATTTTAAAAGGGGGGGGGGCACAATCCACAAAAGGGATCCTCTATGGTCAAAATGCATACTTTTCTTCCAAGGGGGGGGGGGGCACGGGCCGGAAGTGCCCCCCGGATCCGCAAATTCTATGATGATTATGCTTTTGATGCCTTTGCTGCATGTGCCAATGTCCAGTTTTATGCCAAAGTTATTTGCACAGTTGCAGATACATCTATCTTTGATTTTTATACATGTAAAACAACAGCATATTCATGGATATTAATGATTTTTAAATTATAGAAATTACAAACATTGTCAAATGATATTCCATGGATGATAACGACCAACTTTAATTGAGATGATCCGGGAGCAGTGAATTCTGACTGTAAAACAATAAGCACATCATCGTATTCATCTGTTTCTTAATATCGAATAGACACACTCAAAATCTGCTGGATTTTATCTTGACACTCATATAGTGAAGGGGAATGAATAATAAAAAAAAAAATACAATGAAAGGACATTCTTGAGCCTGGCTTGTAAAAATACAAACGTTTCTTCAAAGTTAAACAAAAACCAGTTGAATAAAAATTGATTCAAGCGGCGGCTAAGCAATGCGTCTACTCAGAAAGTGGGAGGAGGGCTACAGACTTACAAATAAAACAGTGCGAAAAACCCCCAAAGTTGTTGGCCTTTTTATATCAGATGAAACTGTACAAAAAGTATAACGTTTTACAAGTCATGTACATGGTACCAAAAAAGCAAGTATATTTTTTGTTGCTTTTTCCGAGGGGGTGTCAAGAAGGATGAAGGTGAACAAACGAACTCGGGCTGCTTTCTTGAAAGGGAACTAAAATGATAATAATGATAGAAAAAACAACTGTTTGATATTATCTTGAATTTGAGAGAATACAATTTTAACCTTTGTGTCCGAAAGAGACCCCCCCCCCCCCCCCTAAAATGTACATGATATTAGTTGACGTTACTTATGTATGAAAGAGCAGCTGAACTTTAGTGGAAAAGCCAACTTCAAAATTTCAAGTGATGAAGGCACAAGTGCGTGAACTGTTCTCGGCGAGTTACCTATACAAAAATAACAAAAAATGATGTACGCAGATTCGGTGCCCCGAATGGGAGTAATTAATAATTCACTTTACCATTTGGAAAGATAAATGGCCGGGAATCGAACCCGGTCAATAGCGAATGCTTAATGTGTCATGCTAGTTCCAACTTTACATTATTAACAAAAAGTAGAAGTTTCTTCGCAACAAAGATGCATCGCTCCTGGGTGGGCTCGAACCACCAACCTTTCGGTTAACAGCCGAACGCGCTAGCCGATTGCGCCACAGAAGCTGTACGCTTACAGGTGTTATTGTCTAGCAAACTAATTGTTCAGTGACACACAAAAATTGTGTTTTGTAACGTTTGTTTCTTTATTTATGTTTTTATTGAAGGGTTTGCAAAATGTTGGTGGGTGTGGGTATATGCAGATTAGGATCCGCCTCTCTCTCTCTCTCTCTCTTTCTCATTCTCTCTTATACTCTTTCTCTCTTTCTCTCACCTGGTATACAGCCTATATGTATACTATGTCTCTCGCTCTCTCTCTCACACACACACCACACCTGGTATACAGCATATGTAGCTCACGTCACTTAATAGTGATGGAGGTCTTTCCGGTGACCCTGTTTCACCAAGCTACTATACTACGTGGCAACCGTGACGGCGTGTCATGCAGGATCAGTGAGCTCTTTTCCAACTCCCTTCAAATATCATCCATTAATCATTAATCATTAGTAAAGTTCTTTCAGTAACTTGTGTTTAATAGCTATAAGGGCGTTCCCATCACAAGCTTTGCTTTCCGGGGTTTCGCCTCCTTCTAAGTTCTGAAATATTTACTGTAGGCCTATTGTACTCTTATGTTCACCACAGTGCTACAAGTATCATAAATTTTGTATATAACATTGTATCGATGAGAAGGAAAAAATGTTTCAATTCAGTATCAATAAGGCATTAAATGAGGACAATCCTTACAGATTTGGGGGGGGGGGGCAAAGAATAAAATCACTCTAAATGGCCATATGGGCAAAATAAAAAATTCAGTCTCAATCTTGGAGGGGGTTGTAAAATGGAACCACAAGGTGGGGGGGGGGGGGGTCTGCAATCCCAAAATTGGTCTTGACAGGTTATCACTTTAACTCAGACCGTGAATATCAAGTCAAGCGTTGGTGGTATAGTGGTTAGCATAGTTTCCTTCCAAGCAATTGACCCGGCTTCGATTCCCGGCCAACGCAATTCTTTTATTTTTGTACGCTCATTAATCAATCATGTTAATGTACTTAGAACTTTACGGAGAGTACATTGACAGAAACCAGTCGTAAAAGTAGCGACACTCTTTCATTCTCAAGTTTTCCCCTCTCTCTTCTTGGTTTATATTTTATTTTTTCTGTCTCATTTCCCATTATTTTTTACACTTTATTTAAACTTTCTGGGCAAAAACGTCCGTCTAGAGTCAGAAGGACGTTAAGTAATAGTACTTTACATATAGTTTACGACCCTCTTGCTCTTAGAAGTTCCAAACCTTACGGTTAGTGGCATCAATTTTCTTCAAACCGCCCTCTTTATGTTTCGTTATAATAACAACCTTTTGCCCACTTCCTTTTCTTCCATGTTCAGTCGAAACAGTGATATTCACTCTTACCCCACAAGACAATCGGCTAATATTAACTTATTCAACCCCCGCACATTATTGGCTCATAAATCTGTTAGGCATAACGGTCCAGATGTCTGGACACTCGAAATTTACCTACCATTCATTCCTTTAAAAATGCGATTAAGCGCATGCTTATCTCTAAGATGTGATTAATACATATACATGTACAATTATTTCTTGTATTACTACAACGAAGCCTAGAGGTTCATATCACCCGAAAGACTAGAATATTTTCATCCTACATAATTTGTCCTATTACGTGTATAGATATCCATCGACGCCTTTACTATATTACTGATTACATATATTATTTGGGATAATAAAGGCTCCCTCCTCTTTCTCCATCTTCTTACCTTCTATAACTTTATTTTCATCTTTATCTGTTGTAAATAGTGTAAAATTTCAAATTAGTTCATTTAATGTTAACTCCAAGGAGTTATTTCAATGTACTATGTAATATGATGAACCATTCAGAAATAAATAAATAAATAAATAAATAAATAAATAAGAAGAAGACAGTACACTATCAGATGATGTATAGCTACAGTTAATGCGGATAAGACTTATTTGGAGAAAGTTGACTCGTGAAATTGGGGGATATAATGGGGAAAATGCATCCTGAAAAAGACAAAACATTTTGTAGCGATTTCATCTCTCTCTATCCCTTCTATCTCTACTCTGACTCTCTCTCTCTCTCTCTCGCTCTCTCTCTCTCTCTCTATCTGTCATCTGTCTCTTTCCCCCTCATTTCTCAACCGAACTTTTGTAGCTTCCCGGAAACATATGGCATATATATACAGGTCTACTCTGAACTCGGTCAACAGTTCTATAGTTACCATAGAAAAAGCTGCATTGAAGTTAAAATGTATTAAAATGTAGCGTTGGGAGAGGGAACAAGCATAGCGTTGGTGGTATAGTGGTTAGCATAGTTGCCTTCCAAGCAATTGACCCGGGTTCGATTCCCGGCCAACGCATCTTTTTTTTTCTTCCCGTCTTTTTGCAGGTTATTTCGTAATTAGAATACAGAAACAAATAATGTGAAATTGATGAATGTGCATTATCTTCATCATATTCATTTAAATAATAATTTAGGTTTTTTTACATAATATTACTGTACTTTCATTCTCAGATGGATTAAAGTGCTTTTCTTTCTATAGAAGATAATATAATTGTAATCTATGAGGCAAAAATCATTTGAGAAATATTTGTGTTATATCCTTCATCTATAAAATATATAATTGACTCACAGAAGCGAGAAAGACAGACAGAGACAGACAGACAGACAGACAGAGGGGATCCTACACTCTTAGAAATGTTGGGTAAATGCCACTGGGTAAATGAAGATTGGGCATAGGTTGGTTAAATCTTGCTCAACTTTTACATGCATTTACCCAACATTGGTCAAAAATAAGAATGAAATTGGTAAAGTTTACCCAAAAGTTGGTCGGACTCATAAGGACCCTCATGTTGGGTAAAATTTGGGTAAAGTTTTGCCCAATATTTCTAACAGTGTAAGCTGCAAACCAACTAACATTACAATACGCTATTTATTGTGCCACTGAACAATAATTGGGCTGCTGGACCGTTACACGGGCATGCGTAAAGCTTCTGTGGCGCAATCGGCTAGCGCGTTCGGCTGTTAACCGAAACGTTGGTGGTTCGAGCCCACCCAGGAGCGACACATCCTTTGGTGCGAAATAACTTTTACTTTTTGTTCATAACGTAGAGTTATAACTAACATGACACATATGCATTCGCTATTGACCGGGTTCGATTCCCGGCCATTTTTTTTTGTCTTTTTCAAGGTTAAAGTGAAAAATTGATTACCCCGAATCAGGGTGGTTATATTTAAATTACCGAGAAGAAAGGCTTCTGAGGGTAGTGTTTTTATGACGCGACGAGACGAGGGATACCCGTACATACACAGTGAGTCACACCCAGGGCCTAAGGCATACGAGGAGACGGAAAATGGCGGCTGCAGCCCCCCGTGAATTTTGAAAATAATATTTGGCAACCGTCAACTCACCTTCGGGCAGCCACCACCTCATATTCAGGTGGCGAGGTTCTCTATTGGAAGTTTTGATGCATTATCTAGTATATTTTTACTACAAGATTTCAATTTCAATGAAATAAAAAAATGGCGTAAATTTTTGCTAGCTCGCAGAATTTAGTATACTGCAAAGTTGATATTCGGGCAAATAACGCCAGTCCACCTCCTTTCGGATTATTTTTTGTTTACAATTTTGCCTCTCCCATTTCCGACAATTCTGTAAAATAATATGTGTCCTGCCCCTTTGGTTAATCTGTGCTTATATTTTGAACCCCGAATTGATACGACATCGTTTATCAAGTTTAATTAAAAGTGAGAAAATATATCAGTCACAGGGCGTATACAGCCACAGGGGTGGATCCAGACTGTTTTTTTAATAGAGGAGGGCGCAAGTCTCAGAAAAAGTTCTGAGAGGCAAAAAAAAAGTAAAAGAAATTCAGTCATCGACGTACTGTATAATTATATTGAAAATATTAAACATTCGTATAAAGAAACCACCTTGCTGCCCAATACGAACTGGCAGTTGCCAGAATATTTGTAGTTTCAAAAGCCCCCATACGCCCCCCCAGAATATTTGTAGTTTCAAAAGCCCCCATACGCCCCCCCCCCCCTGCACATTATGTGCTCTATGGTTCAATAATCATGCTAAATCTAGCTAAATGATTATAGACAAAGCTTGATTTTACTCATGGTGATTTCTTTTCCATTCTTTCCATTTCCCTCTCTCGTATTCAAACCTATCAGCATGCAAGTATACTTTCAGAATTGCTATTTTGTGTTAAACTGTGCATAAGGAGAGAGAGAGAGAGTAATGAGAGATATATCATAGAAATAAAGAAGAGAGAGAGAGAGAAATACCGAAAGAAGTAAAGAGAGAGAGACTGAACAAAAGGAGATAAGTAGTCGATAGAAAGAGTAAGAGATCTAGAGGGGAAGAAAGAGAGAAACTTAATAATTATGTACGACCTACGAACTATTACTATACTCATGTTAACTATAATAAATAGACACACAAAGGCTGAAAGTATCATTCATAACAAAATATATTATCGTCATGCATGAATATACACATTTACATTAAATTCGCAAGTATTTCAATCATTATAACATCAGCATGATCACTTTATGACCATCTTTGGCATTAGACGCAAGAACATTGGCAAAAGCAAAACAATATCTTTATAGAAATATAAAGTACATGTATTTGCAACTTGTTTCGGATGAATGCAAGTGTTCTAAAAGTCGAATAATAAGTCTTTAGTTTTGGTATTCAGACTGCAACCATTTCCAGCTTTCTGTCCAGTACATGTGTCTTGTAATGCCTCTTCAGGTTGCCTGACTGCGCGAAAGCTCGCTGACATCCTTCATGGTGGCAGCGGTACGGTCGCTCCCCAGTATGAGTACGGCGATGTTTGGTCAACGACGATAGATCCCCGAATCCGAGGAAGCTAAATGCTCAGAATTATGGCTTTCTAGCATTTTCTGGCAGTACATGCAACCTGAAACATTAAGCTGACATTGTATTATAACACTTCCTCTCAATAAAGAACAGTGAATATAGACCCGTTTCATAGAATTCTGCACGTTACGTCAAACGAAGATGAAGCTCTATTGAGCGGAGGTGCGACCGGTTCCTAGCGCTCTGATTGGTCGATAGTTTATTGCCGCGGTGACATCAATGAACTTGAGCTGCTTCGTGGAACGCCAGTTTATAAAAATTTGCTGCCATAGACATGGTCATGGACGGAAAAGGTATATCACATGTGTGAGGCAATAAACAGATGGAATTCGACCCCACCCTTTAATGATTTTTTCATAACATTTAAAACAAGTTATTTTTTTTGAATAAACAATGAACAGTCGTCATATAGATTTATTCTTAGTTCTTATTATTTCTTCTAGTTTTCAGCAAAGAAAGTGACAAAGTTTCAAATTATATAAACATCAAAGATTGTGTATGATATTTACTACACGATCAAAGTATTCATGCTTTAGAAAGAATGTAATATACACGTATATTTACTTGAAATTGGATCTTAAAGGATCTTAAAGCCTTTAAAAAGGGATAGACTCCGATATTGATATACCAACATAACCATTTGACTGCATTATTAATACCCTTTTGTGATAGTAGCTTTTGTCTGATATCGGACGAATTCAATGACTTCAAAGATCTGATGCTATAGCTTCTGTTTAATGGAGCAGTTACATATGAGTCTTTCTTGGTATTGTACAAGAATAAAAAACTTGTAAACATGAAAGAAAACATCAAGTTAATAGAGAGGTACTTAAAACCCGTCTTCACCCATTCAAGCACTGCAATAAATCCCTGTAATCCGTGTCAGGAATCTATTGAAGATCGTGGGGCAAGTTCAAGGCGATATTATATCAAATGATGCCAAATTTTCAAAAAACAAATTTGGTTCCCTCGTTCCGGGGGGGGGGGGGGAGGTGCGGGAACATTTTCTACGTTTCTACCACCAAATACTATTTTTTGCCTCTCCCCTTCCTGATGAAACTAAACAAACATCAACACTCCCGAGACGGTTTTTTTTTCGACTCCGCATCACGCGTTGATAAAACGACCTCGTACGCGTATGGTATGAATTGAAAATATCTGAAAATGATGTGTTCCCCATTTTGTTAATTAAGTATTTTGTTCCTTTGCCAATTTATTTTGTATTAATATTTTTTGTATTTTGAATGTTTTGTTTTAATATGTATTCTTTTTATTTTGCATGAGAATAAAATTATACACTGGAAATATTCATTCTTCTCCGCATTTCCATCTCCACACCAATATTTTTTACTCACCTCTCATCAATTGGGCCGGCTACTCTCATCCTCTGTTCAAGGTATTTGTCTTTTTATTTCTCTCTCTCTTTCTCTCGTTTATGGATTTCTACCTTTAACAAATATTATTCTCTTTGAAGAGAAAGGGAAGGAGAGAGAGAAATGAAGAAAGAATAAAAGGGAAGAAGAAATAGAGAAAGAAATATAATTATAGAAAGAGAGGGGTGAGCTATTGAGAGAGATACATATACGAAGAGAGAGAGAAGGAGAGAGAGAAAAGGAGAAAGAATAAAAGGGAAGAAGAAATAGAGAAAGAAATATAATTATAGAAAGAGAGGGGTGAGCTATTGAGAGAGATACATATACGAAGAGAAAGAAAAATTAAGGGACTAAGAGGGAAAGAAAGAAAGGGTATAGCTTTGTAATTATGATATGCCGATTTGAACTGGAATAAACAGCTTTCATGACTCTAAGCAACTACTACAATGATTAGACCAACGAACACTGAAAGTATTATTCATAACAAAATATAATATTGGTGTGCATGAATATATACAAATACACATTTACAATAAATTGGCAATTATTTCAATTATAACATGGGTATAGCACCATCTTTGGCAAAATTAATAGCATTTCTGCAAACTGGTTCAAAAGATGGCAAGTGTTCTACAAGTCCTTAATCAAATCATGAGTCTTTAGTCTTGATATTCAAACTGCTTTCTGTCCAGTACATGTGTCTTGTAATGCCTCTTCAGGTTGCCTGACTGCGCGAAAGCTCGCTGACATCCCTCATGGTGGCATCGGTACGGTCGCTCCCCAGTATGAGTACGGCGATGTTTGGTCAACGTCGACAAATCTCCGAATCGCTGTTGACAGTCTTGACAGCAGTAAGGACGGTCTCCTGTATGAGTGCGTAGATGAGTACGAAGAGATGTTCTCTGAGCGAAGGCTTTCGGACAGGATGGGCACTGGAAGGGGCGGGCTCCTGTGTGGGTTCGCTGATGGGACGAACAGTTGGAGGCCTGAGCGAAACGCTTGGGACAAAACTTGCAGGAGAAGGGCAGCTGGCGTTCAGCATCGGACTTCGTTGACGTGTTCGATGATGGTTCATCCAATCGTTGACGTTTTGAAGGCAACTCGGAGACGTCGGGTGATGAAGCTAACACCGTTGGAGAACTCCGGAGTGCATCAGGAAAATAGGGAGGATACAAGGTAGAGATAGTCGGAGAAGACCGCGAGCCTTCTGTATCAGAGTTTGAGTAGACCGAGCCTGTGAGTGACGACGGAGCAGGCCACGATCGCTGAGGAGAGTCAAGATAAGGCGGGAGTAGTTGAGTGTTCGTTCTGTAGCTAACGGTACTGCTTGGTCTAGACGTCAACGTCGATGACGACGAAATCAGCCAGTTGACGACAGATGATCTACGAGGTGACTTCGACGTCATTCGGTCACTGCTCTGAAAGTCATCTTGTCCAGTTAGACGAATGCTAGAATTAGTATCTCCAGACGTCGACGTCGATGACGACGAAATCAACCAGTTGACGACAGATGATCTCCGAGATGACTTCGACGTCATTCGGTCACTGCTCTGAATGTCATCTTGTCCAGTTAGACGAATGCTAGAATTAGTATCTCCAGGAGGACAGAGAGGACAGTTGGGGATACCGCATTTGAAGACAGTAGATGGAGTGTGTTGGTGATGTCGAGACCAGATAACGGAGGCGATGGCCTTGTTGAAGTTGGGCTCTTGAGTCTCAATAGTGATCGGTGACAGGCCACACTTGCTACCAAAGGACAGGAGAGAGGACGCCACGTGTAGACGGTCCATGTCGTATTCGTTGCGATTGGACCTGCATGACAAAAACCGAGAAGAGACATTTAGGATGGTTGTTTATGATGCAAGCTAAATATTTAAGATGAAAAGCAATTCTCTCGTTGTTTCCTGTCCAATTTGAAATATTTTACATCTGACCAAACAGAAAACAAACTCCAGACTGAAACAGTAAAACGAACAAGACTGCCATGACAGTCTGATCGTGACAAGTCGGTATCATGTAATAAAATATACAATAAAAATACATAAATAACATGCTAAAACTATTATTTGAAGGTTGACGATGAGCATTGCAAGACTTAAATTATTAGTGTCAGGTGATGAAATGAATTCCACAGAAGAAACTACTTACATGATGCCGAAAGGCAGTGGAGACATTTGGGTGGATGGCAGGGAACGAGTGTGGTAAGAAATTACTCCAAGAAGAGTGTGACGAGTTGAGAACCAAGAGTAAGCAAGTATTCGTGTTGCTCTGCAGAAGGCAAATGCTCAGAATGATGGCTTTCTAGCGTTTCCTTGCGATATATTCAACCTGGAACATTAAGCTGACATTGTATTATCACACTTCCTCTTAATAAAGAACAGTGTATATAGCCCCGTTTTCATAGAATTCGGCACGTTCCGTCAAACGCAGATGAAGCTCTATTGAGAGGCGGTGCGAGCGGTTCCTAGCGCTCTGATTGGTCAATAGTTTATTGCCGCGGTGACATCAATGAACTTGGACGAGGTGAATGGCCGGTGGCCGAGCTGGGTCCTTTGTTCCGCTGTGTTTTCAGACGATCCGTGTAGATGGCGTAGGACAATGGTTTCAAACGAAGCGCTACCTGCTCAAGACCCAGGACCGTTTAACTCAAGGACAATGATTTTCTCTGGAGGATGTGCGGACAAGAGCGCCGCAATAGGAGGGCAGAGAATAGCTCCAGAGAACCCTGAAAAGAAACATACAAACTGGTCTCTTATTAATGGACATGAAGAAAGAAACCTAGGTTATTTAAGACTTGCTTTGGGTATTCACATGATTCATGTGTAGATCGTGGGAAAACTTTGCAGACACGACTTGAGAATGTTCGAGTTATCAATAGAATGACCCTTACAAGAGCTTGAAAAATAGGTTATGGAAGCAAATTGCAAATATATTCTCATTTACAGAGATATAATTATGGAATATCCCAGTAAATGAGATACTTAATCATAACCAACATCTCCCTGAAAAGCATTTGAAACTCGATTTTGATAATTTATAATTTTGTAAATACATGTAATACACAGTTATAATCAAACTATAACGGAAAAAAAGATAACCAAAACATGATTTGCTCTTGCCATTAACTTGAAGGTGCAAAGTACGAAGGTGCATGAGTACGAAGAGATGTTCTCTGAGCGAAGGCTTTCGGACAGGATGGGCACTGGAAGGGGCGGGCTCCTGTGTGGGTTCGCTGATGGGACGAACAGTTGGAGGCCTGAGCGAAACGCTTGGGACAAAACTTGCAGGAGAAGGGCAGATGATTTGCTCTTGCCATTAACTTGAAGGTGCAAAGTTGAGGTTATGCAAAATGCATATATTGTTTCATAAATGATTTTTTTTAAAAATCAATCTTGATATTCAGATATTTAGATTAAGGATTTTCTGTAACAAATGCCGCATGCGAGAATTGGAAGGCATACTAGTTGTTAAAAATGTCATAATGATAGTTGATAACAACATATATCATTTTTTAGTAGCAACGCAATACATTCAACATAACAATATATATTCATAATAATTCAGTTACAAAATAATAACTTCGATATTTCTTTGAACATAACTTAGAATCATGCATTATGTTACAATTTTTTTGTAGCAAAACTTACTATCATGCATTTTTTGCACACCTTACATAACTGTTTTATAATTTACCGGATACCAAGATAATAAAAAAATACAATAAAACTTTTTAGCCCTCCATAGACTATTTTATTGAGTCAAATAAACAGCATTTTAAAATTCAATGAAACTAATATCTTAAACTCAAATAAAGCAATACTTTTACATTTCTCTCATTTTCGTTTAAACAAACAAACATCGAAGTGCCTGCCATTTAGTAACAAATTTGTTATACAAACCCGATATAGAATAAATATATCTCTCATCCTCGTAATATTGGATAATTTTTATCTTCATACTACCGAAAATCGGAATTTTATCATTGAGCTTTGTACAAACAGTTGTTGCTTAATCAAAGTTACTATGTAGTTTAAAGCATCATTTCTCTTCTCTTCAAACCCCAAAATTATATTTTCTAAATTAAACTTTATCCATTTTGCTGTTTCATTCCAGATTGATTAACTGGTCTCACATTCATTAAAACAAAATGTACAATGTCTTCCAACTCTTTTTTACTGAACGAAAATGTTTCGTTACTGACTATTCATCCTATGTAGTTGCCTGTTCAAGAACAGAATCCTATTTACTATCTTATACTGAAAATATCTTACACCAATATCCGGAGTAAAACGATTTTGGAACTATCAGGGGTGTAATCTAAATAACGTTCCCATTTCGAGCATATTGAGAGTATACATTTTGCTTTTCCAAGAAGAGCTTTGAAGCGAAAACTGTCGGAGAACTCCGGAGTGCATCAGGAAAATAGGGAGGATACAAGGTAGAGATAGTCGGAGAAGACCGCGAGCCTTCGGTATCAGAGTTTGAGTAGACCGAGCCTGTGAGTGACGACGGAGCAGGCCACGATCGCTGAGGAGAGTCAAGATAAGGTGGGAGGAGTTGAGTGTTCGTTCTGTAGCCAACGGTACTGCTTGGTCTAGACGTCGACGTCGATGACAACGAAATCAGCCAGTTGACGACAGATGATCTACGAGATGGCTTCGATGTACTGAGAATACATTTACAGAAACCAGTCGTAAAAGTAGCGACACTCCTCAGGCACCTGGGAACGATTTTGTTACTGGAGGTGCTGTCAGCCCCCAAAAGGTCCTCAGCATTTTAGTGTCTCTTTTTAAGTCCAAAAATCTCTGACAAGCAACAAAAAAGGGGTCCTCAGCTTTTTAGGGTCTCTTTTTAACTACTTTTTAAAGAAAAAACACATTGCGGGGGTGCTACAGCACCCCCGCACCCCCGGCTCCCAGGCCCCTGACACTCCTTCATTCTCAAGTCTTGCCCTCTCTCTTCTTGGTTTATATTTTATTTTTTCTGTCTCATTTTCCATTATTTTTACACTTTATTTACACTGTCTGCGCAAATACGTCCGTCTAGAGTCAGAAGGACGTTAAGTAATAGTACTTTACATATTGTTTACGACCCTCTTGCTCTTAGAAGTTCCAAAGAAGATATGACTGTATAGTATCAGATGATGTATAGCTATAGCTAATGCGGATAAGACTTATTTGGAGAAAGTTGACTGGTGAAATTGGGAGATATAATGGGGAAAATATGCATCCTGAAAAAAAGACAAAACATTTTGTAACCATTTCATCTCTCTCTGTTTGTAGGTTTCCTGGAAACATATGGCATATATATACAGGTCTACTCTGAACTTGGTCAACAGTTCTATAGTTACCATAGAAAAAGCTGAATTTAAGTTTTTCGCAGAGTTAAAATGTATTCAAATGTAGCGTTTGGAGATGGAACAAGCAAAGCGTTGGTGGTATAGTGGTTAGCATAGTTGCCTTCCAAGCAATTGACCCGGGTTCGATTCCCGGCCAACGCAACTTTTTTTTTTCTTCCGTCTTTTTGCAGGTTATTTCGTAATTAGAATACAGAAACAAATAATGTGAACTTGATGAATGTGCATTATCTTCATCATATTCATTTAAATAATAATTTAGGTTTTTTTTTGCATAATATTACTGTACTTTCATTCTCAGATGGATTAAAGTGCTTTTCTTTCTATAGAAGATAATATAATTGTAATCTATGAGGCAAAAATCATTTGAGAAATATTTGTGTTATATCCTTCATCTATAAAATATATAATTGACTCACAGAAGCGAGAAAGACAGACAGAGACAGACAGACAGACAGAGGGGATCCTACACTCTTAGAAATGTTGGGTAAATGCCACTGGGTAAATGAAGATTGGGCATAGGTTGGTTAAATCTTGCTCAACTTTTACATGCATTTACCCAACATTGGTCAAAAATAAGAATGAAATTGGTAAAGTTTACCCAAAAGTTGGTCGGACTCATAAGGACCCTCATGTTGGGTAAAATTTGGGTAAAATTTTGCCCAATATTTCTAACAGTGTAAGCTGCAAACCAACTAACATTACAATACGCTATTTATTGTGCCACTGAACAATAATTGGGCTGCTGGACCGTTACACGGGCATGCGTAAAGCTTCTGTGGCGCAATCGGCTAGCGCGTTCGGCTGTTAACCGAAAGGTTGGTGGTTCGAGCCCACCCAGGAGCGACACATCCTTTGGTGCGAAGTAACTTTTACTTTTTGTTCATAACGTAGAGTTATAACTAACATGACACATATGCATTCGCTATTGACCGGGTTTGATTCCCGGCCAATTCTTTTGTCTTTTTCAAGGGTAAAGTGAATAATTAATTACCCCGAATCAGGGCACCTAATACATGGCATGCCACTATTTTAATTTTTCAAACAGGGTTCTAAAGCCATGCTTTCTCAAAAGACCCCTCCACTCATGTTTTCCTTTACAATATATTGAATTATGATCTGTTATATCTGCCTTATATGTATATAGCTGTTATGTTTTCCCATCTTCTCAGTTTTACATTATTATATTTAACTATTTTACATAGCGATAGTGTTATCATAATGTATCCCACATAATACCGTCCATTAATGACAACCTCTGAATTAATTTTAAATAAAAAATTAATCATCTAAAAAATTAATAATGTGTAATGGTGAATTGATATATCAAAACCAGTAGCGACTGTTTAATTATAATATTGTACTATAACATGCGACCCCAAAAGCATAATACTGTATAAGAGAAAAAAAAACGAATGAGAGAGAGAGAGAGAGAGACGGGAAGGAGAGGAGATAGAGAGAGGGGTGAAGAGATAGACGAGAAATAGATAAATAGAAACATAGAGGGGAGGAGGGGTAGAAAGAGAAAGATAGAAAGAGAGATAGAGAGAGAGAAGGGTGAAGAGATAGAGGAGAAATAGATAAATAGAAACATAGAGGGGAGGGGTAGAAACAGAAAGATAGGAAGAGAAAGATAGAAAGAGAGATAGAGAGAGGGGTGAAGAGATAGAGGAAAAATTGATAAATAGAAACATAGAGGGGAGGGGGTAGAAAGATAGAAAGAGAAAGATAGAAAGAGAGATAGAGGGGAGGAGGGGTAGAAAGAGAACGATAGAAAGAGAGAGATAGAAAGAGAGATAGAAAGAGAGAGAGAGAGAGAGAGGGGTGAAGAGATAGAGGAGAAATAGATAAATAGAAACATAGAGGGGAGGAGGGGTAGAAAGAGAAAGATAGAAAGAGAAAGATAGAAAGAGAGATAGAAAGAGAGAGAGAGGGGGAGGGAAATGAGAAAGAGAGAGAGAGAAGGGGAGGAGGTAGAAACAGAAAGATAGGAAGAGAAAGATAGAAAGAGTTAGAGAGAGGGGTGAAGAGATAGAGGAGAAATTGATAAATAGAAACATAGAGGGGAGGGGGTAGAAAGATAGAAAGAGAAAGATAGAAAGAGAGATAGAGGGGAGGAGGGGTAGAAAGAGAAAGATAGAAAGAGAGATAGAAAGAGAGAGAGAGGGGGGAGGGAAATGAGAAAGAGAGAGAGAGAGAGTGAAGGGTGAAGAGATAGAGAAGAAATAGATAAATATAAACATAGAGGGGAGGAGGGGTAGAAAGAGAAAAATAGAAAGAGAGATAGAAAGAGAGAGAGAGGGAGGAAAAGAAAGGGTGCTAAATAAAATGGGAGGGGAGACACATATCGGAAGAGAGGAGGATGGGAGAAATGTTTTCTGACACAAACAGGAGGATATGGATCTAATATATAGTACTGAGACGGCCTTTTCAAGACCTTCAGCACCCGTCCCCATACTTCAGCCCCCGCCCCTTTGCTTCAGTCCCCATGGGAAAGTACGACCCAGTCTGCATCGGTACATAATTTTGAAACTGATATAATTCTTGAAATATGGTATATCTCTATCACTTTGTTACCGTTAATATATTCCCCTCTCAGATACTGATCGTGATCCATCCAATTTGATGCACTACATATTAAGAGTACATTGAAGATTCTAAACAACAGATTCTAAACAACGGAGAAGTTAAAATTAAAATTGTTTTAATCGGGTCAATGTGGCCTTCAATGAAAGTCCACTTTCAACCATGCAAGCTGAAGTATTTAGGATTTCTTTATTTTCATCCATAATTATTTTGAAATCTTTTAATTTTTTTCTTTGAAAATTCCATCAATTGTGCAACAGATATTTCTGATATTTTCCTCATTTTCATCGCCACATCATTTTCTCTTTTTAGACCATATACAAAATTTCATACTCTTTCTGAAATTCTCTTTTGCTCCATCAATCTCCATCTGCTCATGGTGATTTCTTTTCCATTTCTATTCTGACGCGAATATCCGTATAATTTTGCAGTTATCAACGAGCATTTTGTACTTTTTTCAAGAAGTTTATATTTCATCCATTTTCCAACAAAAAAATAAACAACGTTTGTGCTTATATTTTATCGTTGATCACGTTTAATTAAAAGTGAGAAAATATATCATTCATGAGCGTATACAGCCACAATTTTAATAGAGGAGGGCGCAAGTCTCAGAAAAAGTTCTGAGAGGCCAAAAAAAAATAAAAAATAAAAAGAAATTCAGTCATCGACGTACTGTATAATTATATTCAAAATATTAAACATTCGTATAAAGAAACCACCTTGCTGCTCAATACGAACTGGCAAAATATTTGTAGTTTCAAAAGCCCCTAGCCCCCTCCACTTGGTATCAAATTACCTGTACATTATGTGCTCTATATAGTTCAATAATCATGCTAAATCTAGCTAAATGATTATAGGCAAAGTTTGATTTTTTATAGATGTGTTATTAATTGAAATATAATGTGCAATTTAATGACTGTGACCTTCGAATGTTCCTTTTTTTTAGATCATGTATTCCGTGGATTATTGTATTTATCATGAGAATGTAAACTAACCTTCGAAAAAAAAACCGCTAGAAATATGTAATGTTTTCCTCATTTTCATCGCCACATCATTTTCTCTTTTTAGACCATATAGGCCTACATCGTTTCATACTCTTTCTGTAATTCTCTTTTGCTCCATTAATCTCCATCTACTCATGGTGATTTCTTTTCCATTCTTTCTCTTTCCCTCTCTCGTATTCAAACCTATCAGCATGCAAGTATACTTTCAGAATTGTTATTTTGTGTTAAACTGTGCATAAGGAGAGAGAGAGAGTAATGAGAGATATATCATAGAAATAAAGAAGAGAGATAGAGAGAAATACCGAAAGAAGTAAAGAGAGAGAGACTGAAAAAAGAGATAAGTAGTCGATAGAAAGAGTAAGAGATTAAGAGGGGAAGAAAGAGGGAAAGTTTGTTTGTACAAAATCATGTTTATGATACAAATGTCGATTCTTTCTTGGTATTGTACAAGAATATAAACTTGTAAACATGAAAGAAAACATCAAGTTAATAGAGAGGTACTTAAAACCCGTCTTCACCAATTCAAGCACTGCAATAAATCCCTGTAATCCGTGTCAGGAATCTATTGGAGATCGTGGGGCAAGTTCACGGCGAAGATTGTGCAGAGATTGCGGGGCCGGGCTGGGAGCGAATGACAAAAATGAAAAGTTTATATAGTGCGGGAACATTTTCTACGTTTCCACCAAATACTATTTTTTGCCTTTCCCTTCCTGATGAAACTAAACAAACATCAACACTCTCGAGGCGGCTTTTTTCGACTCCGCATCACGCGTTGATAACACGACCTCGTGAAAATATCTGAAAACGATGTGTTCCTCATTTTGTTAATTAAGTATTTTGTTCCTTTGTCAATTTATTTTGTATTTAATTGATGATTGAATTTGTTTTGTACGTTAAGAAAAGACGGGGTTGAGCTACGTAGCTGTAAAGAAGTTATACTTTGCTATTTGCTATGTTTTGTTTTAATATGTATTCTTTTTATTTTGCATGAGAATAAAATTATACACTGAAATATTCTTTCTTCTTCCATCTCCACACCAATATTTTTTACTCACCTCTCATCCTGTGTTCAAGGTATTTCTCTCTCTCTCTCTCTCTTTCTCTGACTCTCGTATTAAAATCAGCATACAAACACAATTTCAGGTTTATGGATTTCTACCTTTAACAAATATTATTCTCTTTGAAGAGAAAGGGAGGGAGAGAGAGAGAAAAGGAGGGAGATGAACAGAAATAGAAAAACGAAAGAGAGAGGGAGAAAACAAGAAATAAAAGGGAAGAAGAAATATAATTATAGAAAGAGAGGGGTGAGCTATTGAGAGAGATACAAAAAGAGAGAGAAAGAAAAATAATAATTTAAGAGACACACAGAAAGATTAAGGGACTAAGAGGGAAAGAAAGAAAAGAGTATAATTTTATAATTATGATTATGATTATGACTCTAAGCAACTACTACAATGAATAGACCAACGAACACTGAAAGTATTATTCATATCAAAATATAATATTGGTGTGCATGAATATATACAAATACATATTTACAATAAATTGGAATTTCCCAGTAAATGAGATAGTTAATCATAACCAACCGCTCGCTGAAAAGCATTTGAAACTCGATTTTGATGCAATATGAATGTATATTTTGTTAAAAATACATGTACATTATTTTTTTGCAAAGTTGAAAATAAATGTCAGGGGTGTAATCTAAATAACGTTCCCATTTCGAGCATATTGAGAGTATACATTTTGTTTTTCCAAGAAGAGTTTTGTAGATGTATCTACATCCTTGTAGGTCATATATATATATGTTATATCAAACAGAAGACAAAACACTCCCGCCAAAAAGCAGCAAAAACGATAACAAAACAACAAAACAAAAGGAAGCAAATTAAAGGAAGAGAAAAGGAGAGAAAGAGATAGAAAGAGAGAGAGAGAGGGAGTCTGTGCTGTGTGTAAAAGGGGGTTCGTTGCTTCTCTTCTATTCTTTTTCCCTATTAAAAAATAATGGAGAGAAATATACATTGACCGATTTTATCGTTATAGTTGTTGTTATCGTTATCAGGGATATTAGATCGGCCATTTAATAGAGAGGTCACATTAGATTATGTTTATGTATTTCGAAAACGGATTCAATGAAAGAAGATATGGAAAGAGAAAATGATGAAGTACAAAGAGGAGACAAATCTATTTTTTAAAAATAATACTATGAGCAAATTCGATCTATTCAATTAATTGATTAAATAAGCAACAGTTATAACTGCCCAAATATAGCGTTGAGGGGAAGCACCCTAGAGATAGGGATGGTCATTAGCATGATTAGTTGAACCAATCCACAGAACTCCTTGCAGTTGCAACTGTACCGTATCCAATAACTCAGGATGTCGCTGCCTTTGAATCTTATTGCTCAGTGATGAGCATGAACGCTGCGTTCGCTCACCATGGCATAATTCCGAAAATGTAATAGGGGTTGAAATCCTTGCTTGTTTTTTTACTTCATTTTATCAGACTCAAGATGAATATATCCATTTCAATACACTGCGGTGGAGAGGTATCCTTTTCGTCCCTAAATATGGAATTGCCGAGATTGCTCTTTTCCTGTCTTTTATATGATATTTGCACATTCCTCGATTGTTTATCTTGTCCATCGGTATACAATAGATCTACTCATATCACTTGCATTTCATTTACAGATAATAAAAGTTGTGTTCTGGTCATGCGATTACATTATGGAAGAACTGTCTCAAAGCGATTGGGAGAGGTTGATCATGTCTACAAAAGAATTGGTGTTTTGTGAGGTTTTTTCAATATCGCTGAAAAGCACATGCACTGCACACAGAAATGGTATATGGTATATTGGACTGCACACACAACCATGTGGCATGAATGTTCGGCCCGAACACTTAGCTATTTCTCAACGGCTAGTAGCACCTCTTTTTAGGCGGAAAGTTAGTTCCACGTCCTGACTGTTTTTTCAATTATTTGGACCCAATCTGCACAATCTGCACACGGAAGGGTGAGTCTCTCCCTTCCCGCGTGAAGTGCGAACTCTTTGGAGTTTTAGCTAATTTGAGAGAAAGATAAACGGATCGTAGCACCCTTTTTAGGCGGAAAGTTAGTGCGACGCCATGACTGCTCTCAATTATTTGGACGCAATACTACACTGTATGTTACATGGGTGGACGTAGTTTTCCCCTTCCCGCGGCAAAGCGCGAAAACTTTGACGTCATACTTTGAAGTTATAGCAAATTTGAGAGAAATATAACGGCTCGTAGCACCTTTTTAACGCGGAAAGTTGGTACGTTGCCCTGACTGTTTTTTAACGCTATACTGCACTTTATGTAACAGGGGTGGGCGCAGGGAAAGGTGAATTTCCCACTTCCCGCGCGAAGCGTGAAAACCTTTTTGGGATATTTTGAGAGTTTTTTTTGGGGGGGGCACTGCCCCCATCGCCCCTCCCCTGGCTACGCGCCTGCTATTTCTCATCATATTTCGAATGTGAGGGCACTTGGGGATCATCCTTTTCAGGGGACATTTCTACCATGGTGTTCTTCCAAAATGATATAAAAGGAATGAGAAAGCTCACAAATTAGTTTTCCCCTCTTCCCAGAGGCAAATACAGATCTTTTGACTCAATTAAAGACCCCTACTGAAGCAAATACAACCATATATCGATGGAAAGGTAAGTAGACGTAGAATACACACGTACATGTTGCTAAACACCTTTCATTAATCCACAAATAGCAGAAAGAACACCTCACTGTCCGCCCCCTTCCGGTTACGTAACAACAAGGGTTCGCTCGGCCGATACACTTATGACGTCATCTCGTGTAGAAAACTCTGTGGCTGGTGCACGTAGCGGCGCGTAAACAATGGGACAGTGAATAGCTTTCGTAAAATAGCCAGTTACTTTTGTGGGCGGAGTTTGTCAAGTTTTGTGAAAGTTTTGATAGCTGATTTAACAGAGAAAGGCTGCCTCAAAAGCTTAGGTCTTAACAAGAGAAATGCAAACAGAAAAGAATTATTGAAATCTAACATTTTGTTATCGAGTTATGCCATTATTGCCATATTGTGACAGGTTTGATTTACATGTCCCATTCCTGTCGCATAAGCAAATTAAGTCATCTATCAAGACTACTTCACACAGATTTTGAACAGAAAATTGAAGAAAAAAAATGTGACTATCTTAATCTGACAGACACTGCCTTGGGTTTTTTGAGAGGGAATGAGGCATGAGAGAGGTTTTCATGCCCAGAACTCAGAAGAAAATTTTTCATGGAGTCAGAGTTCATTCCGAGATCAGACTTATTTTTCGTTCTAGTCTGACTAAATTAACCTAAAAAAACATGGTAGAATTCCATTATTATGAGTTTTCCAAATCATTAATCAATAGCCAGTTAGTGTCTTTAAAGAAAACTAGGAGTGTGTTGTAAACAAATTTTACCAGGGTAAACCGCTGCCTTAGAACTAGAAGTTGGAGCTCGAGTGATCGAGAAAAATAAATGGAACTCGTCCGCAGCGCAGTCAGGAGGCACAGCTCCATACGCAGTAACGCAAGACCCTGCCCGAGCGAAACGCGGAGCAAGCCGTCTTATCGAGACATTCGATACATTCTCAGCTCAGTTCATGTACATAACATATAAGTAAAGGACAGTCTTCAGTAATACATAATATAAGTACATGTAAATATACATGTATAGTACACAGTGCACTCAAATTAATCATACTGAATGAATATTATAGATTAAAGCCTCCCCTCCCCCTACAAACAAACAACAAACACACAAACAAGCAAAACAGACAAAAAGAAAGAAGAAAAGAGAAGAGAATAGATAAGGTCAGTCTATAGCAGCAAAGAGCCGCCAACTCCACACGATCGCGAACCAGGCGGACCCCTCCACTCCTCACCCATCATGCCCATTGTATGTTTTCGTTTCATGCTTATGTGTGTTACTTTGAAATATTCCCATTTCTTATAGTGTAGTGTCAAAGTATTCCGTTCGGTAGCAATCTTTCTTTCTTCTTGTTTACTTTAAGTAGTTTTTCTCCTATTTCTTCAATACTTGGAGGCTTCTTTATTTCCCGACTAAGATATATCAAATATTTAATTAATAAAATAACATGATTGTTTATTTGCCTATCTTCAGTTGTTTCCTCTAATCCAGTGTGAACTTCCTTCCAAATCATGTCTTTAAGAATGGGAAGATATAAGATGTTACTGTACCTTTTCCATTCTTCAGGCGTATCTGCATATATTTCTTTAATCAATGATATTTCCTCTTCATCTAGATTCATACATCTGAAATAAGTGTCTGACTTCAATGTTCCTTCTTCATCTGTAATATGGTACAATTTATATGTGTTTTTTAAGAAAAGATTTTCATGAAAATATGTTTTTCCTTTCTCATGAATATCTTCATTTCCGTTTATTAATTGCATCCTTTTTAATTAACGCATTCATATGAAACCAAATATTTAACATTTCCTGGTAGTACTTTGATAACTGTATGTTGATCATAAAAATTACAATAGAAAGTTAGATTTCCTCCAATTGGTCTAAGTAAAAATTTGAAGTACTTTTCCATTTCAGTTTCTGGTCTCCAGTTACAAGTCTTTTGATCCACATCACCCTTTGCACCTTCACAAAAAGTCTAAAGTTAATCATTTTCAACCCTCCTTGTTTGTAATCGAGATACAAAGTAGGTAGCATATACAGGTGCAAGAATTATAGTAGCGGTCATGAATATGCATATAACTGACGTCACATGTGCGTATACCCCATGCGTACAGTACAGCGCTCCGCGCCGCAAGCATAACTGTATGCAGAAGTTTTACTGATAATATTGTATGCAGTTATTTATAACGGAATAAACGCTATCGTTATCGATTCATAACTGAAAAAAATTATCAGCAAGAAAGAGCGGGATTCGAACCCGGGACCTTAAACGCGAGTGCAGTGTAGAAAGAGAATACTCTGACAGTCTGACCAAACGCCTTTACTACTAGACCACGAGCAACTGACAGAGAGTCTCATCTTGCTCTACTACAGTACACCACGCGGTGCCCGGTAAGCTAGCTCAGCGGTATGGTATATATTCGCGAGCGAGCGCGCGGTGCGTCTGCCGCGTATGACGTCAGTATATGCATATTCTTGACCGCCACTAATTCTTGCACCGATATATACTACCTACAAAGTACTTCTTTTTATCTTGTCCTTCCCTCGCCATAGAAAATTAAAGCAGATCTCATCAATTTCTTTGAAAACCCATTCAGGCGTCGGAGCCAATGAGCTCACGTAAATCAATTTTGAATATGCGTATGTTTTCAGGAAGTGAATTTTCCCAATCAGAGTGAGATCTCTTTGTTTCCACCAATTTAACAATTTCTTAAAGTAGAACTTTAATGATTTTAAATATTGGCTTAATACTTATTATTGCATAGATGGCATAAATTAAAAAAGGTTATCCAAATTCAACGCTTGGAAACATTTGAAGTAATGATTATTATCAATTATAAAACGGTAAAATACAGCCCCCGATATAGCAGCTGAAGAGCTCCTCGAACGCTGCTGAGATATGTGACGACACACCATGGACCAGTCCTGTCTAAGCAGATGATGTCCCATAACATCTTACACATTTTTCAGAGCCTATTTTGTCATCTCCTCTTCACTTATTTCTCTTCCTTCACTAGCGTCAGTCTTAATGTATAGTCTGTTGCCTCACTCTTAACTTCGTGTATGGTATTATTTTGATGAAAAATGCAGCGTTAACAAAATAAAGGAATCAGTCACTTGTAAACAAAATAAGACGCCATTGTATTTTCAGCTGCTTGCACCGGGGCATGTTCGGCGGTTCAAGAGGGAACGAATACCATCCTGCTATTATTCGGAGGGCTTTTCAATTTGAAAGTGGGGTTTATTTCATTGATCATTGACCCTTCTCCTGTGTATTTACAATCAAACGGTTTTAGCTATCAGAATCAGTTTCACTTTCCCTTTATAATGGTGTGAAATAAGGTCATGTTTAAATACACCAAACTCTTTATAATTTGATAAATAATTGCATTGCAATTACGTTCATTCATTATAGGACGTCGTCTGCTTAAGCAGGATCGATCCCGAGTGTGACGACATCAAAACATCGCTATATTTCTGGCGAATCCTCGGATATTCCAGATGCTGCGAAGAGCTTTTATTTGTGTTGTTTTTATAATCATCAGATACGCAGTTGACATAAAACTTATACGATTGCCATCTGTAAGCTTCCCAGTTTCTAGTGATACATTAATTGCCATATTTGTGATTTTCTTTGAATACCTACTTTAATTTTGCTCAAAATCTCTTTATAATTCATCTCTTCAGCAACGTCAGGATCTAATGAAAAATAAATACCTAATATTTTTACAATGTCAACTGCCTTTCCAAAAGAAGAAAAAGTTGCAGCGTCAACAGATGGCCCCAGGGGCAAAATAAATGTTTTATTTCCATCTTAAGTCCGAATATTTTCCTAAAGCTCTCTAGAATTACTTCCAATCTATAAATAGACATGTTTACTAAGTGTTCAAATTTATGGATGTTTCTTTCCTGGGGACCTAGTAACGAGGTATTCCATTAACCTGTTATTAATGAATGAACTACAATACTTGGAATCCAGTTTGCATACATTACTTGTTGCTATGTCTGACAAACCTCTGGCAAGCTTTCAGGTTGTCAAGAACAACCTTTGTTTCAAAAGTATGCATAAAATTTGAATCACTTAGTAAACAGGTTTATTGAGTCTATATGGCGTACAAATATTGTCATATCATATGCATAAAGGATCTGCTTTATTTCCGTTTGACCAACGCGAATACCCTTTACCAAGTTATCTTTTCGAATGCAATGAGTTAGACATTCGATACATAAAATGAATAAATAAGGAGACAGCGGATCTCCTTGTCTTAAACCCCGTTCTACTTTGAAATAACCGTTTGATCCCCATCCCCCCCCCCCCCCCCCCCCCCCGTTGAAAACTTTGAGCTTAACCCATTTACCAAACATTGGTCCAAACCCAAAGGAATAAGCCAGTTCGGGGTTAGCGCATGGTACTGAGATTGTACAAATGACCCCAAATATCCACAGATATTTTAGACATGGAGGGTCCCTTTATGTGCACTTCAGAAAAATAACTCTGGGAGTGATAGAGGTGCCTCATGAATAGCTTTTGTTTCCCCCTTTAAAAAGAATACTTCCACCTGGATATCATGGAATGCACCATTAGTGCATAATTGAATAATGATTACATGACATTCATGAGCACATATCGAATATTAGTGTCAGTGTTTTTTAGAATTTGGTATAGATGACCTTTATCTGCTCATGCTCAGATTGCATCCCCGAAGTGGCTTATTAAGCACATTTTGAAGAAAGGTATGCGAAATTGAATCGAAGGCTTTTTCAAAGTCTATTGCATCTATCCTGCATTTCTGGTTTATTAAAATTTGACGTGTGAAAAATCATATCATTGATTAGTCTTATTGCTTCACCAATGTTTTAAATCATTTAAATAACCTACTTGATCGACTGACACAATTATTACTCAAAATCGTTTTTAATCTTTTAGAAAGTATCTTAGTAAGGATCTTGTAATCTAAATTGAGTAAGGAGAAAGGCCTATAATTACTCCTAGTAACAGCCTAACGCGCTTGCCGATTGCGTCACAGAAGCTCCAATATTTTAAACTTAGTTTTAAATGTAGTTGAAATGTTAACCTAGTTTAGGTTTAAATTGAGTTACAATAATGAAGCGTTCGTTGATTATGCATGCAGCTAGTGTGTATCTGAACTGTACACTGGTTGAATGTCTGTTTTGTCAAATGAAATGATAACTTGCAACCAAAAACAAACAAACAAAAAGGAAACTATTCTTCTTTCTCATACTGTTAAAGTAGGTTCAAAGTTAAACAAAACTTATTTGCCCCCCCCTCCCCCGCCCCCAAAAAAAACTCGCTCCTGGGTGGGCTCGAACCACCAACCTTTCGGTTAACAGCCGAACGCGCTAGACGATTGCACCACAGAAGCTGTGATAACGTACATGTAGGTTTTGTTTAATTTATCAACGTAAGGAGCGTTTGTTGAATTGAGTGGGCGTTCTATTCCGCTCCTGAGCTAGCACAATTATTGATCTGGATGATTAATAAACGATTTCATTTGTAGATCGAGTATGCATTTTTTTTTAAATTTCATCTTCAACAATTTACTTTATCATGTCCATTTTGCTATTTATTTATCAATACATAAAGGGACATTTCAAAATGGCAAGAAAATATACCCCAGTGCATTATCCAGGCTCTTATTAAAAGGCTGTGCAGAAATGGCGGCTGCAGCCCCCCGTGAATTTTGAAAATAATATTTGGCAACCGTCAACTCACTATCGGGCAACCACTACCTCATATTCAGGTAGCGAGGTTTTCTATTGGAAGTTATGATGCATTATCTAGTATATTTTTACGAAAAAATTTCAATTTCAATGAAATAAAAAAATGGCGTAATTTTTTTGCTAGCTCCCAACGCTCACAGAATTAGTTGACATTCGGTGAATCTGTGCTTATATTTTATCGTTTATCACGTTTAATTACAAGTGAGAAAATATATCATTCATGAGCGTATACAGCCACAGGAGCGGATCCGACCTTTTTTTAATAGAGGAGGGCGCAAGTCTCAGAAAAAGTTCTGAGAGGCCAAAAAAAAAAAGAAATTCAGTCATCGACGTACTGTATAATTACATGTATATTCAAAACATTAAACATTTGTATAAAGAAACCACCTTGCTGCCCAATACGAAAAAAATGGCAGTTGCCAGAATATTTGTAGTTTCAAAAGCCCCCTAGCCCCCTCCACTTGGTATCAAATTACCTGCACATTATAGATGTGTTATTAATTGAAATATAATGTGCAATTTAATGACTGTGACCTTCGAATGTTCCTTTTTTTTTAGATCATGTATTCCATGGATTATTGTTTTTATCATGAGAATGTGAACTAACCTTCGAAAAAATCCCGCTAGAAATATGTAATGTTTTCCTCATTTTCATCGCCACATCATTTTCTCTTTTTAGACCATATAGGCCTACATCGTTTCATACTCTTTCTGTAATTCTCTTTTGCTCCATTAATCTCCATAGATACTCATGGTGATTTCTTTTCCATTCTTTCTCTTTCCCTCTCTCGTATTCAAACCTATCAGCATGCAAGTATACTTTCAGAATTGCTATTTTGTGTTATACTGTGCATAAGGAGAGAGAGAGAGAGTAATGAGAGATATATCATATAAATAAAGAAGAGAGAGGGAGAAAGAGAAATACAGAAAGAAGTAAAGAGAGAGAGAGAGACGGAAAAAGAGATAAGCAGTCGATAGAAATAGTAAGATATCTAGAGGCGAAGAAAGAGAGAAAGTTTGTTTGTACAAAATTATGTTTATGATACAAATGTCGATTTTAATTGGAATGAGCAGAACACTTTCTAGTCTTACTTCTCATCAATTTGCATACTTTGTAAGTTTATTTAATATACCTCCACGCTCCAACCCTATATTTTCTTTTCCATCTAACACTCTTGTGGGTTCAAAAATTGGTTCCGCTCTTAGATTCTTTCAGCCTTTCACCTCATCTTTCAATGTATCCGCTTAACTTAATAATTATGTACTCATGTTAACTATAATAAATAGACACACAAACGCTGAAAGTATCATTCATAACAAAATATATTATCGTCATGCATGAATATACACATTTACATTAAATTCGCAAGTATTTCAGTCATTATAACATCAGCATGATCACTTTATGACCATCTTTGGCATTAGACGCAAGAACATTGGCAAAAGCACAAAAAAAATCTTTATATAAATATAAAGTACATGTATTTGCAACTTGTTTCGGATGAATGTAAATGTTCTAAAAGTTGAATAATAAGTCTTTAGTTTTGGTATTCAGACTGCAACCATTTCCAGCTTTCTGTCCAGTACATGTGTCTTGTAATGCCTCTTCAGGTTGCCTGACTGCGCGAAAGCTCGTTGACATCCTTCATGGTGGCAGCGGTTGAGGGGTTGGGGGGGGGGGGGGTGTTATAGAAAACCGCCTATTCCCGACCAAAGTGTAGTGTACAGTAAAAGTCACATTTAATTTCAAAGGGACTATCGATCTGCGTCCATTAGGAAGATCAACACTGTTAATCGAGCTCAGTAATGTAAGATTTTTCTTGTTCGGTTTTAATGAATGCAACCACAGTTATGTTTAATATCATAACCATTTGACTGCATTATTAATACACTTTTGTGATAGTAGCTCTTGTCTGATATCGGACGAATTCAATGACTTCAAAGATATGATGCTATAGCTTCTGTTTAATGGAGCAGTTACATATGAGTCTTTCTTGGTATTGTACAAGAATAAAAACTTGTAAATGCGATGGCGAGACGGCTTTTTCAACTCCGCATCACGCGTTTAATTTTATGCGTAATTTAATGACCGTGACCTTTGAATGTTTTGTTTTAATATGTATTCTTTCTTTTATTCATGAGAATAAAATTACAATTGAAATATTCATTCTCCTCCACACCAATCCATACATTTAACAAAAATATTAGTGTTATACTCTGTGAAGAGAAAGGGAGAGAGAGAAAACAAGAAATAAAAGGAAATATAATTATAGAAAGAGAGGGGTGAGATATTGAGAGAGACACATATAGGAAGAGAAAGAAAAATAATAATTTAAGAGACACATAGAAAGATTAAGGGATTAAGAGGGAAAGAAAGAGAGAAAGAGTATAGCTTTGTAATTATAATATGCCGATTTGAACTGGAATGAGCAGAACTCCACACTCTCTTCTCTTATATAACTCACTATACTCACTCATATTACTCACTTAAAAAGTTAAAAAGTCACGGCGTATTAAAGGGATACGCCACCGGGCGGCCGTGGGAAAATCAGGATTGCGTAAGCCCCATTCACTCGTACACAAAGTTTGTGCGTCGAACGCGTCCGTTGGACTAAGTGGGATTACATTTCGACTGTACGAAGCGGACCGAATCTCGCACGAGCTCAGGTGGAGCGTATATGTTTGTGCGGCGACCAGTCTATCCGAGGTTTGCGCCCCGAGAGGCAACGGCATGATCAGGTAACGATCACGGTGCCCTCTCGCGGCATTAAAACGTCCACAATCTGCGGTTGAGTATCCCTTTAAAATACAACCAAACACTCTACACCTATTCTCTAATCAATCTGACTCTCTCGTGGCTCTTGTTCGTTTTAAATTAGTTCTTCATATGCTTCTTTCAGTCATCACCTCATCTCTCCATGTGTTTGCTTTCATGACTCTAAGACATATGAGTAACTACTAGGATGAATAGACCAACGAACACTGAATGTATTAATCATAACAAAATATAATATGGGTGTGCATGAATATATACAAATATTTTCAATAAATTGGCAATTATTTCAATTATAACATGGGTAAGGCACCGTCTTTGGCAAAATCATTTCTGCAAACTGGTTCAAAAGATGGCAAGTGTTCTATAAGTCCTTAATCAAATCATGAGTCTTTAGTCTTGATATTCAAACTGCGACCATTTCCAGCTTTCTGTCCAGTACATGTGTCTTGTAATGCCTCTTCAGGTTGCCTGACTGCGCGAAAGCTCGCTGACATCCCTCATGGTGGCACCGGTACGGTCGCTCCCCAGTATGAGTTCGGCGATGTTTGGTCAACGTCGACAAATCTCCGAATCGTTGTTGACAGTCTTGACAGCAGTAGGGACGGTCTCCTGTATGAGTGCGTAGATGAGTACGAAGAGATGTTCTCTGAGCGAAGGCTTTCGGACAGGATGGGCACTGGAAGGGGCGGGCTCCTGTGTGGGTTCGCTGATGGGACGAACAGTTGGAGGCCTGAGCGAATCGCTTGGGACAAAACTTGCAGGAGAAGGGCAGCTGTCGTTCAGCATCGGACATCGTTGACGTGTTCGATGATGGTTCATCCAATCGTTGACGTTTTGAAGGCAACTCGGAGACGTCGGGTGATGAAGCGAAAACCGTCGGAGACCTCCGGAGTGCATCAGGAAAATAGGGAGGATACGAGGTAGAGCTAGTCGGAGAAGATCGCGAGCCTTCGGTATCAGAGTTTGAGTAGACCGAGCCTGTGAGTGAAGACGGAGCAGGCCACGATCGCTGAGGAGAGTCAAGATAAGGTGGGAGTAGTTGAGTGTTCGTTCTGTAGCTAACGATACTGCTTGGTCTAGACGTCGACGTCGATGACGACGAAATCAGCCAGTTGACGACAGATGATCTACGAGATGACTTCGACGTCACTCGGTCACTGCTTTGAATGCCATCTTGTCCAGTTAGACGAATGCTAGAATTAGTATCTCCAGACGTCGACGTCGATGACGACGAAATCAACCAGTTGACGACAGATGATCTCCGAGATGACTTCGACGTCACTCGGTCACTGCTCTGAATGCCATCTTGTCCAGTTAGACGAATGATAGAATTAGTGTCTCCAGGAGGACACAGAGGACAGTTGGGGATACCGCATTTGAAGACGGTAGATGGAGTGTGTTGGTGGTGTCGAGACCAGATAACGGAGGCGATGGCCTTGTTGAAGTTGGGCTCTTGAGTCTCAATAGTGATACATGTACATTATTATTTTTCAGTTATTACTTTGTATAATTATATTGCAAAGTTGAAAATAAGTGTCTTCAAATTGAAAAATGAATTGATATGTAAACAGGGGGATACCTAAACTCAATCAGTGACTGCCTGTTTATAGGGGTTATCTTCATAATTTTGTAAATACATGTAATACAAAATGTAACGAAAAAAAGATAACCAAAACATGATTTGCTCTTGCCATTAATTTGAATGTGCAAAGTTGAGGTTATGCAAAATGCATATATTGTTTCACAAATAATTTTGTTTTAATCAATCTTGATATTCAGATATTTAGATTAAGGATTTTCTGTAACAAATGCCGCATGCGAGAATTGGAAGGCATGCTAGTTGTTAAAAATGTCATGATAGTTGATAACAACATATATCATTTTTGAGTAGCAACGCAATACATTCAACAAAACAATATATATTCATCATAATTCAATTACAAAATAATAACTTCAATGAAACTAATATCTTAAACTCAAATAAAGCAATACTTTTACATTTCTCTCATTTTCGTTTAAACAAACAAACATCGAAGTGCCTGCCATTTAGTAACAAATTTGTTATACAAACCCGATATAGAATAAATTTATCTCTCATCCTCGTAATATTGAATAATTTTTATCTTCATACTACCGAAAATTGGAATTTTATCATTGAGCTTTGTACAAACAGTTGTTGCTTAATCAAAGTTACATTTTGCTGTTTCATTCCACATTGATTACCTGGTCTCCCATTCATTAAAACAAAATGTACAATGTCTTCCAACTCTTTTTTACTGAACGAAAATTTTTCGTTACTGACTATTTTCATCCTATGTAGTTGCCTGTTCAAGAACAGAGTCCTATTTACTATCTTATACTGAAAATATCTTACACCAATATCCGGAGTAAAACGATTTTGGAACTATCAGGGGTGTAATCTAAATAACGTTCCCATTTCGAGCATATTGAGAGTATACATTTTGCTTTTCCAAGAAGAGTTTTGAAGCGAAAACTGTCGGAGAACTCCGGAGTGCATCAGGAAAATAGGGAGGATACGAGGTAGAGCTAGTCGGAGAAGACCGCGAGCCTTCGCCTTCGGTATCAGAGTTTGAGTAGACCGAGCCTGTGAGTGACGACGGAGCAGGCCACGATCGCTGATGAGAGTCAAGATAAGGTGGGAGTAGTTGACTGTTCGTTCGCAGAGGACTGTAGCTAACGGTACTGCTTGGTCTAGACGTCGACGTCGATGACGACGAAATCAACCAGTTGACGACAGATGATCTACGAGATGGCTTCGATGTACAGAGAATACATTTACAGAAACCAGTCGTAAAAGTAGCGACACTCCTCAGGCACCTGGGAGCGATTTTGTTACTGGAGGTGCTGTCAGCCAAAAAAAAGGTCCTCAGCATTTTAGTGTCTCTTTTTAAGTCCAAAAATCCCTGACAAGCAAAAAAAAAAAAAAGAAAGGTCCTCAGCGTTTTAGGGTCTCCTTTTAACTACTTTTTAAAGAAAAACACATTGCAGGGGGTGCTACAGCACCCCCGCACCCCCGGCTCCCAGGCCCCTGACACTCCTTCATTCTCAAGTCTTGCCCTCTCTCTTCTTGGTTTATATTTTATTTTTTCTGTCTCATTTCCCATTATTTTACACTTTATTTACACTGTCTGCGCAAATACGTCCGTCTAGAGTCAGAAGGACGTTAAGTAATAGTACTTTACATATAGTTTACGACCCTCTTGCTCTTAAAAGTTCCAAAGAAGATATGACTGTATAGTATCAGATGATGTATAGCTATAGCTGATGCGGATAAGACTTATTTGGAGAAAGTTGACTGGTGAAATTGGGGGATATAATGGGGAAAATATGCATCCTGAAAAAAGACAAAACATTTTGTAACCATTTCATCTCTCTCTGTTTGTAGGTTTCCTGGAAACATATGGCATATATATACAGGTCTACTCTGAACTCGGTCAACAGTTCTATAGTTACCATAGAAAAAGCTGAATTGAAGTTAAAATGTATTAAAATGTAGCGTTGGGAGATGGAATAAGGAAAGCGTTGGTGGTATAGTGGTTAGCATAGTTGCCTTCCAAGCAATTGACCCGGGTTCGATTCCCGGCCACCGCAACTTTTCTTTTCTTCCCGTCTTTTTGCAGGTTATTTCCTAATTAGAATACAGAAACAAATAATGTGAACTTGATGAATGTGAATTATCTTCATCATATTCATTTAAAAAATAATTTAGGTTTTTTTTTTACATAATATTACTGTACTTTCATTCTCAGATGGATTCAAGTGCTAAATTGCTTGAAGTTGCAAAAGTATTTTCTTTCTATAGAAGATAATATAATTGTAATGTATGAGGCAAAATCATTTGAGAAATATTTGTGTTATATCCTTCATCTATAAAATATATAATTGACTCACAGAAGCGAGAAAGACAGACAGAGACAGAAAGACATACAGACAGACAGGGTGTTCAGACGCTAAAAATCTATACCAAAACGGTATAGCTATACTAGAACGGTATAGCTATACGATGAAATTTTATGAAATTTTGCGTCTGAACGCTGACTAACGAAACGACGTATAGCGAAACGAGGGTCAGAGCATCGTTTTGAACTAGAACTCGATAAACAATCACTGTTCTGTGTCCGTCTGAACGTATGGCGACCATAGAACGGTATAACTGGGCGGGGCTTAACGGGAGCGCGCGTGAAAGGTGACCTTTTACCTCTCTTCCGCGGATACCTCGTGATCATAACAACACGCGCAGTGGGAAACTGCGCATCTATACCACCTTTTTCACGACGGTCGCAATATGCGTCTGAACGACCCGTTAGCTATACGATGATTCTTTATACGTCGATTTTTTTATTTGAGTTTCGGTATAAACTGAATAGCGTCTGAACAGGGGGAGACAATCAGACAGAAGGGGATCCTAAGCTGCAAACCCACTAACATTACAATACGCTATTTATTGTGCCACTGAACAATTGGGCTGCTGCTTCTGTGGAGCAATCGGCTAGCGCGTTCGGCTGTTAACCGAAAGGTTGGTGGTTCGAGCCAACACATCCCTTCGTGCGAAGTAACTTTTACTTTTTGTTCATAACGTAGAGTTATAACTAACATGACACATATGCATTCGCTATTGACCGGGTTTGATTCCCTGCCAATCCTTCTGTCTTTTTCAAGGGTAAAGTGAATAATTAATTACCCCGAATCAGGGCACCGAATCTGCGCGCACCATTTTTGTTATTTTTGAATAAAACCCGCCGAGAACAGATGAAAGTATCGTGAACAGGAAGATAATTTTAGTGTGACATAAGGAAACACATGGTAGGTTATAAAATACGTTGCAACTTTATGAGAGCAAGTAACAAGAAACCACTGCACTGAATGAGAAAACAAGTAATTAGAATGATAATCTTTGATACACAAGATGAGACATTATCCCTCTCATCTGAATGGTACTGTTCACAATATTTTTCTTTTCTCCTTCACCCCATAAATTTCGCCCCCTTTTTTCTCTGTTCCCCTTCTTTTTAACTTGTTAATAGACGCTAAAGTTAACACGTTTCTTTTAATACATGGCATGCCACTATTTTAATTTTTCAAACAGGGTTCTAAAGCCATGCTTTCTCAAAAGACCCCTCCACTCATGTTTTCCTTTACAATATATTGAATTATGATCTCTTATATCTGCCTTATATGTATATAGCTGTTATGTTTTTCCATCTTCTCAGTTTTACATTATTATATTTAACTATTTTCCATAGCGATAGTGTTATCATAATTTATCCCACATAATACCGTCCATTATTGACAACCTCTGAACTAATTTTAAATCAAAAATTAATCATCTAAAGAATTAATAATGTGTAATGGTGAATTGATATATCAAAACCAGTAGCGACTGTTTAATTATAATATTGTACTATAACATGCGATCCAAAAAGCATAATACTGTATAAGAGAAAAACGAATAAGAGAGAGAGAGAGAGAGAGACGGGAAGGAGAGGAGATAGAGGAAAGAGACGGAGAAAGAAAGAGAGAGAGAGAGGGGGGTGAAGAGATAGAGGAGAAATAGATAAATAGAAACATAGAGGGGAGGAGGGGTAGAAAGAGAAAGATAGAAAGAGAAAGAGAGAAAGAGAGATAGAAAGAGAGAGAGAAATAGAGAGAAGGGTGAAGAGATAGAGGAGAAATAGATAAATATAAACATAGAGGGGAGGAGGGGTAGAAAGAGAAAGATAGAAAGAGAGAGAGAGAAAGAGAGAGAAGGGTGAAGAGATAGAGGAGAAATAGATAAATAGAAACATAGAGGGGAGGAGGGGTACAAAGAGAAAAATAGAAAGAGAAAGATAGAAAGAGAGATAGAAAGACAGAGAGAGAGAGTGAAGGGTGAAGAGATAGAGGAGAAATAGATAAATAGAAACATAGAGGGGAGGAGGGGTACAAAGAGAAAAATAGAAAGAGAAAGATAGAAAGAGAGATAGAAAGAGAGAGAGAGTGTGATGGGTGAAGAGATAGAGGAGAAATAGATAAAAAGAAACATAGAGGGGGAGGAGTAGAAACAGAAAGATAGAAAGAGAAATAGAAAGAGAAAGATAGAAAGAGAAAGATAGATAGAAAGAGAGATGGGAAAGGAGAGAGACAGAGAGAGAGATAAGGTGAAAAGAAATAGATAAATATAAACATAGAGGGGACGAGGGGTAGAAAGAGAAAAATAGAAAGAGAAAGATAGAAAGAGAGAGAGAGAGAGGAAAAGAAAGGGTGCTAAATAAAATGGGAGGGGGAGACAAATACCGGAAGAGAGGAGGATGGGAGAAAGAGAGAGAAAGGAGAGAAAGAGAGATAGTGACATGCTATTTTCTTCGTTTCTATTGACATGCTATTTCTTCGTTTCAGAAAAAGAGACAAAATGAGAGAGTGAGTGAGAGAGAGAGGGGGGGGGAGGAGGGAGGGGACAGAGGGAGAGAGATAGAGAGAGAGAGAGATAAGACAGACATATGTATTCGAGATGAAGTAAGAATGTCTTTCAAGTTTGCGAGCCACAGGTGAGGGATTCAGGGAACACCATACCTGAAGCTTCAAATGAATAGCGCCCCCTTGAGCATGTTGAGGTTTCAATGTAACTCCATGTGGAGGGGATTGACTTAAAGGGAAGGTAAACCCTGGACTTTTGGCTTACTGAGAGTGTTAAGAGCACAATTCTTGACATTACTGTGAAAATTTACCTCTTATGAACGCTTGACGGTGGAGTAATTCACACTTTTGTGAGCAATGATCGTCTGCTACAGCCTGCTATCGGGGTTGGCCATATTTTTGATTCACCCGTGCTATGATGACGTTTTGTCGGACATACCAAGGGGGAACTGTGATTGGCTGAAATTCGGAACGTCTTGTTCATTTTTATTATATTGGAGCGTCCGAACGCCTGGCAGTACACCATTTTGAAACGCGTAATAATGGCGGCATCCGGGTACTTCTGGTCCGAGAGGTCCGACAAAACGTCACAGGGCGGGGCTTATCTGTTCAAAATGGCGACGCACACGATCGATATAGGACCTTCTAGCAGACGACAAAATGATATTTCTAACTACATGTACTTGTTGACGGCGTTAGGGGGGCCCAAATGTGTTGAAATTCGACATATATAATCAACAATGTGCCCTTCAACTAAACAGCTAACTAAATCGCCAGGATTTACTTTCCCTTTAATTTAATTATACTATGATCTGCGCGAAGCTCGCTCCAATATCAAATGAAAATGTTCGATTGATCGCTACACTCAAACAATGAAATGTTTCCTGACGCAAACAGGAGGATATGGATCTAATATATAGTACTGAGACGGCCTTTTCAAGACCTTCAGCACCCGTCCCCATACTTCAACCCCCGCCGCTTTGCTTCAGTCCCCATGGGAAAGTACGCCCCAGTCTGCACCGGTACATAATTTTGAAACTGATATAATTCTTGAAATATGGTATATCTCTATCACTTTGTTACCGTTAATATATTCCCCTCTCAGATACTGATCGTGATCCATCCAATTTGATGCACTATATATTAAGAGTACATTGAAGATTCTAAACAACAAATTGAGTAAAACAGAACTACCAGTTGGATGGTCTACATTATAGGCCTTGTAACAAAAACCAAAACAGCTTTTTAAGCACCAATTACGAAGAAGTTAAAATTAAAATTGTTTTAATCGGGTCCATGTGGCTTTCAATGAAAGTCCACTTTCAACCAAGCTGAAGTATTTAGGATTTCTTTATTTTTATCCATAATCATTTTGCAATCTTTTACTTTTGTCTTTGAAAATTCCATCAATTGTGCAACAGATATTTCTGACGCGAATATCCGTTTACTTTTGCAGTTATCAACGAGCATTTTGTACTTTTTTTCAAGAAGTTTATATTTCATCCATTTTCCAACAAAAAAATAAACAACGTTTACAGATCACTATCATCAAAGATTGTGTATGATATTCATCTCAACAATTCACGCATTAAATAATGAAATGCATATTCACTGAAAATTATATAAGGGTTTTTGAAATGTCTACATCTTTTAAAACGATAGACTCCGAAATCGACGTATGACTACTTACACTCTATGCTAGATCTTGTCTGATATCGGAGAAATTCAATGATTTCAAAGAACCGATGCTTTGGCTGCTGTTTAATGGAGTTACCGATGAGTCTTTCTTGGTATTGTGGATGAATAAAAACTTGTACACATGAAAGAAACATCAAGTTTAATAGAGACGTAAAGCTACTTAAACCGGCCCGACTTCACCCATTCAAAACACTTCAATAATTCTGTGTAATCCGTGTCGTGCATCTATTCAAGATCGTGGGAATGTTCACGAAGCAGTGCCAAATCGCATGACTCGTCTGGAAGCAAATGCTTCTATTGATTTAGTAGACAGGGTAGTTATATTTAAATTACCGAGAAAAAAGTCTTCTGAGGGTAGTGTTTTTAAGACTCGACGAGACGAGGGATACCCGTACATACACAGTGAGTCACACCCAGGGCCTTAGATATACGAGGGGACGGAAAATGGCGGCTGCAGCCCCCGTGAATTTTGAAAATAATATTTGGCAACCGTCAACTCACTTTCGGGCACCCACTACCTCATATTCAGGTAGCGAGGTTTTCTATTGGAAGTTATGATGCATTATCTAGTATATTTTTCCGAAAAAATTTCAATTTCAATGAAATAATAAAATGGCGTAATTTTTTTGCTAGCTCCCAACGCTCACAGAATTTAGGATACTGCAAAGTTGATATTCGGTGAATCTGTGCTTATATTTTATCGTTTATCACGTTTAATTAAAAGTGAGAAAATATATCATTCATGAGCGTATACAGCCACAGGATCCGACCTTTTTTAAAGGAGAATTAACCTCAAACAATAAAGACGATAGTGTTCAAAGGTGTTATTTATTCCTACTTGTTAGACTATATGGCTTCGCGTCAAAATATACGAGATCGATACGAATCAAGATTTTCTGAGCAAAATTTATCATCTGCTAGCAATATGTATCGTCTGCTAGCAATACATGGGGGCTGCCATTTTTTTTATGTGTACAAGAAGATTTTCTTAATCCAAATGCCCAATTGCCTTTTTCAAAATTAAAAACCCATTTGAGATTTAAAATATAGAATAGATATGTCAATTTATTTTTAAACTGAAGATTTCCTTATATATTTCTGTTGAAAATCGATATTCGCTTAATATAAATCTATTTTCTAGATACTGTGACGCAATGGACGGAGCAAATTAATTCAAATTTTATGGATGCTTCTTCCCTGAGCATCTATAGCGGCAAACTATGCATTCACCTGCTTTCGGATAATGGGACTTGAAAAGTCAGAATGCATGCTGCATATATTATGCTCTGCTCTGTTTGGCAAACCCAAGAAAATAGATTTTTGTTAAGCAAAACCAGACAATTTAAAAGTATCATTATAAAGATTTAATTTTTATAAATCATGTAAACACCCACTTTATATTTTTCGTCACATATGGGATTTTAGGTAATGAAGAAAATCAATTTAGGTCTTGGATTCAAAATATCTTCCTGACCGGAACATTTCTCAATGGTTCATGTACAAATCCAAATCAGCAAGAAAATGGCAACCCCCATGTAAATGAGTAGTAGACGATACCGGGTGTTGGAATATCTGTATTATACCCTTTTCTGATATCTTATTGGAAAATGATTTAGGCCAATAAGTAGGAATATACTACACCTTTCAATATAAGTAAATTTGTACTCAGGGGTTAATTCTCCTTTAATAGAGGAGGGCGCAAGTCTCAGAAAAAGTTCTGAGAGGCAAAAAAAGAAAGAAATTCAGTCATCGACGTACTGTATAATTATATTCAAAACATTACTTTGAACTTTTATAAAGAAACCACCTTGCTGCCCAATACGAACTGGCAGTTGCCAGAATATTTGTAGTTTCAAAAGCCTCCTAGCCCCCTCCACTTGGTATCAAATTACCTGCACAGTATGTGCTCTATATAGTTCAATAATCATGCTAAATCTAGCTAAATGATTATAGGCAAAGTTTGATTTTTTATGGATGTGTTATTAATTGAAATATAATGTGCAATTTAATGAATGTGACCTTCGAATATTCTTTTTTTTTGAGATCATGTATTCCATGGATTATTGTTTTTACCATGAGAACTAACCTTTGAAAAAAAAACCGCTAGAAATATGTAATGTTTTCCTCATTTTCATCGCCACATCATTTTCTCTTTTTAGACCATATAGAAGAGAAAGAGAAAGAGAAGAGAAAGAGAAATACAGAAAGAAGTAAAGAGAGAGAGAGAGACGGAAAAAAGAGATAAGCAGTCGTTAGAAATAGTAAGATATCTAGAGGCGAAGAAAGAGAGAAAGTTTGTTTGTACAAAATTATGTTTATGATACAAATGTCGATTTTAATTGGAATGAGCAGAACACTTTCTATTCTTACTTCTCATCAATTTGCATACTTTGTAAGTTTATTTAATATACCTCCACGCTCCAACCCTATATTTTCTTTTCCATCTAACACTCTTGTGGGTTCTAAATTTGTTCCGCTCTTAGATTCACCTCATCTTTCAATGTATCCGCTTAACTTAATAATTATGAAGGACCTACGAACTATAACTATACTCATGTTAACTATAAATAAATAGACACACAAACGCTGAAAGTATCATTCATAACAAAATATATTATCGTCATGCATGAATATACACATTTACATTAAATTCGCAAGTATTTCAATCATTATAACATCAGCATGATCAGTTTATGACCATCTTTGGCATCAGACGCAAGAACATTGGCAAAAGCAAAAAAATATCTATATAGAAATATAAAGTATATGTATTTGTAACTTGTTTCTAAAGGTCGAATAATAAGTCTTTAGTTTTTGGTATTCAGACTGCAACCATTTCCAGCTTTCTGTCCAGTAGATGTGTCTTGTAATGCCTCTTCAGGTTGCCTGACTGCGCGAAAGCTCGCTGACATCCTTCATGGTGGCAGCGGTATACGGTCGTCCCCCGGTATGAGTACGGCGATGTTTATTCAACGTCGATAGATCCCCGAGTCCGAGGAAGCTAAATGCTCAGAATGATGGCTTTCTAGCATTTTCTGGAAGTACTTGCAACCAGAAACATTAAGCTGACATTGTATTATCACACTTCCTCTCAATAAGGAACAGTGAATTAGACCCGTTTCATAGAATTCGGCACGTTACGTCAAACGAAGATGAAGCTCTATTGAGCGGAGGTGCGACCGGTTCCTAGCGCTCTGATTGGTCGATAGTTTATTGCCGCGGTGACATCAATGAACTTGAGCTGCTGTGAACGTCCAGTGGGCGGAGCTGGGTCTATCGTTCCGACTGTTGTCAGTTGCCCCGCGGAGGACAATGGCTCCAAACGCTTACTTTGTGGAACGCCAGTTTATAAAAAATTTCTGCGGCAGCCATAGACATGGTCATGGACGGAAAAGGTATATCACATGTGGGAGGCAATAAACAGATGGAATTCGACCCCAACCTTTAATGAATTTTTTTTAATTATTATCATTCGATTTCGAGGGGGATATATTATATATAAGAGTTATATTTTATTGAAAGCGTGTTTATCCTGAAACGTGGAATTCTAGGTCCTTTATTGCATTTTGTATATTTCATCTCCTCCTATATAGTATACCACCCGGGAAAATTAAGTGATAAGCAACAAGGCTAATAGGAGAAAGTGTTTGATTTTAAAGTGAATCCAGGTTCGTTTTGTAGGGGCTATATTGCCCTCCCTATAAATCACGATTTTAACAATCACCCAAATCGGATTGAGGGTTGCTGAGGGGTAGAAAACCGCCTATTCCCGACCAAAGGGAAGTGTACAGTAAAAGTCACATTTAATTTCAAAGGGACTATCGATCTGCCTTGCGTCCATTAGGAAGATCAACACTGTTAATCGAGCTCAGTAATGTAAGATTTATGTTTTCTTGTTCGGTTTTAATGAATGCAACCACAGTTCTGTCTAAAATCATAACCATTTGACTGCATTATTAATACACTAGTAGCTCTTATCTGATATCGGACGAATTCAATGACTTCAAAGATCTGATGCTATAGCTTCTGTTTAATGGAGCAGTTACATATGAGTCTTTCTTGGTATTGTACAAGAATAAAAACTTGTAAACATGAAAGAAAACATCAAGTTAATAGAGAGGTACTTAAAACCCGTCTTAACCCATTCAAGCACTGCAATAAATCCTTATAATCCGTGTCAGGAATCTATTGAAGGTCGTGGAGCAAGTTCACGGCGAAGATTGTGCAGAGATTGCAGGACCGGGCTGGGAGCGAATGACACAGCTTCTATTGATTTGTGTAGCAATATTTAAACATTAAATCTTAGTAGAACCATGAAGCACTAAAAGAAAAATATTAAGAACAAAATATTATCAATTTAGCCCTTAAGTATTTCCTGTTCTGAAAGGGTTAATGACTCGAGTAGGCGAGGGATGCTTTTTACATGTGAGTAATACCCATGGGAGAGCATTTTCTAGTTATCAAATACTAATTTTTGTCCCTCTCCTTCCTGATGAAACTAAATAAACATCAACACTCCCGCGATGGCGAGACGGCTTTTTCAACTCCGCATCACGCGTTTAATTTTATGCGTAATTTAATGACCATGACCTTTGGATGTTTTGTTTTAATATGTATTCTTTGTATTTTAAATAAACATCAACACTCCCGCGATGGCGAGACGGCTTTTTCAACTCCGCATCACGCGTTTAATTTGTACTTGTACACATGAAAGAAACATCAAGTTTAATAGAGACGTAAAGCTACTTAAACCGGCCCGACTTCACCCATTCAAAACACTTCAATAATTCTGTGTAATCCGTGTCGTGCATCTATTCAAGATCGTGGGAATGTTCACGAAGCAGTGCCAGATCGCATGACTCGTCTGGAAGCAAATGCTTCTATTGATTTAGTAGACAGGGTAGTTATATTTAAATTACCGAGAAAAAAGTCTTCTGAGGGTAGTGTTTTTAAGACTCGACGAGACGAGGGATACCCGTACATACACAGTGAGTCACACCCAGGGCCTTAGATATACGAGGGGACGGAAAATGGCGGCTGCAGCCCCCGTGAATTTTGAAAATAATATTTGGCAACCGTCAACTCACTTTCGGGCACCCACTACCTCATATTCAGGTAGCGAGGTTTTCTATTGGAAGTTATGATGCATTATCTAGTATATTTTTCCGAAAAAATTTCAATTTCAATGAAATAATAAAATGGCGTAATTTTTTTGCTAGCTCCCAACGCTCACAGAATTTAGGATACTGCAAAGTTGATATTCGGTGAATCTGTGCTTATATTTTATCGTTTATCACGTTTAATTAAAAGTGAGAAAATATATCATTCATGAGCGTATACAGCCACAGGATCCGACCTTTTTTAATAGAGGAGGGCGCAAGTCTCAGAAAAAGTTCTGAGAGGCAAAAAAAGAAAGAAATTCAGTCATCGACGTACTGTATAATTATATTCAAAACATTACTTTGAACTTTTATAAAGAAACCACCTTGCTGCCCAATACGAACTGGCAGTTGCCAGAATATTTGTAGTTTCAAAAGCCTCCTAGCCCCCTCCACTTGGTATCAAATTACCTGCACAGTATGTGCTCTATATAGTTCAATAATCATGCTAAATCTAGCTAAATGATTATAGGCAAAGTTTGATTTTTTATGGATGTGTTATTAATTGAAATATAATGTGCAATTTAATGAATGTGACCTTCGAATATTCTTTTTTTTTGAGATCATGTATTCCATGGATTATTGTTTTTACCATGAGAACTAACCTTTGAAAAAAAAACCGCTAGAAATATGTAATGTTTTCCTCATTTTCATCGCCACATCATTTTCTCTTTTTAGACCATATAGAAGAGAAAGAGAAAGAGAAGAGAAAGAGAAATACAGAAAGAAGTAAAGAGAGAGAGAGAGACGGAAAAAAGAGATAAGCAGTCGTTAGAAATAGTAAGATATCTAGAGGCGAAGAAAGAGAGAAAGTTTGTTTGTACAAAATTATGTTTATGATACAAATGTCGATTTTAATTGGAATGAGCAGAACACTTTCTATTCTTACTTCTCATCAATTTGCATACTTTGTAAGTTTATTTAATATACCTCCACGCTCCAACCCTATATTTTCTTTTCCATCTAACACTCTTGTGGGTTCTAAATTTGTTCCGCTCTTAGATTCTTTCACCTCATCTTTCAATGTATCCGCTTAACTTAATAATTATGAAGGACCTACGAACTATAACTATACTCATGTTAACTATAATAAATAGACACACAAACGCTGAAAGTATCATTCATAACAAAATATATTATCGTCATGCATGAATATTCACATTTACATTAAATTCGCAAGTATTTCAATCATTATAACATCAGCATGATCAGTTTATGACCATCTTTGGCATCAGACGCAAGAACATTGGCAAAAGCAAAAAAATATCTATATAGAAATATAAAGTATATGTATTTGTAACTTGTTTCTAAAGGTCGAATAATAAGTCTTTAGTTTTTGGTATTCAGACTGCAACCATTTCCAGCTTTCTGTCCAGTAGATGTGTTTTGTAATGCCTCTTCAGGTTGCCTGACTGCGCGAAAGCTCGCTGACATCCTTCATGGTGGCAGCGGTATACGGTCGTCCCCCGGTATGAGTACGGCGATGTTTATTCAACGTCGATAGATCCCCGAGTCCGAGGAAGCTAAATGCTCAGAATGATGGCTTTCTAGCATTTTCTGGAAGTACTTGCAACCAGAAACATTAAGCTGACATTGTATTATCACACTTCCTCTCAATAAGGAACAGTGAATTAGACCCGTTTCATAGAATTCGGCACGTTACGTCAAACGAAGATGAAGCTCTATTGAGCGGAGGTGCGACCGGTTCCTAGCGCTCTGATTGGTCGATAGTTTATTGCCGCGGTGACATCAATGAACTTGAGCTGCTGTGAACGTCCAGTGGGCGGAGCTGGGTCTATCGTTCCGACTGTTGTCAGTTGCCCCGCGGAGGACAATGGCTCCAAACGCTTACTTTGTGGAACGCCAGTTTATAAAAAATTTCTGCGGCAGCCATAGACATGGTCATGGACGGAAAAGGTATATCACATGTGGGAGGCAATAAACAGATGGAATTCGACCCCAACCTTTAATGAATTTTTTTTAATTATTATCATTCGATTTCGAGGGGGGAAAGAGTTATATTTTATTGAAAGCGTGTTTATCCTGAAACGTGGAATTCTAGGTCCTTTATTGCATTTTGTATATTTCATCTCCTCCTATATAGTATACCACCCGGGGAAAATTAAGTGATAAGCAACAAGGCTAATAGGAGAAAGTGTTTGATTTTAAAGTGAATCCAGGTTCGTTTTGTAGGGGCTATATTGCCCTCCCTATAAATCACGATTTTAACAATCACCCAAATCGGATTGAGGGTTGCTGAGGGGTAGAAAACCGCCTATTCCCGACCAAAGGGAAGTGTACAGTAAAAGTCACATTTAATTTCAAAGGGACTATCGATCTGCCTTGCGTCCATTAGGAAGATCAACACTGTTAATCGAGCTCAGTAATGTAAGATTTATGTTTTCTTGTTCGGTTTTAATGAATGCAACCACAGTTCTGTCTAAAATCATAACCATTTGACTGCATTATTAATACACTAGTAGCTCTTATCTGATATCGGACGAATTCAATGACTTCAAAGATCTGATGCTATAGCTTCTGTTTAATGGAGCAGTTACATATGAGTCTTTCTTGGTATTGTACAAGAATAAAAACTTGTAAACATGAAAGAAAACATCAAGTTAATAGAGAGGTACTTAAAACCCGTCTTAACCCATTCAAGCACTGCAATAAATCCTTATAATCCGTGTCAGGAATCTATTGAAGGTCGTGGAGCAAGTTCACGGCGAAGATTGTGCAGAGATTGCAGGACCGGGCTGGGAGCGAATGACACAGCTTCTATTGATTTGTGTAGCAATATTTAAACATTAAATCTTAGTAGAACCATGAAGCACTAAAAGAAAAATATTAAGAACAAAATATTATCAATTTAGCCCTTAAGTATTTCCTGTCCTGAAAGGGTTAATGACTCGAGTAGGCGAGGGATGCTTTTTACATGTGAGTAATACCCATGGGAGAGCATTTTCTAGTTATCAAATACTAATTTTTGTCCCTCTCCTTCCTGATGAAACTAAATAAACATCAACACTCCCGCGATGGCGAGACGGCTTTTTCAACTCCGCATCACGCGTTTAATTTTATGCGTAATTTAATGACCATGACCTTTGGATGTTTTGTTTTAATATGTATTCTTTGTATTTTAAATAAACATCAACACTCCCGCGATGGCGAGACGGCTTTTTCAACTCCGCATCACGCGTTTAATTTTATGCGTAATTTAATGACCATGACCTTTGGATGTTTTGTTTTAATATGTATTCTTTGTATTTTTCATGAGAAAAAAAAATTTTATTAGTGTTATACTCTGTGAAGAGAAAGGGAGGGAGAGAAAACAAGAAATAAAAGGAAATATAATTATAGAAAGAGAGGGGTGAGATATTGAGAGAGACACATATAGGAAGAGAAAGAAAAATAATAATTTAAGAGACATATAGAAAGATTAAGGGATTAAGAGGGAAAGAAAGAGTATAGCTTTGTAATTATAATATGCCGATTTGAACTGGAATGAGCAGAACTCCACACTCTCTTCTCTTATATAACTCACTATACTCACTCATATTACTCACTTAAAAAAAAAAAGTCACGGCGTATTAAAATACAACCACACACTCTACACCTATTCTCTAATCAATCTGACTCTCTCGTGGCTCTTGTTCGTTTTAAATTGGTTCTTCATATGCTTCTTTCAGTCATCACCTCATCTCTCCATGTGTTTGCTTTTATGACTCTAAGACATATGAGTAACTACTAGGATGAATAGACCAACGAACACTGAATGTATTAATCATAACAAAATATAATATGGGTGTGCATGAATATATACAAATATTTTCAATAAATTGGCAATTATTTCAATTATAACATGGGTAAGGCACCGTCTTTGGCAAAATAAATATCATTTCTGCAAACTTCTATAAGTCCTTAATCAAATCATGAGTCTTTAGTCTTGATATTCAAACTGCGACCATTTCCAGCTTTCTGTCCAGTACATGTGTCTTGTAATGCCTCTTCAGGTTGCCTGACTGCGCGAAAGCTCGCTGACATCCCTCATGGTGGCACCGGTACGGTCGCTCCCCAGTATGAGTTCGGCGATGTTTGGTCAACGTCGACAAATCTCCGAATCGTTGTTGACAGTCTTGACAGCAGTAGGGACGGTCTCCTGTATGAGTGCGTAGATGAGTACGAAGAGATGTTCTCTGAGCGAAGGCTTTCGGACAGGATGGGCACTGGAAGGGGCGGGCTCCTGTGTGGGTTCGCTGATGGGACGAACAGTTGGAGGCCTGAGCGAATCGCTTGGGACAAAACTTGCAGGAGAAGGGCAGCTGGCGTTCAGCATCGGACATCGTTGACGTGCTCGATGATGGTTCATCCAATCGTTGACGTTTTGAAGGCAACTCGGAGACGTCGGGTGATGAAGCGAAAACCGTCGGAGACCTCCGGAGTGCATCAGGAAAATAGGGAGGACACGAGGTAGAGCTAGTCGGAGAAGATCGCGAGCCTTCGGTATCAGAGTTTGAGTAGACCGAGCCTGTGAGTGACGACGGGGCAGGCCACGATCGCTGAGGAGAGTGAAGATAAGGTGGGAGTAGTTGAGTGTTCGTTCTGTAGCTAACGGTACTGCTTGGTCTAGAAGTCGACGTCGATGACGAAGAAATCAGCCAGTTGACGACAGATGATCTACGAGATGACTTCGGTGTCACAGGACTGTAGCCAACGGTACTGCTTTGTCTAGAAGTCGACGTCGATGACGACGAAATCAGCCAGTTGACGACAGACGATCTACGAGATGACTTCGACGTCACTTGGTCACTGCTCTGAATGCCATCTTGTCCAGTTAGACGAATGCTAGAATTAGTATCTCCAGGAGGACACAGAGGACAGTTGGGGATACCGCATTTGAAGACGGTAGATGGAGTGTGTTGGTGGTGTCGAGACCAGATAACGGAGGCGATGGCCTTGTTGAAGTTGGGCTCTTGAGTTTCAATAGTGATCGGTGACAGGCCACACTTGCTACCGAAGGACAGGAGAGAGGACGCCGCGTGTAGACGGTCCATGTCGTATTCGTTGCCATTGGACCTGTATGACAAAAACCGAGAAGATACATTTAGGATGGTTGTTTATGATACAAGCTAAATATTTAAGATGAGAGCAATTCACTCGTTGTTTCTTGTCCAAACGATTATTTGTTAACATTTGAAATATTTTACATCCGACCAAACAGAAAACAAACTCTAGACTGAAACTATTAAAACGAACAAGAGAGTTTATGATAATAAAGCTGCATGACAGTCTGATCGTGACAAGTCGGTATCATGTAATAAAATATACAATCAAAATACCCACAGTACATGGTAAAACTATTATTTGAAGGTTGACGATGAGCATTAAGACTTAAATTATTATGAAATGAATTCTACAGAAGCAAATACTTACATGATGCCGAAAGGCAGTGGAGACATTTGGGTGGATGGCAGGGAACGAGTGTGGTTAGAAATTACTCCAAGAAGAGTGTGACGAGTTGAGAACCAAGAGTAAGCAAGTATTCGTGTTGCTCTGCAGAAGGCAAATGCTCAGTATGATGGCTTTCTAGCGTTTCCTTGCAATATATGCAACCTGGAACATTAAGCTGACATTGTATTATCACACTTCCTCTCAATAAAGAACAGTGTATATAGCCCCGTTTTCATAGAATTCGGCACGTTCCGTCAAACGAAGATGAAGCTCTATTGAGGCGGTGCGAGCGGTTCCTAGCGCTCTGATTGGTCAATAGTTTATTGCCGCGGTGACATCAATGAACTTGGGCGAGGTGAATGGCCGGTGGCCGAGCTGGGTCCTTTGTTCCGCTGTGTTTTCAGACGCTCCGTGTAGATGGCGTAGGACAATGGTTTCAAACGAAGCGCTACCTGCTAAAGACCCAGGACCGTTTAACTCAAGGACAATGATTTTCTCTGGAGGATGTGCGGACAAGAGCGCCGCAATAGGAGGACAGAGAATAGGTCCTGAAAAGAAATATACAAACTGGCCTCTTATTAATGGACATGAAGAAATAAACATAGGTTATTTAAGACTTGCTTTGGGTATTCACGTGATTCATGTGTAGATCGTGGGAAAACTTTGCAGACACGACTTGAGAATGTTCAAGTTATCAATAGAATGACCCTTACAAGAGCTTGAAAAAATATAATTATGGAATATCCCAGTAAATGAGATAGTTAATCATAACCAACCGCTCGCTGAAAAGCATTTGAAACTCGATTTTGATGCAATATGAATGTATATTTTGTTAAAAATACATGTACATTATTTTTTTGCAAAGTTGAAAATAAATGTCTTCAAACTGAAATCGATATGTAAACAGGGGGGGGGGGTACCTAAACTCAATCAGTGACTGCCTGTTTATAGGGGTTATCTTCATAATTTTGTAAATACATGTAATACACAGTTATAATCAAAATGTAACGAAAAAAAGATAATCAAAACATGATTTGCTCTTGCCATTAATTTGAAGGTGCAAAGTTGAGGTTACGCAAAATGCATATATTTTTTCATGAATGATTAAAAAAAAATCAAACTTGATATTCAGATATTTTCTGTAACAAATGCCGCATGCGAGAATTGGAAGGCATACTAGTTGTTAAAAATGTCATAATGATAGTTGATAACAACATATATCATTTTTGAGTAGCAACGCAATACATTCAACAAAATAATATATATTCATCATAATTCAATTACAAAATAATAACTTCGATATTTCTTTGAACATAACTTAGAATCATGCATTATGTTACAATTTTTTTGTAGCAAAACTTACGATCATGCATTTTTTGCACACCTTACATAATTATTTTATAATTTACCGGATACCAAGATAATAAAAAAATAAAAAAAATTTTGCCCTCCATAGACTATTTTATTGAGTCAAATAAACAACATTTTAAAATTCAATGAAACTAATATCTTAAACTCAAATAAAGCAATACTTTTACATTTCTCTCATTTTCGTTTAAACAAACAAAAACCGAAGTGCCTGCCATTTAGTAACAAATTTGTTATGCAGACCCGATATAGAATAAATATATCTCTCATCCTCGTAATATTGAATAATCTTTATCTTCATACTACCGAAAAAATTTTCATTGAGCTTTTGTACAAATAGTTGTTGCTTAATCAAAGTTACTATGCAATTTAAGCATCATTTCTTTCTCAAATTCTCAAATTAAACTTTATCTATTTTGCTGTTTCATTCCAGATTGATTAACTGATCTCACATTCATTAAAACAAAATGTACAATGTCTTCCAACTCTTTTTTACAGAACGAACATTTTTCCTTACTGACTATTTTCATCATATGTATATATATATATATATATATATATATCAAACAGAAAACGAAATACTCCCGCCAAAGCAGCAAAAACGATAACAAAACAACAAAACAAAAGGAAGCAAATTAAAGGAAGAGAAAAGGAGAGAAAGAGATAGAAAGATAGAGAGAGAGAGTCTGTGATGTGTGTAAAAGGGGTTCTTCTATTCTTTTTCCCTATTCAAAAATAATGGAGAGAAATATACATTGGCCGATTTTATCGTTATAGTTGTTGTTATCGTTATCAGGGATATTAGATCGACCCTTTAATAGAGAGGTCACATTAGATTTTGTTTATGTATTTTGAAAACGGATTCAATGAAAGAAGATATGGAAAGAGAAAATGATGAAGTACAAAGAGGAGACAAATCTATTTTAAAAAAATGATACTATGAGCAAATTCGATCTATTCAATTAATTGATTAAATAAGCAACAGTTACAACTGCCCAAATATAGCGTTGAGGGGGAGCACCCTAGAGATAGGGATGGTCATTAGCAGGATAAGTTTAACCAATCCACAGAACTCCTGTGAACCAATCCCCTTGCAGTTGCAACTTTACCGTATCCAATAACTCAGGATGTCGCTGCCTTTGAATCTTATTGCTCAGTGATGAGCATGAACGCTGCGTTCGCTCACCATGGCATAATTCCGAAAATGTAATAGGGGTTGAAATCCTTGGGGGTTTTTTTACTTCATTTTATCAGACTCAAGATGAAAATATCCATTTCAATACACTTTTGTTTGAGTAAATTAGTAAGCTGCAACATAATTGTTCTGCTAAATGATCTTACTTTTAAGCTGTCAAGTAAAGGCAGAATTAAACAGTTCGAATAATTGCATCCCATTAGATCCTCTTAATCTATACATCTTGCTGTGTTTTAAACGAAGCGTTTTTCCTTTTGAAGAAAAAAAAAAGGCAATTGAAAACATAATTATTGAGATAGACGGCATAAGTATGGGAATAAAGGGTCAGTCATACATCACCATGACGGTCTATGCAGTAAAGTTATTGTATATCGGTGTTGGTCAACGGTAAATAAATCCAGGTAAACTCACACCTCCCTGCAATATCTTTTCTACTTTTTTTGTAGCTGGATCCGCTAGTGCAATTTATATGTGTTTTTTAAGAAAAGATTTTCATGAAAATATGTTTTTCCTTTCTCATGAATGCACCTATTATTGAAAAAAATTCATTTCTTTTATTAGTTGCATCCTTTTTAATTAACGCATTCATATGAAACCAAATATTTAACATTTCCTGGTAGTACATTGATAACTGTATGTTGATCATAAAAATTACAATAGAAAATTAGATTTCCTCCAATTGGTCTAAGTAAAAATTTGAAGTACTTTTCCATTTCACTTTCTGGTCTCCAGTTACAAGTCTTTTGAACCACATCACCCTTTGCACCTTCACAAAAGGTCTAAAGTTAAGCATTTTCAACCCTCCTTGTTTGTAATCGAGATACAAAGTACTTCTTTTTATCTTGTCCTTCCCTCACCATAGAAAATTAAAGCAGATCTCATCAATTTGTTTGAATACCCATTCAGGCGTCGGAGCCAATGAGCTCACGTAAATCAATTTTGAATATGCGTATGTTTTCAGGAAGTGAATTTTCCCAATCAGAGTGAGATCTCTTTGTTTCCACCAATTTAACAATTTCTTAATATTGCTCAAAATCTCTTTATAATTCATCTCTTCAGCAACGTCAGGATCTAATGAAAAATAAATACCTAATATTTTTACAACGTCAACTGCCTTTCCAAAAGAAGAAAAAGTTGCAGCGTCAACAGATAGCCCCAGGGGCAAAATAAATGTTTTATTTCCATTAATCTTAAGTCCGGATATTTTCCTAAAGCTCTCTACAATTACCTCCAATCTATAAATTGAGTCTATATGGCGTACAAATATTGTCATATCATCTGCATAAAGGATCTGCTTTATTTCCGTTTCACCAACGCGAATACCCTTTACCAAGTTACCTTTTCGATTGCAATGAGTTAGACATTCGATACATAAAATGAATAAATAAGGAGACAGTGGATCTCCTTGTCTTTCTACATTGAAATAACCGGTTGATCCCCCCCCCCCCGTTGAAAACACTAAACATTGGTCCAAACCCAAAGGAATTAAGCACCTTTTGAAGAACGTATGCGAAATTGAATCGAAGGCTTTTTCAAAGTCTATTGCCAATAGATATCCTGCATTTCTGGTTTATTAAAATTTGGCGTGTGAAAATTCATATCATTGATTAGTCTTATTGCTTCACCAATTTTTTAAATCATTTAAATAACCTACTTGATCGACTGACACAATATTCCTCAAAATCGTTTTTAATCTTTTAGAAAGTATCGCAGTAAGGATCTTGTAATCTATATACCTTGAGTAAGGATAAAGACCTACAATTACTAATACATTTTGGGTCTTTACCATCTTTATGTATAAGTGTAATAATTGCTTGTTTTTGAGAAGGAGATAATTTTATAGTATCATTAAAAGCATTTACGACTAAGTCACCGACTACCTGCCAGAATGTAATGGAAAATTCTACATTCAATCCATCATTTCCTGGGGGATTTATTCACTGCATTTCTTTTATAATATCAATACAATCTCCTTCCCTCAAAGTGATTTCTCTGATTTTCGGTTAATTTGGGTAAGCTCTTGGGGAAAAAGTTAGTGTTCTCACATAATCCTACTTCTGAATCAGCATACAATGCTGAATAAAAGTTTCTGATTTCCTGCAAAATATCACTTTCATCATCAATTATATTTTCATTCACCTTTAGCTCTTTAATAACACTTTTTTTCCCATTGGAAGCTATTAATTGCTTAATTGACCGATTTTATCGCCATGTCGTTATCGTTATCGGTGACATGTGACCGGCCCTTAACAGGGTGTTTACATTTTTTCATATGATACGAATGGAACGTATTTTGAAAACGTATGTAATAAAACTAGGGGGGGTGACAAGAAACGAAAATGAGAAAGAAATATAAAAAGAAGAAAAGGGACAGGGATTTGGAAATAGCTGTAGATATCATATTCTCTGATATTACAAAGTCTGATATTTCCAAAAGCCTCTGTAAGTAACCATTTCTATGAATTCAATTGATTCAAGAGGAGCACACTCAAAATATCAGACAAACCTGTTTAAAACAAATATTACTATTATCAAATTTAATTCATAAAAAAATTAATCAATCAAATAAGCTGCTGTACATCTTCCCAAATGGCGTTGAGGGTAATAACCGGAGATATCGGATGGTCTTTATCCCCATATTTTATTGTTTAGCTGAACCAATTCTTTAACCTTAGATTTGCAACTGCACCATATCCAATAACATAGACGCTAGGTCACTGTCTTTGAAGCTATTGTTCAGTGATGAGTATACAGGTCTTATTAAGACCAAGAGCATTGACAGAGTATTTGGTTCGCTGGACGCTGCTTTCCCTCACCATGGCAACGTTTGATCATACCGCGACGGCTGTCACGTGACTGGTAGCATCTCCCATATATTCCATTTTACATCTCTGTCAGGAATGTGTGAGTTTCTGTCCAAACTAAGGGCGATGACCCCAATGTGTTATGCACTTGTCTCAAAAGGTCATTCATTATAATTCAGCCTATAGGACATTTCTGTCAAATAGAAGTTTACAATCTTACCCAGTTGATTTGATCCACTTATTATCCCTAATAATACCAACAACAATTATTTGTCCGGTAGAACACATAAAATAACAATTGAAAGGTTTACGCCTCATTTTAGGTATTTTATGTGTTAACATGAAAGGAGTAAAATAGTATAAAACATAAAACATAAATCACCTGAGTGTTATAACACTTTAAAATAGACTGGAGATTGAACATACCTTGGAGGTTATACTTCACCATTTCATGGCGAGAAGATAAGTCAATGCAATAGTGGAGCATGTGTGCAACCACTGAGAGGGCACTGGTATTATTGGAGGGGCACGTTCATACAAGGTGGATAAACAGAAAATTTAAAAAGGGCACGCACCGAGTAAGGATGTGTGAGGGGCCCTATTATCTTATTTCCTTGTCCTCCGCTACTGCTGGGTGTAAGAATATTTAGGCTCGCAACACCTAATATTTCGGTTCGAGGGCCTCATAAAGAACCCTCATAAAGATAGTAAAAAAAGGCAGAATTCCCCCCCCCCCATTTTGAGGGGAGAGGGACTTGGGGCCTTCATTAAACTGAGTTGTATAGCTTTCATAGACAGCTGCTTCTTTCATGATCCAGGGAGACAAACATAGTGATGAAGTGTAGCGACCTAGCGGGTGGGGGCAAGGGTGTCTGGTTAAGAAAATTTTACCTGTTGTATCAGGGGTGGATCCAAAATTTAGTATAAGGGGGGGGGGGGCACACAAATGCAGGTTTGTCAACTTTTGGAAAAGGTAGACTCGTATTTTTTGGCTTCTCGAAAAGTCGCTCAGTGGGGGGGGGGGGGGGGGGCGACAAATTTTTTTTTTCGCCAGACATCCATGGAAGTCCACTTTCCCTCCATAATTCTCTGACAAAAAAAGGTCTTCATTCTAAAGGGGGGCACAATCGAGAAAACATCCTTTCATATCATAGGGGAGGAGTGATGGCTCACTCTGGTAACTGGAAGGACCCGGGTTCGAAACCAAATGGATGAGCTAGTACCCTGTGGTAAGGTATTAATTTTCATTACCAAGTCCCTCGGAGAGGACTTAAAGCCGTCGGTTCCCTGGTTGCTTACTTACAAGCATATACATGCTTTCTTATCAGTCAGGTAAAATAAACCATAAAACTTTTCCAAAGGTCGCATCGCTTCACACACACCTTGTTGGTCACCCTGGATGACGTATATTATAATTTGTTTTGGGTATGAGTCATATGACAGTCACATGACAGGACCCTGGATATTTTTCGTCTAGTATCTCTGCTTCAGTCAGGTATTCCACCAACAGAAGCCTAAATTCAATTGTGTGAATTCAACATTAAGCAGGCAATCATTCAGTCAAGAACAGGCACTGCAATCTCTGCACAGCTTTGTGAACTTTCCCACGATCTTGAATAGATGCACGACACGGATTACAAGGAGTTGTTGAATGGGTGAAGACGGGTTTTAAGTAGCTTTATATCTCCATTAAACTTGACGTTTCTTTCACGTTTAGCAGCTCTATTCAATTAATACACTACCAAGAAAAACAGATGCCTAAACGCTCAATTAAACAGATTCTGAAAATCGTCCATTTCTTTGAAGTCATTGATCAGGCCGAAGTTTTTGTGTGTTTTTTTTACAGATACTTGCTTAGAGTGAAAGATGGAGGTGTTACTATGGCTGTAGAACATTGTGCTGTTTCGGGTTAATAAATGTAAAATAGCTGTAAAAAGGGTCCTTTTGAGATAACCCGATTCCTATACATTGGAGCAGTTGTTGATGGAGCGAAATTTTCTAGAAAATTGAGAGCAGTGTCATCAGAATTTGCTGACAATTTATTGTCAGTTTTACCCTTTCCTTGAGGAGATCGAATTATCAGTGTTGCCCTCCTGAATAAAGTGTTTTAAAATTAAAGGAGAATTAACCCCTGATTACAAATTTACTTATATTGGAAGGTGTAATATATTGCTACTTATTGGCCTAAATCATTTTCTAATAAGATATCAGAAAAGGGTATAAATAAAGATATTCCAACACCCTGTATCGTGTCCTACTCATTTACATGGGGGCTGCCATTTTCTTGCTGATTTGGAGTTGTACATGAACCATTGAGAAATGTTCCAGTCAGGAAGATATTTTGAATCCAAATCCTAAATTGATTTTCTTCATTACCTAAAATCCCATATGTGACGAAAAATATAAAGTGGGTGTTTACATGTATTATAAAAATTAAATCTTTATAATGATACTTTTAAATTGTCTGGTTTTGCTTAACAAAAATCTATTTTCTTGGGTTTGCCAAACAGAGCAGAACATAATATATGCAGCATGCATTCTGACTTTTCAAGTCCATTATCCGAAAGCAGGTGAATGCATAGTTTGCCGCTATAGATGCTCAGGGAAGAAGCATCCATAAAATTTGAATTAATTTGCTCCGTCCCATACGTCCAGTATCGAGAAAATAGATTTCTATTAAGCGAATATCGATTTTTAACAGAAATATATAAGGAAATCTTCAGTTTTAAAATAAATTGACATATCTATTCTTTATTTTTAATCTCAAATGGGTTTTTAATTTTGAAAAAGGCAATTGAGCATTTGGATTAAGAAAATCTTCTTGTACACATAAACAAAATGGCAGCCCCCATGTGCTGCTAGCAGACGATACATATTGCTAGCAGATGGTAAATTTTGCTCAGAAAATCTTGATTCGTATCGACCTAGTATATTTTGACGTGAAGCCATATAGTCTAACAAGCAGGAATAAATAACACCTTTGAACACTATCATCTTTATTTTTGAGCGTAATTCTCCTTTAACCATTCCATCTGTTTGTAAGACTTTTTTTACTTCAATTTTACTCATACATTTGCCGATTCCTCGACTTGGATTTAAAAAAAAAATATGTTTCTTCCTCCGCTTTTCTATTGTTTTCCTTTAATTACCGAAAGCTTGAAAGTTGACCATATAAATTGAAAATTAAACCATCCCCGTAAAGAAAATGTCCTCGGCGCTGGTGCACGACCCCTGCATTTTGGATTGAGTTGATGCCAAAATGATATGCATCGATAAGTATGACCATGCAGAGCCCCGTAACACAAAAATGAATTAGCAAATGATCGCTATGTCATTGTATATATATATTTGATCGTAAAATATAAATCGTACGACCAATAAGCCAGTTCGGGGTTAGCGCATGGTACAAATGACCCCAAATATCCACAGATATTTTAGACATGGAGGGTCCCTTTATGTGCACTTCAGAAAAATAACTCTGGGAGTGATAGAGGTGCCTCATGAATAGCTTTTGTTTCCCCCTTTAAAAAGAATACTTACACCTGGATATCATGGAATGCACCATTAGTGCATAATTGAATAATGATTACATGACATTCATGAGCACATATCGAATATTAGTGTCAGTGGGTTTTAGAATTTGGTACAGATGACCTTTATCTGCTCATGCTCAGATTGCATCTCCGAAGTGGCTTATTGCAAATGCTTTGTGTCACGGGGGCCAAGGAATAAAGGGTCTGAAAAATATGGCCTTCTTGAAGTATGCTGGCTAAATAGTTTCACCCGTAGCAATGACCCACCTAGGGGTGGCGGAACATTTTCCCAATCAGAGGGTACTTCATACCCTCCTTGTGATTTATACATACATGCAACCATGAATTGAACTGTTTATTTATGCTGACAGTCCAGGATGGTACATTGTTGTATCCATCGGATGCAACGAGGGTTGATGGAGGGTTTTTCAAAGCAGGGCATTCCATACCCATTCCAGAGAAAGAAAGACAAGTGGGAAAGGAGTAGATTAGAATATGTCAGTTTTCAGTACGAGGCTGCATTATGACCAGGAAAATTTGTGCCGCCACGGTGGCAAAGCTAGCTGGTTGCAATTTGACTATCTGCAATGGGCAGTTCCAAAACTTGAAAAACCTCTTGTTATACAAAAAATAAGAAATATCCTCGGATCAAACGAAAACTTGTTTTTTAGCTCTCAAATTAAAGAGATGTATCTTGAAGACAAATTACGAGTGAAAAACGTTTTCAAGCCAGTATGATAAGTAGAGAATATAGAAAGAGAATATGAGTAGTATTGTGTAGATCTATATAGGCCAATAACATCTATCACCAGCGAATTCGACTTACTTTGAACCATCGTGTGATCACGTTCACGTCACGTCGTCATGTTACACGGCCTTTCGTCAATACTAAGCCCTAAATTCACGAAGGGTAGGGCGTAACATTTGTGAAATACCTCCCTCTTACTGTACTATCACACCGGGCTTCCCGACCGTGCCACGACAGTCCCGACTCAAAAATATGGAAAATCGGGTGAAAAGTCGTGGCCAAGTCCGGAAGGTCGTGGCGTGATCGGGGTTAGTCGTGGCATGTTCGTGATGGTCGGGAACGGTCGGGAGGGCTGTCACGACTTTTTAGGTCGGAGCTTAATAATCGGGAAACTCTCACGATTCTAAGAAATCGTGGCTATAACGTCGTGAGGACGTGGCGTGGTCGGGATAGTCGGGGCACAGTCTTGGCTCAGTCGTGGTGCAGTCGGATTGGTCGTGGCCCAGTCAAAATGGCGCGGACGTGGTAGAGAAGGTGATAGATCGGGGCTGTGGCGTGGCTCAGTCGTGGCGCAATCGGATAGATCGTGGCGCTGTCTTGGCGAGAACGTGGCACAAACGGGTACTGTCGGGACTCAGTCGTGAGAGTCGTGGGTATAATCGGGGTGCTGTCGTGGCTGGTACATGGCTGGATCGAGACTGTCGGGAATCAGTCGTGGCACAATCGGGGAGAGTCGTGGCAGCAACGGGAATGTATAATTTTTTAACCGGAAATTCGGGTATTTTTACACGATTCTACCCCGACTCATACAAATGTTTCAAAAATTATAGAATCGGCGTTGTCGGGACGGTCGTAGCAGTCGTGGAGTTTGGTGTGATAGAGGCTTTATTGACGAAGAGTCGGCTCCAGTTTACCCGACACTTTATTTTAAAAAAATGTTGCTAATCTACGAATATATTCACGTATCGGACCCGACACTTTGAGGGGGTAGTTAATTGAGGGCTAAGTATTCACGAAAGGTCATGTAACGTGACGACGGGACGTGAAAGTGATCACGCGATGGTTCGAAGTAAGCCAGCGAATTTGAAGTCTCCATGTATCATTAAGAATGTCACTGAATGATGAATTCACTGAATTAAAATGAATTCGACTAGCATTTCCATGGCAATCAAATCAAAACCCGGTAATGAGACCACGGATATCACGCGATTGTCAAATGTTTAGAATAAAAATGTGACGTTGCCATGCATACGATGCGTCAGAGGACTACTTTTACCTAATAAACACATACTCTACATTCTGTTTCGTGTTTTATTACGTTAACCCCACGTTTATATTTTGACTTTAATACTTTATGCGCGGCACGTCTATGTAGGTATATGCTGAGAAAGCAATATGGCACGATCTTCTTTTATCATTAATAGATTTTTGTTACTTATACAAGATGATAATACTTTTTACCCCAAGAGTGTATTCAGCATTTCCTGAATCTCAGACTTGATACGTCATGAACAGGATGTTAAAATATGAAGGAAAAAAGAAAGTAGAAATATAAAGGGTGACATTTTTATGAAGGAAATTTGAATTTATCTTGCTACGCCTATTTTGTTGATTACATTAATCTTATTCTTTAAATTTGATTACAGATATATATATACACAGACATCATCATCGTACACAGATAATCAGTTGTATAAGCATTTAAATGTTCTATACATACATGACTGGATCCATTGGCGGATCGGGGGGGGGGGGCACTTCCGGCCCGTGCCCCCACCCTTTTGGAAGAAAAGTATGCATTTTGACAATAAGGATCCGCCCTTTTGTCGATTGTGCCCCCCCCCCCCTTTTTAGAATGAAAACTTTTTGTTTTGCTTGTCGGAGAATTATGGAGGGGTACTGGACCTCAACACCCCCTCCCACTGAGCGAATTTTGGAGGTCTGGCGAAAAAAAAATTGTCGGACCTCCCCCCCCCCCCCCCCCCCCCCCCCCTTTTTAAAACCAAAAGTTGACTTTATCTAAAGCTTGATGGAGAGTCCGACGAAAATAAAAGCTTATCCATAAACAATATTAAAATATCGACTGATGCTTAATTGTAATAAGCCAGTTCGGGGTTAGCGCATGGTACTGAGATTGTACAAATGACCCCAAATATCCACAGATATTTTAGACATGGAGGGTCCCTTTATGTGCACTTCAGAAAAATAACTCTGGGAGTGATAGAAGTGCCTCATGAATAGCTTTTGTTCCCCCCTTTAAAAAGAATACTTCCACCTGGATATCATGGAATGCACCATTAGTGCATAATTGAATAATGATTACATGACATTCATGAGCACATATCGAATATTAGTGTCAGTGGGTTTTAGAATTTGGTACAGATGACCTTTATCTGCTCATGCTCAGATTGCATCCCCGAAGTGGCTTATTATCATCATTATCAGTAGTGATTCGCTGTGAGCTAAAATCGTTCAATTATCTATTTGAAGTGAATCACTCCAAATTCTTAGCTGGTTTGTATCCTTTAAAAGACACCTTAAACGGGAAATGAAATAAATTGCCCTTTCTGAAAGTAAAAAAAAAATCCTCACAAGCTACAGAAACATCCGCATTGTGGAGCTCGGTTAAGCTTAACGAGTTTATTGTAGTGGGAACTGGGCAAACCTTTTGTAAAATCATTTTGCGTTGCCCACTTCATATAACCTAAGTTAGTAGTTCGTAAACCCCACTATTCTAAACGCGGGTCAAAGAATTAAGTTCGTATGTATTATGAAGCGGAGGGGGCGCCAGGGTATATTTAAAGGAGGGGAAGGTCTATAAAAAGCAAAACAAGAAGGGAAAAAAATAAAAGAGAGGATGCGAGGCCTATGCAGGAATCGCCAAAAAAAAATGACATACTAACCTCTATGAAACGGTTGATCCAGTCTGCAGACACATATACCCTATTTTAACACAATTCAATAAAGCCTTGCGTAGAGCCTATCTTTGCCTGTCTGGATGTGTCAGGAGCAGCTTAAGTATGGGGCCTATGGTAGTCGGGGGGGGGGGGGAGCCCTTACAAAAATAAACAAGCGAAGGATTGATTATAAGATACATTTTTAAAAAATCCTTATAGGCCTAGATCCATAAAAAAAGTATTTCTTTAAAGGCTTCCTCTCACTTTTGCCACAGTATCCCCCTACGTTTGATATGTATGTTTTATTGTTCATTCATTCATTTGTTTTCCTCTCATGGGCGGAACACCCTAACAGCAAAAGCTAGTTTTCATTGGGGTCCACCAACACACAAAAAAAAACATATTACAGATAAAAATACATTTGACATAATAAAATAAAATGATAAATAAATAAATAAATAAATAAGGAAGAAACGTACAGATAGAAAATAAATGATATCAGATTTGTTTATGAGTAAAACAAAGCTAATTAACAAAAACATGAGCCATGTGCTACAAATACACAAACTTCACTATAAAATCATAAAATGTAAAAACAAACAAATCGAAAGGCAAGTGAAGATGTTTGAGAAAGAAAAAGTAGTGATAAAGAGAAAGAAGGGGGTAGAAAGAAAGAATACTGTATAAACATCCTCTTAAATAAACAAATAAATAATTATAAATAGATTTATTAGCGACATTATACCATAATATTTACTCCACATTTCTGCCATAAATAAACGATGTCAGAATTGCCCCCATAGAAAGCCCAATCCGGGAATTAGACATTCAGACGTATTCCTGCCATGGCTGCGGTGCTCCTTTAGATGCTATTGTATATGTCGAAGGGTGTTGTCTGACTAGGGTATAATGGTCTTATTTACCCAGGGTACCTCATTAGTATTAACACTGCTCATTTACCCATTTAAAACACCGCCCTGTTTCATAACAATCCGGGAAAACTGCCCCATTTCTATGACAAATTTGCTCTCAGCGATTTGAGGATTTCAGTAGCTTAAACAATTATTGTAACTTGTTATTGATAACAAGTTTTATGAAACGGGGACCTGGATAAAGAATGAGGGACAATGTCTTTAAAACTGTCTCGACCAGCCTGAAAACAGCACACTCTGATCATATCAAATCGAGTATCAACATTAAATTATAAATTCTACCAAAGTGGAATTACCGTGGTAACGAACAAATTCTCTGGAAAAGTGTTCTAAGAGTGTCATTTAGTTGTTTGGATATCCTCCATTTCTCTATTTCGGGTACAATATAAAAATATTCCTTTTTTCTTACTAGCCAGTGTTTATCACTCATTAGTTACCGGGGATGGGGATGTTGATGAAATTTATTCAGAATATAGATTATCACATCTATTTCCACTACTGCTTGAATTCACAAGCATGGAGTCAAACTGACATTTCCCTAGCAAAACCCGATTGCTAACATAGATATATATAATTTCATTAAACTTAGTCCCTCTATTGCTTTAAGCGAGTGATATACCTCTTCCGTCCACGACATTGTTTATGACGGTATGTTTTATTAAAAGGTGTCCCACAATGTAAGCATTTGAAGATATTGTCCTACGCGGAGCATCTGACAACACATCGGAACAATGGACCCAGCTCGGGCCACTGGACGTTCGTCCCACCCCAAGTTCATTGAGGTCACCGCGACAATAAACTATTGACTAATCAAAGAGCTAGGAACTGGTCGCACCTCCGCTCAATAGAGCTTTATCTTCGTTTGACGTAACATGCCGAATTCTATGAAGCGGGGCTATATACACCGTTCTTTATTGAGAGGAAGTGTGATAGTACAATATCAGCTTAATGTTCCAGGTTGCGTATTGTGAGGAAATGCTAGAAAGCCATCATTCTGAGCATATGCCTTCTTCAGAGCAACACGAATACTTGCCTTACTCTTCGTTAACCAAACATTCTACTTGGAGTAACTTCTTCCGACACTAAATTCCGGCCATCCACCCCAATGTCTCCACTGCCTTTCGATATCATGTAAGTATTTGCTTCTGTAAAATATTATGCCATCATTTGACACTATGTCTTTATGTCTTACAATGGTCATCTTCAACATGTATTTCTTTTATATGATAAAAATCAAACAAAGTCAAAGAGATTTATCAGCTTAAACTCTCTGGTTCGCTTTAAAAGTTTTACACTTGCTATCTTTAAACGTTTCAGTCTACTTGTTCAGTTATGTTCAAACTTCGAATACTTCAAATGCAAATGAAATTTGCATAGACACGAAATAACAAAATCACGACCGTCCAGATTAAAATGTCAACTTGCATTGCATTTTGAACAGCCATTGTAATTTTGTTTTCTCCTTTTTCCTCTTTCAGGTACAATCGCAACGAGTGCGACAAGGACCGCCTTCACGCGGCGTCCTCTCTCCTGTCCCTTGGTAGCAAGTGTGGCCTGTCACCGATCAGCATTGAGACTCAAGAGCCTGATTTCAACAAGGCTATCGCCTCCGTCATCTGGTCTCGACACCACCACCTCACTCCATCTACCGTCTTCAAATGCGGCATCCGCAACTGCCCGCTGTGTCCTCCTGGAAATGCTTCTAGCGTTCGTCTTAATGGACAAGATGGCATTCAGCGCAGCTACCAAGTTACGTCGAAGACATCTCGTCGAGCATCCGTCGTCAACTGGCTGATTCCGCCGTCGTCGTCGCCCACGTCAACGACTCCATCAAGCGGTAACTACGATTCTGTGCTTACGAATTCTCAACCACTACCACCTCATCTTGCCTCTTCTCAGTGGCCTGCTCCGGCGTCACTCACAGGCTCGGTCTACTCGAACTCTGATACCGAAGGCTCCCGATCATCTCCGACTAGCTCCACCTCGTCTCCTTCGTACTTTCCCGAGCTCTCCGCCACGCCGCGATGTTCTTCGACAATTTCCACTTCATCGCCGGTCATCTCTGAGGTGTCTCCGAAATGTCAACGATTGGATGAGCCTTCATCGAGCACCAAAACAAACTCCGTTGCTGAACGCCAGTTGCCTTTCTCTTGCAAGTTCTGCCCCAAGCGATTCGCTCAGGCCTCTAACTGTTCGTCCCATCAGCGAACCCACACGGGAGCCCGTCCTTTCCAGTGCCCGTCCTGTCCCAAAGCCTTCGCTCAGAGAACGTCTCTTCGCACTCATGTACGCACTCATACAGGAGATCGTCCCTACTGCTGCCAAGACTGTCAACAGCGATTCGGGGATCTATCGACGTTGACCAAACATCGCCGTACTCATACCGGGGAACGACCGTACCGCTGCCACCATGAGGGATGTCAACGAGCTTTTGCGCAGTCGGGTAACCTGAAGAGGCATTTCAAGACACATCTACTGGACAGAAAGCTGGAATTGATCGCAGTCTGAATGCATAGACCTAAGACTCATTATTTGTTCATGGACTTGTAAAAAAATTGCAATCTTCCGACGACTGTGCCTAATGTTTCTGTTAACATATTTTTGCCAATGTTCTTGCATCTCACTCTACAATGCAATGTACCTATAATTATGATTTTAATAATTATTTATTTGTATGTATTAATGAATGTAAATATTATATTTTGTTATTAATATAACTCTTAATTCTCGTAAGTCTCTTTATTGTAGTAAAAAATAGTTTTAAAATAAGCATCTCGGGCTGATATGATTATGAATGCGAACGCATAAAATAATGTAGAGTGTATGAGGAGAGGGATTTGAGGGGGCAATGTAAAGAACGAGTTTCGGAAAAATATGAGATGGATATTGAATAAGTAGAGTGCAGAGAGAGAGAGATGGGAAAGCAAGCGGTAGAAAAAAAATATATAGTTATGCTCATTTTATTTCAAATCAAAGTTCGTTTCCCAAACTAGGCCTATGCATATGTAGGGCATCTATCTATCTTTTTATTTCTCTATCTCTCTTCCTCTCCTTCTCCCATCTTTATATATAAACATACATGTATATTTCTTTTCCTTTCTCTCTTTCACTCCCTCTAATCCTCCTTCTCTCTCCCTTTCACCTCATATATCTCTTTTTGTCTTTCCTTTCTCCTCTTCCTCTCTTTTCTATGGATGACGTAAAATGTTTTAAAAATACAAATGGCAAAATGACTGAAAAGACTGAAATCTAGTATCGCCAAGACAGTAAGAGAGAGAGAGGGGGGGTGTGGGGGAATACGAGTGTGATATACGTACAAGGATACCGAGGGAAAGAATGATTTACAGGTTCAATTTCTTCTATCACTCCCGAGAATACTTTACCAATACTAAATACGAGAAGGGTGGTAGCTCTACTAAAAAGGTATGAAGGAACGCCCTTCCGACTTTCAGCAGTATATATTAACTAAATGCATTTACCTTTAATCGTAAATAATTAGCAAATATTCGATTTGAACTGAGTTTTTACCTTAGAAAATATTACCTTAGAAAATAAAGTCCACTGTTACTAGAGGACCCAGAGCATTTTTGAAAGATGGAGAGGGCGGGGCTGATTTGATTTCACTCATTAATGACAATTTTCGAACTTTTTTCTCGATATTTTATGAAACGTGAAAGAAAAAAGTGGGGGCTGCAGTCCCTTGATTCAGCGGTTCATGGTTATAACAAGGTATGTTAAAACTGGGTTAAAAACAAATACAAAAACACAGTGCAATATATTCAGGTATATTTACGGCAGGATATAGCTTTTCGGTGATTCTTCAGGAGGCAAAATTAGTCACAGTAGAGGTAAAATTATTGAGTTGTTTAGTATTTAAAAGTGTGGGGCAGTGGCGTAAATGGAAAGGGAAAGAGCAAGATAGAAGGGACAGGAGGAAGAAAGCATGAAAAGAAGGTGATCGTGTCTTGATCTATCGTCAGAAGTGCCCTACTCAGTGGCTGTACTCACGCTAGAAAAACATCCTGGGCAGATATAACCTAATTCATTTTTCCAGACTAGACCCGTTCTCCACAGAGGCTTCGTGAACTTTCCCACGATCTTAAATAGATTCCCGACACGGATTACACGGATTTATGGCAGTGCTTGAATGGATGAAGACGGGTTTTAAGTAGCTTTATATCTCAGTTAAACTTGATGTTTTCTTTCATGTTTCGAAGCTCTATTCAATTAATACACTACCACGATAAACAGATCCCTAAACGCTTAATTTGACAGGAGATCGGCCATGATTTCTTTGAAGTCATTGATCGGGCCGCGGGTCTGAATGTTGCTTGGAGTCTTGGACTCTAAGGAATCATGTTCCAGGAGTGAAATTCAGAATTGTGATTTACAAATCTCGTTCTGCAGTAATATTTGTGAACTTATAAATAAAGGTATTATTTTTCAGTTAACGGTTTGAAATCTAGTAGCCTATTCGTAAAAATGAGGGTGGCGCCACAACTGGCAGTTTATACTTTCCCCAGCATGACACTGTGTTTAACATCATTGTCATATGCAATAGGCGTAAGGGGGGATGATAGAGTATTGATTTTCTTCCTTTCTCGCATATCTCGCTCGCAAATTTGTAAAATGGAAAGGTGAGATTCGGACAAGAGTAGTTAGCCCCCCACCCCTGGTAAAATAATATGTTCCCATATGCCCATGTCTATATGAGTGTCAACAAAACATTCGATTTCTCCCTTAGAGATGATAAGATAATCTAGTGAAACAAATACCAGCAAAGAAGAAGGAAAGGTAGATGTAAGTACCATTAATTTGACTGACCAATTTTAGTATAATTTTCCTCACTTCTTCAGGATGTTCCTTATAGTTCTAGACTCCAAGCAACATTAAGACCACCAAACTGGGAGGGTTTTCGATAGATAACACAAATCGGCTTTACAGTTGTGACAATGGGAAGGGTGTCGGAGGATAGAAATCAACCACAAAAGGGATAGTGTCGGTAGCTTTCATGCCCCAATTAAACTAAACGATTCCGTTCAGCTTTTAAGGGAGCACTGGCGTTACAATCGTGACAATGGGAAGGGTGTCGGTGGAAAGAAATCAACTACAAAAGGGATGGGGACGGTAGCTTTCATGCCCCAATTAAACTAAACGATTCCATTCAGCTTTCAAGGGAGCACTGGCGTTACACCCAAACATGAGGGGTTAATCCATAACAGAAAATTCCGTACAGTATTGTGGCTCTCCCTTTGAAGCGTGTTGTTTTGACCGCCTGATGAAGAATCCGTGTTCTTTGGTTAAGGTCGACTGGCTGGTGTAGAAATTCGTCAAGTTCACTCGTTGAAGTCTGCCCAGAGGCGTCGCACAGGGGGTGGGGTTTCTGTCAGTATGTGGAGTTTTTCCTTTCTTCGTCGGAAAATCACTATATTGATGACAATCAAAAAGTAAATATATTCTCTTTTAGTATTAGTATTATGATATTTCTTTTTTTTCTTCAAGCTAATGATTCCTTTGGGTGTGTGGGGATACCGTACGCCTAACTTCAGGGTAAAACACAAACACACATCCACATACGAATGATTTTCATCACATTTCAGATAAACAGCCCTTTACGAAATATATACACATACACGTTGGTGGCATAGTCGTTAGCATAGTTGCCTTCCCAGCTATTGACCGGGTTTCGATTCCTGGCCAACGTATTAGAAAGTAGGTAAATGTATATTATTTTTTAAATTGTTGATAAATTTCGTATAAATGCAAAGATTGAGAACGAAACTGAAGGGGAAAAAAATCAGTAATTGGGAATAAGCTTTGATAAAAAGGATGGATTATTATCCCTCTAAATGTTGTTCTATTTGCAACACAAATTATTTTTCTTTCCTTAAAAAGTCGTCCACTTTGCTTTTAGCGATATAAACCTACTTGTACCGTATTTTGCATAACATGCATAATGCCAACAATTGGATACCTTTGAGTCTATTATTTTACTCAACATCTCTCTCTCTCTCTCTCTGTCTCCCTCTCTCTCTCTCTCTCTCTCTCTCTCTTTCTCTATTTCTCTCTCTCTATCTCCCCCACTCTCTGCACTGTTAAAAAAAATATGTGGGTATTTTTACAGGAAATTTCCTGGCAGTCGAAACGCCAGGAGTGCACGTTATTTTACAGCCTCATGTAAAACTACAGTCTGTAAAAAATATTTCCGTTCTTTTACAGGAAAGAGACTGTAAATTTAAAATAATTTGTAGTCAGTCTCGAGGAAAGCCAGAAAGTTTGTAGTTTTACAGTGTGTGTGTGTGTGTGTAATTGGGTTTTTACAGACGTGTATCAATCAGATTATGATTATTTACGTCTGGGACCGACCTTTAACGTCACCATCCGAAAGACGTGACTCAGTCTCGAACCTGGGTCCGCTGAATCAGTTTATAATTACAGGCGCACGCCACAACGCCCAGTGTGTGTGTGTGTGTAATTGGGTTTTTACAGACGTGTATCAATCAGATATGATTATTTACGTCTGGGACCGACCTTTAACGTCACCATCCGAAAGACGTGACTCAGTCTCGAACCTGGGTCCGCTGAATCAGTTTATAACTTCCACTGGTAGCTGGATTACAGGCGCACGCCACAACGCCCAGTTATTAGTGTATGCCATGCTTTATGTTATCCTATTCCTTTTGTGACAGTTACTAAATCGGGCAACCCCAAACCATACACCTACTAAAAAATTCATGAATATTCATATAAGTGTTTTCCCACATATTTGGTAATTTAACAGGGTAACTTGTTAAAATATGAGAAAATTTTTTTTTAACGGTGTTTTTTATCGGGCGATTGAAAATAAATGCTGATTCCCGGTAAACCAACAAACTTGCTGTTGTTTTACAGGAAAAAGTCTGTAAAATTGAAATGACGGCAATAACTTGTAATTTCAAGGGCCAAGAAACCTGTAGTTTTACAGTTATTTTTTTACAGTGTGTTCGCCCTCTCTCCCTCTCTCTCTGTTTCCCCTCCGTTTCAGCATCATACAAAGCGTTGGTGGTGTAGTGGTTAGCATCACTAGCGGATCCGGGGGCCGAATAGGCCGCGGTCCCCCCCCCCCCCCCCCCCTATTGGCGGCGAAAAAAAGGAAAAAAGGGGGAAAGGAAAAAGAAGAAGAAAGGAAGAAGGGAAAAATGGGAAAGAATAAAGGCAAAAAGATAAGGAGGAAAAGACAGAAAGAAAGAAAGAAAGGGAAAGATACAGAGAGAGGTGACGGTAACAATGCAGGGGGGGGGGGGATTGACATTTGAGGGGTCAAGCACGTGCGAAACCCGGGCCGGTCCTGGCTTGTGGAAAATTAAGTCGGAATGCAACCTCTATCTCGGCCTAAACACAGTGTCTGAAGTGCTTAGTGCAAATGCGCTGACGATAATGCCCCTCAGAGAAATTTCGAGCCATTCCTGAAGAATTTATTTGAAAAGAGGGGGCAGGCCGTGACGGTAGCGTTGGATAAGGGAATGGGGGGGGTAGAGTGTGCACACTGGTGTAGACAGGGGGCATGGCACCCTATTCAGCCACTAAAAAAAAGAGCACAAAAAGGGGGGGGTGAGAGAAAAGGGCCTTAAAAGGCGCTACAAGCCGTTATCTTTCTCTCAAAATCTGCTAAAACGTCAAAGTTTTTGCGCGAGAAGGGGGAAACTCCCCTCTCTGAACCCACCCATGTTATTATACATTGCAGTATTGTGTCCAAATAACTGAAAAGCAGCCAGGGCGTCGAACTAACTTGCCGCCTAAAAGAAAAGTGTTACGAGCAGTTATCTTTCTTTCAAATTTGCTGTAAAACGTAGTTTTCACGCTTCGGGAGGGAGGAAGGGAGAAACTCCCTTCCCTGTACCCACCCCTGTTACATACAATGCACTATTGCGTCCAAGTAATTAAAAAGCAGTCGGGGCGTCGAACTATAAATTTCCGCCTGAAAAATTGTTTGCTAAAGGCCGTTATCTTTCTCTCAAATTTGCTAAAACGTCAGAGCTTTCGCGCTTCGCGCAGGAAAGCAGCCAGGGCATCGAACTAACATTCTGCCTAAAAACCAGGGTGCTAAAACGTCAGAGCTTTTGCGCTTCACACGGGGGAAACTTCCCCTCCCTGCACCAACCCCTCAGGCATGTCAGGGAGAACAGTATTAAGTACTGATGAGGCTACCCTGGGTAAACAAGACATATTATTATTATTATTATTATTACCCCTGTTACATACAGCGCAGTACTGCGTCCAAAAATTGAAGAGCAGCCAAGGCGTCGAACTAACTTCCCGCCTAAAACAAGGTGTTACGAGCCGTTATCCTTCTTTCAAATTTGCTGTAAAACTTAAGGGGGAAACTCCTCCTCCCTGCACCCACCCCTGTTACATACAGTACAATATTGCGTCCAAGTAATTGAAAAGCAATAGAGGCGTTGAACTATAACTTTCCGCCTAAAAACTTGTTTGCTACAAGCCGTTATCTTTATCTCAAATTTGCTAAAACATCAGAGCTGTCGCGCTTCATGCGGGAAGGGGGGGGGAACTACCCCTCCCTACACTTATCTCTGTTACAGTGCAGTATTACGTCCAAATAACTGAAGAGCAGTCCCGACGTCGAAGTAACTTTCCGCCTAAAAAATGTGCTACGAGCCGTTATCTTTCTCTCAAATTTGCTATAAAACATCAGAACTTTTTGCGCTTCTCGCGGGAGTGCAAAAACTTCCCCTCCCTGCACCCACCCCTGGGGAGCACGCTTTGGGTGGATGGGGGTAAATTGAGGTGAGGGGATGGCCTGTATTATCATCCCCCAATATTTTTGAATGAAATAAATGAGAATTATGATTAATTACATTAACTTAACACTAATAATTAACCAAACTCATGTTTGATTTTGAAATACCATCACATTATTTTATGATTAGAAGTAAGGAAATAAGAAATGTCATAATTTCAATGCCAAAATATCAAAGAAAATTGTTCACTCGCATTGTCATTCTCAATTGAGGGGTTCCGTCCATTGGTGTAGATCCGTGCATTCCTTCTTTTCATAAAAATATAACATTATGGGATGCCCTAAAATGCAAGTTTTATAGACAGATCTTTGAAAAGGCCCCTGGTGTGGAAGGGAAGGATACCCCTCCCACACCCTCTTTCGCTCGGTTGCTTCGCTCAGTGGCGTATATCTAGGGGCATTGGGCACGTGCCCTGGGCGGCACTTGGAGGGGGCGTAAAAAAACGCAAAGGAGAGAAAAAAGGGGGAATGAAGAATCCGCAGGGTAAATGCACTAGAAATCTAGTTTTTGAGGGTTTGAAAAGTGAAATTTTTAAAAAGCTTGGTCGCTTTGCTCGCTCGCATAATTATTTTCTTTCAAAATCTTGTAATTTAGCACCCCCAGTAGGCCTATATAGTTCTTAAATAGCCTTAAATGGTTCAACATTTGAAAAAAATAAAGATGTACTTGCTTTGTTCGCTATATTACGGTTATATTAAGGCTATATAAGGTTAGCGCTATGAGAAAGAAGAATAGTTTCCTTTTTGTTTTTTTGTTTTGTTTTTTGTTGTTGCAAGTTATCATTTCATTTGATAAGACAGTCATTCAACCAGTGTACAGTTCAGATACACACTTTAGCTACATCCATGCATTAGGGTAACTCAATTTAAACCAAAACTTGGTTAACATTTCAACTACATCTAAAACTAAGTTTAAGATATCAGAGCTTCTGTGGCGCAATCGGCTGTTAACCGAAAGGTTGGTGGTTCGAGCCCACCCAGGAGCGGTCTCTTTTTTAACGGATATAAGTGATCGCACAACCCATGAGTGAGAAAATGCGGAATGACAGCTTTGATTCGTGTTCTAAAGATTATTACAAATTATCTATTATATTTCGGAGATCCTCAGATAAGAAAAAGAATGGAAATAAATATTCGAGAGGAAATAATGAACCAGCCTGGTGCCCTTAATATAAGGGTGTGGATTTCTCTTGGCATATTTCATATACTAGTAAGAAGAAAAAAAGTTTGACAAAAAAAAATAATTTCGCAAGCACTCTAAAAGTCGCTCAGTGGGAGGGGGGGGGGGGGTGGTTGGATATTATGGGGTCCAGTTTCCCTGCATTTGTTTTTTTCCAAGAGGAATTTCCACTTATCCCGATATCAGTTGTTAAAGGCAGGGAGAGGTATAGAAAGCGTTGGTGGTATAGTGGTTAGCATAGTTGCCTTCCAAGCAATTGACCCGGGTTCGATTCCCGGCCAACGCAATTTTTTTTCTCATAATAATAGGAATAATAAAAGTCATTATTCTCACAATGACACGTTGATTAATTATACAATAGATATAAAACCTACACTTAAGTTGTCACAGCTTCTGTGGCGCAATCGGCTAGCGCGTTCGGCTGTTAACCGAAAGGTTGGTGGTTCGAGCCCACCCAGGAGCGAACTTTTTTTTAGGGGGAAATAAGTTTTGTTTTACTTTGAACATACTTTAACAGTATGAGAAAGAAGAATAGTTTCCTTTTTTTTTTTTTTTTTTTTTTTTTTTGCAAGTTATCATTTCATTTGACAAGACAGTCATTCAACCAGTGTACAGTTCAGATACACACTTTAGCTACATGCATTATAGTAACTCAATTTAAACCAAAACTTGGTTAACATTTCAACTACATCTAAAACTAAGTTTAAGATAGCACAGCTTCTGTGGCGCAATCGGCTAGCGCGTTCGGCTGTTAACCGAAAGGTTGGTGGTTCGAGCCCACCCAGGAGCGGTCTTTTTTTTTTTAATGGATATAAGTGATCGCACAACCCATGAGTGAGAAAAGGCGGAATGACAGCTTTGATTCGTGTTCTAAAGATTATTACAAATTATCTTTTATATTTCGGAGATCCTCAGATAAGAAAAAGAAATGGAAATAAATATTCGAGAGGAAATAATGAACCAGCCTGGTGCCCTTAATATAAGGGTGTGGATTTCTCTTGGCATATTTCATATACTAGTAAGAAGAAAAAAAGTTTGACAAAAAAAAGAATTTCGCGAGCACTCTAAAAGTCGCTCAGTGGGGGAGGGGGTGGATATTATGGGGTCCAGTTTCCCTGCATTTGTTTTTTTCCAAGAGGAATTTCCACTTATCCCGATATCAGTTGTTAAAGGCAGGGAGAGGTATAGAAAGCGTTGGTGGTATAGTGGTTAGCATAGTTGCCTTCCAAGCAATTGACCCGGGTTCGATTCCCGGCCAACGCAATTTTTCTTCTTTCTTCTTTTTTTCTCATAATAATAGGAATAATAAAAGTCATTATTCTCACAATGACACGTTGATTAATTATACAATAGATATAAAACCTACACTTAAGTTCTCACAGCTTCTGTGGCGCAATCGGCTAGCGCGTTCGGCTGTTAACCGAAAGGTTGGTGGTTCGAGCCCACCCAGGAGCGAACTTTTTTTTTAGGGGGAAATAAGTTTTGTTTTACTTTGAACATACTTTAACAGTATGAGAAAGAAGAATAGTTTCCTTTTTTTTTTTTTTTTTTTTTTTTTGCAAGTTATCATTTCATTTGACAAGACAGTCATTCAACCAGTGTACAGTTCAGATACACACTTTAGCTACATGCATTATAGTAACTCAATTTAAACCAAAACTTGGTTAACATTTCAACTACATCTAAAACTAAGTTTAAGATATCACAGCTTCTGTGGCGCAATCGGCTAGCGCGTTCGGCTGTTAACCGAAAGGTTGGTGGTTCGAGCCCACCCAGGAGCGGTCTTTTTTTTTTAATGGATATAAGTGATCGCACAACCCATAAGTGAGAAAAGGCGGAATGACAGCTTTGATTCGTGTTCTAAAGATTATTACAAATTATCTTTTATATTTCGGAGATCCTCAGATAAGAAAAAGAAATGGAAATAAATATTCGAGAGGAAATAATGAACCAGCCTGGTGCCCTTAATATAAGGGTGTGGATTTCTCTTGGCATATTTCATATACTAGTAAGAAGAAAAAAAGTTTGACAAAAAAAAGAATTTCGCGAGCACTCTAAAAGTCGCTCAGTGGGGGGGGGGGGGGGGGTGGATATTATGGGGTCCAGTTTCCCTGCATTTGTTTTTTTCCAAGAGGAATTTCCACTTATCCCGATATCAGTTGTTAAAGGCAGGGAGAGGTATAGAAAGCGTTGGTGGTATAGTGGTTAGCATAGTTGCCTTCCAAGCAATTGACCCGGGTTCGATTCCCGGCCAACGCAATTTTTCTTCTTTCTTCTTTTTTTCTCATAATAATAGGAATAATAAAAGTCATTATTCTCACAATGACACGTTGATTAATTATACAATAGATATAAAACCTACACTTAAGTTGTCACAGCTTCTGTGGCGCAATCGGCTAGCGCGTTCGGCTGTTAACCGAAAGGTTGGTGGTTCGAGCCCACCCAGGAGCGAACTTTTTTTTTTAGGGGGAAATAAGTTTTGTTTTACTTTGAACATACTTTAACAGTATGAGAAAGAAGAATAGTTTCCTTTTTTTTTTTTTTTTTTTTTTTTTTTGCAAGTTATCATTTCATTTGACAAGACAGTCATTCAACCAGTGTACAGTTCAGATACACACTTTAGCTACATGCATTATAGTAACTCAATTTAAACCAAAACTTGGTTAACATTTCAACTACATCTAAAACTAAGTTTAAGATATCACAGCTTCTGTGGCGCAATCGGCTAGCGCGTTCGGCTGTTAACCGAAAGGTTGGTGGTTCGAGCCCACCCAGGAGCGGTCTTTTTTTTAATGGATATAAGTGATCGCACAACCCATGAGTGAGAAAAGGCGGAATGACAGCTTTGATTCGTGTTCTAAAGATTATTACAAATTATCTTTTATATTTCGGAGATCCTCAGATAAGAAAAAGAAATGGAAATAAATATTCGAGAGGAAATAATGAACCAGCCTGGTGCCCTTAATATAAGGGTGTGGATTTCTCTTGGCATATTTCATATACTAGTAAGAAGAAAAAAAGTTTGACAAAAAAAAGAATTTCGCGAGCACTCTAAAAGTCGCTCAGTGGGGGAGGGGGGGGGGGTGGATATTATGGGGTCCAGTTTCCCTGCATTTGTTTTTTTCCAAGAGGAATTTCCACTTATCCCGATATCAGTTGTTAAAGGCAGGGAGAGGTATAGAAAGCGTTGGTGGTATAGTGGTTAGCATAGTTGCCTTCCAAGCAATTGACCCGGGTTCGATTCCCGGCCAACGCAATTTTTCTTCTTTCTTCTTTTTTTCTCATAATAATAGGAATAATAAAAGTCATTATTCTCACAATGACACGTTGATTAATTATACAATAGATATAAAACCTACACTTAAGTTGTCACAGCTTCTGTGGCGCAATCGGCTAGCGCGTTCGGCTGTTAACCGAAAGGTTGGTGGTTCGAGCCCACCCAGGAGCGAACTTTTTTTTTTAGGGGGAAATAAGTTTTGTTTTACTTTGAACATACTTTAACAGTATGAGAAAGAAGAATAGTTTCCTTTTTTTTTTTTTTTTTTTTTTTTTTTGCAAGTTATCATTTCATTTGACAAGACAGTCATTCAACCAGTGTACAGTTCAGATACACACTTTAGCTACATGCATTATAGTAACTCAATTTAAACCAAAACTTGGTTAACATTTCAACTACATCTAAAACTAAGTTTAAGATATCACAGCTTCTGTGGCGCAATCGGCTAGCGCGTTCGGCTGTTAACCGAAAGGTTGGTGGTTCGAGCCCACCCAGGAGCGGTCTTTTTTTAATGGATATAAGTGATCGCACAACCCATGAGTGAGAAAAGGCGGAATGACAGCTTTGATTCGTGTTCTAAAGATTATTACAAATTATCTTTTATATTTCGGAGATCCTCAGATAAGAAAAAGAAATGGAAATAAATATTCGAGAGGAAATAATGAACCAGCCTGGTGCCCTTAATATAAGGGTGTGGATTTCTCTTGGCATATTTCATATACTAGTAAGAAGAAAAAAAGTTTGACAAAAAAAAGAATTTCGCGAGCACTCTAAAAGTCGCTCAGTGGGGGAGGGGGGGGGGGGTGGATATTATGGGGTCCAGTTTCCCTGCATTTGTTTTTTTCCAAGAGGAATTTCCACTTATCCCGATATCAGTTGTTAAAGGCAGGGAGAGGTATAGAAAGCGTTGGTGGTATAGTGGTTAGCATAGTTGCCTTCCAAGCAATTGACCCGGGTTCGATTCCCGGCCAACGCAATTTTTCTTCTTTCTTCTTTTTTTCTCATAATAATAGGAATAATAAAAGTCATTATTCTCACAATGACACGTTGATTAATTATACAATAGATATAAAACCTACACTTAAGTTGTCACAGCTTCTGTGGCGCAATCGGCTAGCGCGTTCGGCTGTTAACCGAAAGGTTGGTGGTTCGAGCCCACCCAGGAGCGAACTTTTTTTTTAGGGGGAAATAAGTTTTGTTTTACTTTGAACATACTTTAACAGTATGAGAAAGAAGAATAGTTTCCTTTTTTTTTTTTTTTTTTTTTTTTTTGCAAGTTATCATTTCATTTGACAAGACAGTCATTCAACCAGTGTACAGTTCAGATACACACTTTAGCTACATGCATTATAGTAACTCAATTTAAACCAAAACTTGGTTAACATTTCAACTACATCTAAAACTAAGTTTAAGATATCACAGCTTCTGTGGCGCAATCGGCTAGCGCGTTCGGCTGTAACCGAAAGGTTGGTGGTTCGAGCCCACCCAGGAGCGGTCTTTTTTTTTTAATGGATATAAGTGATCGCACAACCCATGAGTGAGAAAAGGCGGAATGACAGCTTTGATTCGTGTTCTAAAGATTATTACAAATTATCTTTTATATTTCGGAGATCCTCAGATAAGAAAAAGAAATGGAAATAAATATTCGAGAGGAAATAATGAACCAGCCTGGTGCCCTTAATATAAGGGTGTGGATTTCTCTTGTTATATTTCATATACTAGTAAGAAGAAAAAAAGTTTGACAAAAAAAAAGAATTTCGCGAGCACTCTAAAAGTCGCTCAGTGGGGGAGGGGGGGGGTGGATATTATGGGGTCCAGTTTCCCTGCATTTGTTTTTTTCCAAGAGGAATTTCCACTTATCCCGATATCAGTTGTTAAAGGCAGGGAGAGGTATAGAAAGCGTTGGTGGTATAGTGGTTAGCATAGTTGCCTTCCAAGCAATTGACCCGGGTTCGATTCCCGGCCAACGCAATTTTTCTTCTTTCTTCTTTTTTTCTCATAATAATAGGAATAATAAAAGTCATTATTCTCACAATGACACGTTGATTAATTATACAATAGATATAAAACCTACACTTAAGTTGTCACAGCTTCTGTGGCGCAATCGGCTAGCGCGTTCGGCTGTTAACCGAAAGGTTGGTGGTTCGAGCCCACCCAGGAGCGAACTTTTTTTTTTAGGGGAAATAAGTTTTGTTTTACTTTGAACATACTTTAACAGTATGAGAAAGAAGAATAGTTTCCTTTTTTTTTTCTTTTTTTTTTTTTTTTGCAAGTTATCATTTCATTTGACAAGACAGTCATTCAACCAGTGTACAGTTCAGATACACACTTTAGCTACATGCATTATAGTAACTCAATTTAAACCAAAACTTGGTTAACATTTCAACTACATCTAAAACTAAGTTTAAGATATCACAGCTTCTGTGGCGCAATCGGCTAGCGCGTTCGGCTGTTAACCGAAAGGTTGGTGGTTCGAGCCCACCCAGGAGCGGTCTTTTTTTTAATGGATATAAGTGATCGCACAACCCATGAGTGAGAAAAGGCGGAATGACAGCTTTGATTCGTGTTCTAAAGATTATTACAAATTATCTTTTATATTTCGGAGATCCTCAGATAAGAAAAAGAAATGGAAATAAATATTCGAGAGGAAATAATGAACCAGCCTGGTGCCCTTAATATAAGGGTGTGGATTTCTCTTGGCATATTTCATATACTAGTAAGAAGAAAAAAAGTTTGACAAAAAAAAAGAATTTCGCGAGCACTCTAAAAGTCGCTCAGTGGGGGAGGGGGGGGGGTGGATATTATGGGGTCCAGTTTCCCTGCATTTGTTTTTTTCCAAGAGGAATTTCCACTTATCCCGATATCAGTTGTTAAAGGCAGGGAGAGGTATAGAAAGCGTTGGTGGTATAGTGGTTAGCATAGTTGCCTTCCAAGCAATTGACCCGGGTTCGATTCCCGGCCAACGCAATTTTTCTTCTTTCTTCCTTTTTTCTCATAATAATAGGAATAATAAAAGTCATTATTCTCACAATGACACGTTGATTAATTATACAATAGATATAAAACCTACACTTAAGTTGTCACAGTTTCTGTGGCGCAATCGGCTAGCGCGTTCGGCTGTTAACCGAAAGGTTGGTGGTTCGAGCCCACCCAGGAGCGAACTTTTTTTTTAGGGGGAAATAAGTTTTGTTTTACTTTGAACATACTTTAACAGTATGAGAAAGAAGAATAGTTTCCTTTTTTTTTTTTTTTTTTTTTTTTTTTTTGCAAGTTATCATTTCATTTGACAAGACAGTCATTCAACCAGTGTACAGTTCAGATACACACTTTAGCTACATGCATTATAGTAACTCAATTTAAACCAAAACTTGGTTAACATTTCAACTACATCTAAAACTAAGTTTAAGATATCACAGCTTCTGTGGCGCAATCGGCTAGCGCGTTCGGCTGTTAACCGAAAGGTTGGTGGTTCGAGCCCACCCAGGAGCGGTCTTTTTTTTTTAATGGATATAAGTGATCGCACAACCCATGAGTGAGAAAAGGCGGAATGACAGCTTTGATTCGTGTTCTAAAGATTATTACAAATTATCTTTTATATTTCGGAGATCCTCAGATAAGAAAAAGAAATGGAAATAAATATTCGAGAGGAAATAATGAACCAGCCTGGTGCCCTTAATATAAGGGTGTGGATTTCTCTTGTTATATTTCATATACTAGTAAGAAGAAAAAAAGTTTGACAAAAAAAAAGAATTTCGCGAGCACTCTAAAAGTCGCTCAGTGGGGGAGGGGGGGGGGTGGATATTATGGGGTCCAGTTTCCCTGCATTTGTTTTTTTCCAAGAGGAATTTCCACTTATCCCGATATCAGTTGTTAAAGGCAGGGAGAGGTATAGAAAGCGTTGGTGGTATAGTGGTTAGCATAGTTGCCTTCCAAGCAATTGACCCGGGTTCGATTCCCGGCCAACGCAATTTTTCTTCTTTCTTCTTTTTTTCTCATAATAATAGGAATAATAAAAGTCATTATTCTCACAATGACACGTTGATTAATTATACAATAGATATAAAACCTACACTTAAGTTGTCACAGCTTCTGTGGCGCAATCGGCTAGCGCGTTCGGCTGTTAACCGAAAGGTTGGTGGTTCGAGCCCACCCAGGAGCGGTCTTTTTTTTTTAATGGATATAAGTGATCGCACAACCCATGAGTGAGAAAAGGCGGAATGACAGCTTTGATTCGTGTTCTAAAGATTATTACAAATTATCTTTTATATTTCGGAGATCCTCAGATAAGAAAAAGAAATGGAAATAAATATTCGAGAGGAAATAATGAACCAGCCTGGTGCCCTTAATATAAGGGTGTGGATTTCTCTTGTTATATTTCATATACTAGTAACAAGAAAAAAAGTTTGACAAAAAAAAAAGAATTTCGCGAGCACTCTAAAAGTCGCTCAGTGGGGAGGGGGGGGTGGATATTATGGGGTCCAGTTTCCCTGCATTTGTTTTTTTCCAAGAGGAATTTCCACTTATCCCGATATCAGTTGTTAAAGGCAGGGAGAGGTATAGAAAGCGTTGGTGGTATAGTGGTTAGCATAAATTCAAATTCAAATCGTGTTATTCATTTTTTTTTTTTTTTTTTTGCAAGTAATCATTTCATTTGACAAGACAGTCATTCAACCAGTGTACAGTTCAGATACACACTTTAGCTACATGCATTATAGTAACTCAATTTAAACCAAAACTTGGTTAACATTTCAACTACATCTAAAACTAAGTTTAAGATATCACAGCTTCTGTGGCGCAATCGGCTAGCGCGTTCGGCTGTTAACCGAAAGGTTGGTGGTTCGAGCCCACCCAGGAGCGGTCTTTTTTTTTTAATGGATATAAGTGATCGCACAACCCATGAGTGAGAAAAGGCGGAATGACAGCTTTGATTCGTGTTCTAAAGATTATTACAAATTATCTTTTATATTTCGGAGATCCTCAGATAAGAAAAAGAAATGGAAATAAATATTCGAGAGGAAATAATGAACCAGCCTGGTGCCCTTAATATAAGGGTGTGGATTTCTCTTGGCATATTTCATATACTAGTAAGAAGAAAAAAAGTTTGACAAAAAAAAGAATTTCGCGAGCACTCTAAAAGTCGCTCAGTGGGGGGGGGGGGGGGGGTGGATATTATGGGGTCCAGTTTCCCTGCATTTGTTTTTTTCCAAGAGGAATTTCCACTTATCCCGATATCAGTTGTTAAAGGCAGGGAGAGGTATAGAAAGCGTTGGTGGTATAGTGGTTAGCATAGTTGCCTTCCAAGCAATTGACCCGGGTTCGATTCCCGGCCAACGCAATTTTTCTTCTTTCTTCTTTTTTTCTCATAATAATAGGAATAATAAAAGTCATTATTCTCACAATGACACGTTGATTAATTATACAATAGATATAAAACCTACACTTAAGTTGTCACAGCTTCTGTGGCGCAATCGGCTAGCGCGTTCGGCTGTTAACCGAAAGGTTGGTGGTTCGAGCCCACCCAGGAGCGAACTTTTTTTTAGGGGAAATAAGTTTTGTTTTACTTTGAACATACTTTAACAGTATGAGAAAGAAGAATAGTTTCCTTTTTTTTTTTTTTTTTTTTTTTTTTTTTTTCATAGTTGCCTTCCAAGCAATTGACCCGGGTTCATTCCCGCCAACGCAATTTTTCTTCTTTCTTCTTTTTTTCTCATAATAATGGATTAATAAAAGTCATTATTCTCACGAACACTTGATTAACATTATCAATACATCTAAAACTAAGTTTAAGATATCACAGCTTCTGTGGCGCAATCGGCTAGCGCGTTCGGCTGTTAACCGAAAGGTTGGTGGTTCGAGCCCACCCAGGAGCGAACTTTTTTTTTAGGGGGAAATAAGTTTTGTTTTACTTTGAACATACTTTAACATATGAGAAAAAGAATAGTTTCCTTTTTTTTTTGTTTTTTTTTTTTTGCAAGTTATCATTTCATTTGACAAGACAGTCATTCAACCAGTGTACAGTTCAGATACACACTTTAGCTACATGCATTATAGTAACTCAATTTAAACCAAAACTTGGTTAACATTTCAACTACATCTAAAACTAAGTTTAAGATATCACAGCTTCTGTGGCGCAATCGGCTAGCGCGTTCGGCTGTTAACCGAAAGGTTGGTGGTTCGAGCCCACCAAGGAGCGGTCTTTTTTTTTAATGGATAAGTGATCGCACAACCCATGAGTGAGAAAAGGCGGAATGACAGCTTTGATTCGTGTTCTAAAGATTATTACAAATTATCTTTATATTTCGGAGATCCTCAGATAGGAAAAAGAAATGGAAATAAATATTCGAGAGGAAATAATGAACCACCTGGTGCCCTTAATAGTTGTTAAAGGCAGGGAGAGGTATAGAAAGCGTTGGTGGTATAGTGGTTAGCATAGTTGCCTTCCAAGCAATTGACCCGGGTTCGATTCCCGGCCAACGCAATTTTTCTTCTTTCTTCTTTTTCTCATAATAATAGGAATAATAAAAGTCATTATTCTCACAATGACACGTTGATTAATTATACAATAGATATAAAACCTACACTTAAGTTGTCACAGCTTCTGTGGCGCAATCGCCTAGCGCGTTCGGCTGTTAACCGAAAGGTTGGTGGTTCGAGCCCACCCAGGAGCGAACTTTTTTTTTAGGGGGAAATAAGTTTTGTTTTACTTTGAACATACTTTAACAGTATGAGAAAGAAGAATAGTTTCCTTTTTTTTTTTTTTTTTTTTTTTTTTGCAAGTTATCATTTCATTTGACAAGACAGTCATTCAACCAGTGTACAGTTCAGATACACACTTTAGCTACATGCATTATAGTAACTCAATTTAAACCAAAACTTGGTTAACATTTCAACTACATCTAAAACTAAGTTTAAGATATCACAGCTTCTGTGGCGCAATCGGCTAGCGCGTTCGGCTGTTAACCGAAAGGTTGGTGGTTCGAGCCCACCCAGGAGCGGTCTTTTTTTTTTTTAATGGATATAAGTGATCGCACAACCCATGAGTGAGAAAAGGCGGAATGACAGCTTTGATTCGTGTTCTAAAGATTATTACAAATTATCTTTTATATTTCGGAGATCCTCAGATAAGAAAAAGAAATGGAAATAAATATTCGAGAGGAAATAATGAACCAGCCTGGTGCCCTTAATATAAGGGTGTGGATTTCTCTTGGCATATTTCATATACTAGTAAGAAAAAAAAAGTTTGACAAAAAAAAAGAATTTCGCGAGCACTCTAAAAGTCGCTCAGTGGGGGAGGGGGGGGGGGTGGATATTATGGGGTCCAGTTTCCCTGCATTTGTTTTTTTCCAAGAGGAATTTCCACTTATCCCGATATCAGTTGTTAAAGGCAGGGAGAGGTATAGAAAGCGTTGGTGGTATAGTGGTTAGCATAGTTGCCTTCCAAGCAATTGACCCGGGTTCGATTCCCGGCCAACGCAATTTTTCTTCTTTCTTCTTTTTTTCTCATAATAATAGGAATAATAAAAGTCATTATTCTCACATGACACGTTGATTAATTATACAATAGATATAAAACCTACACTTAAGTTCTCACAGCTTCTGTGGCGCAATCGGCTAGCGCGTTCGGCTGTTAACCGAAAGGTTGGTGGTTCGAGCCCACCCAGGAGCGAACTTTTTTTTTAGGGGAAATAAGTTTTGTTTTACTTTGAACATACTTTAACAGTATGAGAAAGAAGAATAGTTTCTTTTTTTTTTTTTTTTTTTTTTTTGCAAGTTATCATTTCATTTGACAAGACAGTCATTCAACCAGTGTACAGTTCAGATACACACTTTAGCTACATGCATTATAGTAACTCAATTTAAACCAAAACTTGGTTAACATTTCAACTACATCTAAAACTAAGTTTAAGATATCACAGCTTCTGTGGCGCAATCGGCTAGCGCGTTCGGCTGTTAACCGAAAGGTTGGTGGTTCGAGCCCACCCAGGAGCGGTCTTTTTTTTTAATGGATATAAGTGATCGCACAACCCATGAGTGAGAAAAGGCGGAATGACAGCTTTGATTCGTGTTCTAAAGATTATTACAAATTATCTTTTATATTTCGGAGATCCTCAGATAAGAAAAAGAAATGGAAATAAATATTCGAGAGGAAATAATGAACCAGCCTGGTGCCCTTAATAGTTGTTAAAGGCAGGGAGAGGTATAGAAAGCGTTGGTGGTATAGTGGTTAGCATAGTTGCCTTCCAAGCAATTGACCCGGGTTCGATTCCCGGCCAACGCAATTTTTCTTCTTTCTTCTTTTTTTCTCATAATAATAGGAATAATAAAAGTCATTATTCTCACAATGACACGTTGATTAATTATACAATAGATATAAAACCTACACTTAAGTTGTCACAGCTTCTGTGGCGCAATCGGCTAGCGCGTTCGGCTGTTAACCGAAAGGTTGGTGGTTCGAGCCCACCCAGGAGCGAACTTTTTTTTTTAGGGGAAATAAGTTTTGTTTTACTTTGAACATACTTTAACAGTATGAGAAAGAAGAATAGTTTCCTTTTTTTTTTTTTTTTTTTTTTTTTTTTTTTTTGCAAGTTATCATTTCATTTGACAAGACAGTCATTCAACCAGTGTACAGTTCAGATACACACTTTAGCTACATGCATTATAGTAACTCAATTTAAACCAAAACTTGGTTAACATTTCAACTACATCTAAAACTAAGTTTAAGATATCACAGCTTCTGTGGCGCAATCGGCTAGCGCGTTCGGCTGTTAACCGAAAGGTTGGTGGTTCGAGCCCACCCAGGAGCGGTCTTTTTTTTTTTAATGGATATAAGTGATCGCACAACCCATGAGTGAGAAAAGGCGGAATGACAGCTTTGATTCGTGTTCTAAAGATTATTACAAATTATCTTTTATATTTCGGAGATCCTCAGATAAGAAAAAGAAATGGAAATAAATATTCGAGAGGAAATAATGAACCAGCCTGGTGCCCTTAATATAAGGGTGTGGATTTCTCTTGGCATATTTCATATACTAGTAAGAAGAAAAAAAGTTTGACAAAAAAAAAGAATTTCGCGAGCACTCTAAAAGTCGCTCAGTGGGGGAGGGGGGGGGTGGATATTATGGGGTCCAGTTTCCCTGCATTTGTTTTTTTCCCAAGAGGAATTTCCACTTATCCCGATATCAGTTGTTAAAGGCAGGGAGAGGTATAGAAAGCGTTGGTGGTATAGTGGTTAGCATAGTTGCCTTCCAAGCAATTGACCCGGGTTCGATTCCCGGCCAACGCAATTTTTCTTCTTTCTTCTTTTTTTCTCATAATAATAGGAATAATAAAAGTCATTATTCTCACAATGACACGTTGATTAATTATACAATAGATATAAAACCTACACTTAAGTTCTCACAGCTTCTGTGGCGCAATCGGCTAGCGCGTTCGGCTGTTAACCGAAAGGTTGGTGGTTCGAGCCCACCCAGGAGCGAACTTTTTTTTTAGGGGGAAATAAGTTTTGTTTTACTTTGAACATACTTTAACAGTATGAGAAAGAAGAATAGTTTCCTTTTTTTTTTTTTTTTTTTTTTTGCAAGTTATCATTTCATTTGACAAGACAGTCATTCAACCAGTGTACAGTTCAGATACACACTTTAGCTACATGCATTATAGTAACTCAATTTAAACCAAAACTTGGTTAACATTTCAACTACATCTAAAACTAAGTTTAAGATATCACAGCTTCTGTGGCGCAATCGGCTAGCGCGTTCGGCTGTTAACCGAAAGGTTGGTGGTTCGAGCCCACCCAGGAGCGGTCTTTTTTTTTTTAATGGATATAAGTGATCGCACAACCCATGAGTGAGAAAAGGCGGAATGACAGCTTTGATTCGTGTTCTAAAGATTATTACAAATTATCTTTTATATTTCGGAGATCCTCAGATAAGAAAAGAAATGGAAATAAATATTCGAGAGGAAATAATGAACCAGCCTGGTGCCCTTAATAGTTTGTTAAGGTCAGGGAGAGTAAGAAAGGGGCAGTGGGGGGGGGGGGGATAGGTGGGAGTAGCATAGTTGCCTTCCAAGCAATTGACCCGGGTTCGATTCCCGGCCAACGCAATTTTTCTTCTTTCTTCTTTTTTTCTCATAATAATAGGAATAATAAAAGTCATTATTCTCACAATGACACGTTGATTAATTATACAATAGATATAAAACCTACACTGCTTCTGTGGCGCAATCGCTAGCGCGTTCGGCTGTTAACCGAAAGGTTGGTGGTTCGAGCCCACCCAGGAGCGAACTTTTTTTTTGGGGGAAATAAGTTTTGTTTTACTTTGAACATACTTTAACAGTATGAGAAAGAAGAATAGTTTCCTTTTTTTTTTTTTTTTTTTTTTTTTTTTTTTTTTTGCAAGTTATCATTTCATTTGACAAGACAGTCATTCAACCAGTGTACAGTTCAGATACACACTTTAGCTACATGCATTATAGTAACTCAATTTAAACCAAAACTTGGTTAACATTTCAACTACATCTAAAACTAAGTTTAAGATATCACAGCTTCTGTGGCGCAATCGGCTAGCGCGTTCGGCTGTTAACCGAAAGGTTGGTGGTTCGAGCCCACCCAGGAGCGGTCTTCTTTTTTTAATGGATATAAGTGATCGCACAACCCATGAGTGAGAAAAGGCGGAATGACAGCTTTGATTCGTGTTCTAAAGATTATTACAAATTATCTTTTATATTTCGGAGATCCTCAGATAAGAAAAAGAAATGGAAATAAATATTCGAGAGGAAATAATGAACCAGCCTGGTGCCCTTAATATAAGGGTGTGGATTTCTCTTGGCATATTTCATATACTAGTAAGAAGAAAAAAAGTTTGACAAAAAAAAGAATTTCGCGAGCACTCTAAAAGTCGCTCAGTGGGGGAGGGGGGGGGGTGGATATTATGGGGTCCAGTTTCCCTGCATTTGTTTTTTCCAAGAGGAATTTCCACTTATCCCGATATCAGTTGTTAAAGGCAGGGAGAGGTATAGAAAGCGTTGGTGGTATAGTGGTTAGCATAGTTGCCTTCCAAGCAATTGACCCGGGTTCGATTCCCGGCCAACGCAATTTTTCTTCTTTCTTCTTTTTTTTCTCATAATAATAGGAATAATAAAAGTCATTATTCTCACAATGACACGTTGATTAATTATACAATAGATATAAAACCTACACTTAAGTTGTCACAGCTTCTGTGGCGCAATCGGCTAGCGCGTTCGGCTGTTAACCGAAAGGTTGGTGGTTCGAGCCCACCCAGGAGCGAACTTTTTTTTTAGGGGAAATAAGTTTTGTTTTACTTTGAACATACTTTAACAGTATGAGAAAGAAGAATAGTTTCCTTTTTTTTTTTTTTTTTTTTTTTTGCAAGTTATCATTTCATTTGACAAGACAGTCATTCAACCAGTGTACAGTTCAGATACACACTTTAGCTACATGCATTATAGTAACTCAATTTAAACCAAAACTTGGTTAACATTTCAACTACATCTAAAACTAAGTTTAAGATATCACAGCTTCTGTGGCGCAATCGGCTAGCGCGTTCGGCTGTTAACCGAAAGGTTGGTGGTTCGAGCCCACCCAGGAGCGGTCTTTTTTTTTAATGGATATAAGTGATCGCACAACCCAAGTGAGAAAAGGCGGAATGACAGCTTTGATTCGTGTTCTAAAGATTATTACAAATTATCTTTTATATTTCGGAGATCCTCAGATAAGAAAAAGAAATGGAAATAAATATTCGAGAGGAAATAATGAACCAGCCTGGTGCCCTTAATAGTTGTTAAAGGCAGGAGAAAAAAAGTTATAAAAAAAGCGTTGGTGTATAGTGGTTACATAGTTTTTGCCACTTATCCCAAGCAATTGACCCGGGTTCGATTCCCGGCCAACGCAATTTTTCTTCTTTCTTCTTTTTTCTCATAATAATAGGAATAATAAAAGTCATTATTCTCACAATGACACGTTGATTAATTATACAATAGATATAAAACCTACACTTAAGTTGTCACAGCTTCTGTGGCGCAATCGGCTAGCGCGTTCGGCTGTTAACCGAAAGGTTGGTGGTTCGAGCCCACCCAGGAGCGAACTTTTTTTTAGGGGGAAATAAGTTTTGTTTTACTTTGAACATACTTTAACAGTATGAGAAAGAAGAATAGTTTCCTTTTTTTTTTTTTTTTTTTTTTTTTTTTTGCAAGTTATCATTTCATTTGACAAGACAGTCATTCAACCAGTGTACAGTTCAGATACACACTTTAGCTACATGCATTATAGTAACTCAATTTAAACCAAAACTTGGTTAACATTTCAACTACATCTAAAACTAAGTTTAAGATATCACAGCTTCTGTGGCGCAATCGGCTAGCGCGTTCGGCTGTTAACCGAAAGGTTGGTGGTTCGAGCCCACCCAGGAGCGGTCTTTTTTTTTTAATGGATATAAGTGATCGCACAACCCATGAGTGAGAAAAGGCGGAATGACAGCTTTGATTCGTGTTCTAAAGATTATTACAAATTATCTTTTATATTTCGGAGATCCTCAGATAAGAAAAAGAAATGGAAATAAATATTCGAGAGGAAATAATGAACCAGCCTGGTGCCCTTAATATAAGGGTGTGGATTTCTCTTGGCATATTTCATATACTAGTAAGAAGAAAAAAAGTTTGACAAAAAAAAAGAATTTCGCGAGCACTCTAAAAGTCGCTCAGTGGGGGAGGGGGGGGGGTGGATATTATGGGGTCCAGTTTCCCTGCATTTGTTTTTTTCCAAGAGGAATTTCCACTTATCCCGATATCAGTTGTTAAAGGCAGGGAGAGGTATAGAAAGCGTTGGTGGTATAGTGGTTAGCATAGTTGCCTTCCAAGCAATTGACCCGGGTTCGATTCCCGGCCAACGCAATTTTTCTTCTTTCTTCTTTTTTTCTCATAATAATAGGAATAATAAAAGTCATTATTCTCACAATGACACGTTGATTAATTATACAATAGATATAAAACCTACACTTAAGTTGTCACAGCTTCTGTGGCGCAATCGGCTAGCGCGTTCGGCTGTTAACCGAAAGGTTGGTGGTTCGAGCCCACCCAGGAGCGAACTTTTTTTTTAGGGGGAAATAAGTTTTGTTTTACTTTGAACATACTTTAACAGTATGAGAAAGAAGAATAGTTTCCTTTTTTTTTTTTTTTTTTTTTTTGCAAGTTATCATTTCATTTGACAAGACAGTCATTCAACCAGTGTACAGTTCAGATACACACTTTAGCTACATGCATTATAGTAACTCAATTTAAACCAAAACTTGGTTAACATTTCAACTACATCTAAAACTAAGTTTAAGATATCACAGCTTCTGTGGCGCAATCGGCTAGCGCGTTCGGCTGTTAACCGAAAGGTTGGTGGTTCGAGCCCACCCAGGAGCGGTCTTTTTTTTTTAATGGATATAAGTGATCGCACAACCCATGAGTGAGAAAAGGCGGAATGACAGCTTTGATTCGTGTTCTAAAGATTATTACAAATTATCTTTTATATTTCGGAGATCCTCAGATAAGAAAAAGAAATGGAAATAAATATTCGAGAGGAAATAATGAACCAGCCTGGTGCCCTTATCCCGATATCAGTTGTTAAAGGCAGGGAGAGGTATAGAAAGCGTTGGTGGTATAGTGGTTAGCATAGTTGCCTTCCAAGCAATTGACCCGGGTTCGATTCCCGGCCAACGCAATTTTTCTTCTTTCTTCTTTTTTTCTCATAATAATAGGAATAATAAAAGTCATTATTCTCACAATGACACGTTGATTAATTATACAATAGATATAAAACCTACACTTAAGTTGTCACAGCTTCTGTGGCGCAATCGGCTAGCGCGTTCGGCTGTTAACCGAAAGGTTGGTGGTTCGAGCCCACCCAGGAGCGAACTTTTTTTTTAGGGGAAATAAGTTTTGTTTTACTTTGAACATACTTTAACAGTATGAGAAAGAAGAATAGTTTCCTTTTTTTTTTTTTTTTTTTTTTTTTTTTTCATTTATCATTTCATTTGACAAGACAGTCATTCAACCAGTGTACAGTTCAGATACACACTTTAGCTACATGCATTATAGTAACTCAATTTAAACCAAAACTTGGTTAACATTTCAACTACATCTAAAACTAAGTTTAAGATATCACAGCTTCTGTGGCGCAATCGGCTAGCGCGTTCGGCTGTTAACCGAAAGGTTGGTGGTTCGAGCCCACCCAGGAGCGGTCTTTTTTTTTTTAATGGATATAAGTGATCGCACAACCCATGAGTGAGAAAAGGCGGAATGACAGCTTTGATTCGTGTTCTAAAGATTATTACAAATTATCTTTTATATTTCGGAGATCCTCAGATAAGAAAAAGAAATGGAAATAAATATTCGAGAGGAAATAATGAACCAGCCTGGTGCCCTTAATATAAGGGTGTGGATTTCTCTTGGCATATTTCATATACTAGTAAGAAGAAAAAAAGTTTGACAAAAAAAAAGAATTTCGCGAGCACTCTAAAAGTCGCTCAGTGGGGGAGGGGGGGGGGTGGATATTATGGGGTCCAGTTTCCCTGCATTTGTTTTTTTTCCAAGAGGAATTTCCACTTATCCCGATATCAGTTGTTAAAGGCAGGGAGAGGTATAGAAAGCGTTGGTGGTATAGTGGTTAGCATAGTTGCCTTCCAAGCAATTGACCCGGGTTCGATTCCCGGCCAACGCAATTTTTCTTCTTTCTTCTTTTTTTCTCATAATAATAGGAATAATAAAAGTCATTATTCTCACAATGACACGTTGATTAATTATACAATAGATATAAAACCTACACTTAAGTTGTCACAGCTTCTGTGGCGCAATCGGCTAGCGCGTTCGGCTGTTAACCGAAAGGTTGGTGGTTCGAGCCCACCCAGGAGCGAACTTTTTTTTAGGGGAAATAAGTTTTGTTTTACTTTGAACATACTTTAACAGTATGAGAAAGAAGAATAGTTTCCTTTTTTTTTTTTTTTTTTTTTTTTTGCAAGTTATCATTTCATTTGACAAGACAGTCATTCAACCAGTGTACAGTTCAGATACACACTTTAGCTACATGCATTATAGTAACTCAATTTAAACCAAAACTTGGTTAACATTTCAACTACATCTAAAACTAAGTTTAAGATATCACAGCTTCTGTGGCGCAATCGGCTAGCGCGTTCGGCTGTTAACCGAAAGGTTGGTGGTTCGAGCCCACCCAGGAGCGGTCTTTTTTTTTTAATGGATATAAGTGATCGCACAACCCATGAGTGAGAAAAGGCGGAATGACAGCTTTGATTCGTGTTCTAAAGATTATTACAAATTATCTTTTATATTTCGGAGATCCTCAGATAAGAAAAAGAAATGGAAATAAATATTCGAGAGGAAATAATGAACCAGCCTGGTGCCCTTAATATAAGGGTGTGGATTTCTCTTGGCATATTTCATATACTAGTAAGAAGAAAAAAAGTTTGACAAAAAAAAAGAATTTCGCGAGCACTCTAAAAGTCGCTCAGTGGGGAGGGGGGGGGGGAGATATTATGGGGTCCAGTTTCCCTGCATTTGTTTTTTTCCAAGAGGAATTTCCACTTATCCCGATATCAGTTGTTAAAGGCAGGAGAGGTATAGAAAGCGTTGGTGGTATAGTGGTTAGCATAGTTGCCTTCCAAGCAATTGACCCGGGTTCGATTCCCGGCCAACGCAATTTTTCTTCTTTCTTCTTTTTTTCTCATAATAATAGGAATAATAAAAGTCATTATTCTCACAATGACACGTTGATTAATTATACAATAGATATAAAACCTACACTTAAGTTGTCACAGCTTCTGTGGCGCAATCGGCTAGCGCGTTCGGCTGTTAACCGAAAGGTTGGTGGTTCGAGCCCACCCAGGAGCGAACTTTTTTTTTAGGGGGAAATAAGTTTTGTTTTACTTTGAACATACTTTAACAGTATGAGAAAGAAGAATAGTTTCCTTTTTTTTTTTTTTTTTTTTTTTTTTTGCAAGTTATCATTTCATTTGACAAGACAGTCATTCAACCAGTGTACAGTTCAGATACACACTTTAGCTACATGCATTATAGTAACTCAATTTAAACCAAAACTTGGTTAACATTTCAACTACATCTAAAACTAAGTTTAAGATATCACAGCTTCTGTGGCGCAATCGGCTAGCGCGTTCGGCTGTTAACCGAAAGGTTGGTGGTTCGAGCCCACCCAGGAGCGGTCTTTTTTTTTTTTATGGATATAAGTGATCGCACAACCCATGAGTGAGAAAAGGCGGAATGACAGCTTTGATTCGTGTTCTAAAGATTATTACAAATTATCTTTTATATTTCGGAGATCCTCAGATAAGAAAAAGAAATGGAAATAAATATTCGAGAGGAAATAATGAACCAGCCTGGTGCCCTTAATATAAGGGTGTGGATTTCTCTTGGCATATTTCATATACTAGTAAGAAGAAAAAAAGTTTGACAAAAAAAAGAATTTCGCGAGCACTCTAAAAGTCGCTCAGTGGGGAGGGGGGGGGGGTGGATATTATGGGGTCCAGTTTCCCTGCATTTGTTTTTTTCCAAGAGGAATTTCCACTTATCCCGATATCAGTTGTTAAAGGCAGGGAGAGGTATAGAAAGCGTTGGTGGTATAGTGGTTAGCATAGTTGCCTTCCAAGCAATTGACCCGGTTCGATTCCCGGCCAACGCAATTTTTCTTCTTTCTTCTTTTTTCTCATAATAATAGGAATAATAAAAGTCATTATTCTCACAATGACACGTTGATTAATTATACAATAGATATAAAACCTACACTTAAGTTGTCACAGCTTCTGTGGCGCAATCGGCTAGCGCGTTCGGCTGTTAACCGAAAGGTTGGTGGTTCGAGCCCACCCAGGAGCGAACTTTTTTTTAGGGGGAAATAAGTTTTGTTTTACTTTGAACATACTTTAACAGTATGAGAAAGAAGAATAGTTTCCTTTTTTTTTTTTTTTTTTTTTTTTTGCAAGTTATCATTTCATTTGACAAGACAGTCATTCAACCAGTGTACAGTTCAGATACACACTTTAGCTACATGCATTATAGTAACTCAATTTAAACCAAAACTTGGTTAACATTTCAACTACATCTAAAACTAAGTTTAAGATATCACAGCTTCTGTGGCGCAATCGGCTAGCGCGTTCGGCTGTTAACCGAAAGGTTGGTGGTTCGAGCCCACCCAGGAGCGGTCTTCTTTTTTTAATGGATATAAGTGATCGCACAACCCATGAGTGAGAAAAGGCGGAATGACAGCTTTGATTCGTGTTCTAAAGATTATTACAAATTATCTTTTATATTTATCGGAGATCCTCAGATAAGAAAAAGAAATGGAAATAAATATTCGAGAGGAAATAATGAACCAGCCTGGTGCCCTTAATATAAGGGTGTGGATTTCTCTTGGCATATTTCATATACTAGTAAGAAGAAAAAAAGTTTGACAAAAAAAAGAATTTCGCGAGCACTCTAAAAGTCGCTCAGTGGGGGGGGGGGGGGGGGGTGGATATTATGGGGTCCAGTTTCCCTGCATTTTTTTTTCCAAGAGGAATTTCCACTTATCCCGATATCAGTTGTTAAAGGCAGGCAGAGGTATAGAAAGCGTTGGTGGTATAGTGGTTAGCATAGTTGCCTTCCAAGCAATTGACCCGGGTTCGATTCCCGGCCAACGCAATTTTTCTTCTTTCTTCTTTTTTCTCATAATAATAGGAATAATAAAAGTCATTATTCTCACAATGACACGTTGATTAATTATACAATAGATATAAAACCTACACTTAAGTTGTCACAGCTTCTGTGGCGCAATCGGCTAGCGCGTTCGGCTGTTAACCGAAAGGTTGGTGGTTCGAGCCCACCCAGGAGCGAACTTTTTTTTAGGGGGAAATAAGTTTTGTTTTACTTTGAACATACTTTAACAGTATGAGAAAGAAGAATAGTTTCCTTTTTTTTTTTTTTTTTTTTTTTTTTTGCAAGTTATCATTTCATTTGACAAGACAGTCATTCAACCAGTGTACAGTTCAGATACACACTTTAGCTACATGCATTATAGTAACTCAATTTAAACCAAAACTTGGTTAACATTTCAACTACATCTAAAACTAAGTTTAAGATATCACAGCTTCTGTGGCGCAATCGGCTAGCGCGTTCGGCTGTTAACCGAAAGGTTGGTGGTTCGAGCCCACCCAGGAGCGGTCTTTTTTTTTTAATGGATATAAGTGATCGCACAACCCATGAGTGAGAAAAGGCGGAATGACAGCTTTGATTCGTGTTCTAAAGATTATTACAAATTATCTTTTATATTTCGGAGATCCTCAGATAAGAAAAAGAAATGGAAATAAATATTCGAGAGGAAATAATGAACCAGCCTGGTGCCCTTAATATAAGGTGTGGATTTCTCTTGGCATATTTCATATACTAGTAAGAAAAAAAAAGTTTGACAAAAAAAAAGAATTTCGCGAGCACTCTAAAAGTCGCTCAGTGGGGGAGGGGGGGGGGTGGATATTATGGGGTCCAGTTTCCCTGCATTTGTTTTTTTTCCAAGAGGAATTTCCACTTATCCCGATATCAGTTGTTAAAGGCAGGGAGAGGTATAGAAAGCGTTGGTGGTATAGTGGTTAGCATAGTTGCCTTCCAAGCAATTGACCCGGGTTCGATTCCCGGCCAACGCAATTTTTCTTCTTTCTTCTTTTTTCTCATAATAATAGGAATAATAAAAGTCATTATTCTCACAATGACACGTTGATTAATTATACAATAGATATAAAACCTACACTTAAGTTGTCACAGCTTCTGTGGCGCAATCGGCTAGCGCGTTCGGCTGTTAACCGAAAGGTTTGTGGTTCGAGCCCACCCAGGAGCGAACTTTTTTTTTAGGGGGAAATAAGTTTTGTTTTACTTTGAACATACTTTAACAGTATGAGAAAGAAGAATAGTTTCCTTTTTTTTTTTTTTTTTTTTTTTTTTTTTGCAAGTTATCATTTCATTTGACAAGACAGTCATTCAACCAGTGTACAGTTCAGATACACACTTTAGCTACATGCATTATAGTAACTCAATTTAAACCAAAACTTGGTTAACATTTCAACTACATCTAAAACTAAGTTTAAGATATCACAGCTTCTGTGGCGCAATCGGCTAGCGCGTTCGGCTGTTAACCGAAAGGTTGGTGGTTCGAGCCCACCCAGGAGCGGTCTTTTTTTTTTAATGGATATAAGTGATCGCACAACCCATGAGTGAGAAAAGGCGAATGACAGCTTTGATTCGTGTTCTAAAGATTATTACAAATTATCTTTTATATTTCGGAGATCCTCAGATAAGAAAAAGAAATGGAAATAAATATTCGAGAGGAAATAATGAACCAGCCTGGTGCCCTTAATATAAGGGTGTGGATTTCTCTTGGCATATTTCATATACTAGTAAGAAGAAAAAAAGTTTGACAAAAAAAAAGAATTTCGCGAGCACTCTAAAAGTCGCTCAGTGGGGGAGGGGGGGGGGTGGATATTATGGGGTCCAGTTTCCCTGCATTTGTTTTTTTCCAAGAGGAATTTCCACTTATCCCGATATCAGTGTTAAAGGCAGGGAGGGTATAGAAAGCGTTGGTGGTATAGTGGTTAGCATAGTTGCCTTCCAAGCAATTGACCCGGGTTCGATTCCCGGCCAACGCAATTTTTCTTCTTTCTTCTTTTTTTCTCATAATAATAGGAATAATAAAAGTCATTATTCTCACAATGACACGTTGATTAATTATACAATAGATATAAAACCTACACTTAAGTTGTCACAGCTTCTGTGGCGCAATCGGCTAGCGCGTTCGGCTGTTAACCGAAAGGTTGGTGGTTCGAGCCCACCCAGGAGCGAACTTTTTTTTTTAGGGGAAATAAGTTTTTGTTTACTTTGAACATACTTTAACAGTATGAGAAAGAAGAATAGTTTCCTTTTTTTTTTTTTTTTTTTTTTTTTTTTGCAATTTATCATTTCATTTGACAAGACAGTCATTCAACCAGTGTACAGTTCAGATACACACTTTAGCTACATGCATTATAGTAACTCAATTTAAACCAAAACTTGGTTAACATTTCAACTACATCTAAAACTAAGTTTAAGATATCACAGCTTCTGTGGCGCAATCGGCTAGCGCGTTCGGCTGTTAACCGAAAGGTTGGTGGTTCGAGCCCACCCAGGAGCGGTCTTTTTTTTAATGGATATAAGTGATCGCACAACCCATGAGTGAGAAAAGGCGGAATGACAGCTTTGATTCGTGTTCTAAAGATTATTACAAATTATCTTTATATTTCGGAGATCCTCAGATAAGAAAAAGAATGGAAATAAATATTCGAGAGGAAATAATGAACCAGCCTGGTGCCCTTAATATAAGGGTGTGGATTTCTCTTGGCATATTTCATATACTAGTAAGAAGAAAAAAAGTTTGACAAAAAAAAAGAATTTCGCGAGCACTCTAAAAGTCGCTCAGTGGGGGAGGGGGGGGGGGTAGATATTATGGGTCCAGTTTCCCTTGCATTTGTTTTTTTTCCAAGAGGAATTTCCACTTATCCCGATATCAGTTGTTAAAGGCAGGGAGAGGTATAGAAAGCGTTGGTGGTATAGTGGTTAGCATAGTTGCCTTCCAAGCAATTGACCCGGGTTCGATTCCCGGCCAACGCAATTTTTCTTCTTCTTCTTCTTTTTCTCATAATAATAGGAATAATAAAAGTCATTATTCTCACAATGACACGTTGATTAATTATACAATAGATATAAAACCTACACTTAAGTTGTCACAGCTTCTGTGGCGCAATCGGCTAGCGCGTTCGGCTGTTAACCGAAAGGTTGGTGGTTCGAGCCCACCCAGGAGCGAACTTTTTTTTTAGGGGAAATAAGTTTTGTTTTACTTTGAACATACTTTAACAGTATGAGAAAGAAGAATAGTTTCCTTTTTTTTTTTTTTTTTTTTTTTTTTTGCAAGTTATCATTTCATTTGACAAGACAGTCATTCAACAACTGTACAATTCAGATACACACTTTAGCTACATGCATTATAGTAACTCAATTAAAACCAAAACTTGGTTAACATTTCAACTACATCTAAAACTAAGTTTAAGATATCACAGCTTCTGTGGCGCAATCGGCTAGCGCGTTCGGCTGTTAACCGAAAGGTTGGTGGTTCGAGCCCACCCAGGAGCGGTCTTTTTTTAATGGATATAAGTGATCGCACAACCCATGAGTGAGAAAAGGCGGAATGACAGCTTTGATTCGTGTTCTAAAGATTATTACAAATTATCTTTTATATTTCGGAGATCCTCAGATAAGAAAAAGAAATGGAAATAAAATATTCGAGAGGAAATAATGAACCAGCCTGGTGCCCTTAATATAAGGGTGTGGATTTCTCATGGCATATTTCATATACTAGTGAAGAAAAAAAAAAGTTTGACAAAAAAAAGAATTTCGCGAGCACTCTAAAAGTCGCTCAGTGGGGGAGGGGGGGGGGTGGATATT